>WFKH01011925.1:12251098-12297343 GCA_016163765.1 Magallana hongkongensis | reverse complement strand
CATATTCTTTATCATTAAAAATTGATCTGCCGGTTGTTCGTAAATAATAGTTTTTAAGTTTTCTACTCATTAAGAAATCCTAAGTTATTTAGCTTAAAAAACCAGTTAAACTGTATTATATTGCTTGTTTTTGTTTGGGTAGTGAGTGTAAGCTTCCGAGGATAAATTTACACTTTTGGCACAGAAATTCAAGATCTGTTAGGATAAATCATTTGAAATGGTGATGAATTATTGAAAAAACTAAGGTGATACATATAATCTAGGCTCTATTAATTAAAACAATTATCAGTACATTTATCCTACTAATTAATAATCGTCTTTGTACTTTCAAAAAGGAAAACTAGAAAAATCATATTTGGTTTTATTTAGATTTAAAAATCATTTGATTGTGAATGGTTGGTGTTAACCATGCGGAATTCGGGTAAAATATGCGGAAATTACGTGCATTTTACAGATAAATAGATGTCAATTGAAAGGAGTTGACAGTAGCATAATTGTTTTTTTTAAATAAGAATTATATGCATGTTTTATTTCCTTTCCATAAACAAAACATCTACATTAGTAAACATGTTTTCAATCACTTCTTTAGCTGTTCAAGGTCTAAACATACATGCATTCATAACCAGTATGAATATGATCAATTTATAAATCCAATATAGTTCTCGACTGTCCTTTTTTATGATTTTTAATGAAAATCTAAGAAAATCACGAATTGATACCTATAAAGTAAACAAGAGTTTATTCCATCTAGAATCAATTAGAGTATACAGAGAGTAAATTTGCAAACCTTAAAAGAAATTACGCTAAAAAATATATGCGTTGAGATTATGCAAAATTATCAAAATAATGCCTTTCACGAGTTTAAACATGAAATTTGATAGCTACTAGAAATAGTCGTTCTTTTGTAAAGTGTCTATCTTACCATGGGGAACAAGGTTGTCGCGAGAGCCTAGAGTACAGGTGCATGTTTTAAAAAATTACAATTACTGATTTTACAGTGCTGCTATCCTGAAAGTTGACAAGGATAGGATAGGATAGGATGCAGGATGCACGATACATGATAGAAATATAAAAGTTAAGTTCTATCCTATCCTATCCTATCCTATCCTATCCTATCCTATCCTATCCTATCCTATCCTGCATCCTGTAGCCAATCAGATTCGAGTATAAATTTCAGAGTTATTTTGAGAAACGAAAATTAGCGTCACAGTGCATTTGCAATGTCAATTTAATTCGTTTTACAAGTTAAAACATTTAAGAATGATTATTGATGTATTATATCAACAAAACGGTGCATAACGCTGATGCGCGCATGTCGATGCTACATGTTTGTCAATTCGTATGCAAGTATGGAGTGAGTGTGAGAATTCGATGTCACATATGATTACTTCGTAAATAGATTTCTTTAATTCATTTAACGTCTACAAAATAATAAAAGATTAATTAAATTTACAGACGAACAATTCGGCATTTTAAAAGATAAACATGTATACAAGAATCAGACATTGTTTGTGTGTACATGTACTTTTCACGTTTCATATAATTTCTTCGATGCCCGATAACAGGGACGTATATTTTTGTCCGATATGAAACTGAACAAATCAAATTAATAAATGTTAGCTAGATATAAATGCATATCAATTTATACTTTAAAAATAACTCTGAATGGTTTAAATGTAATTGAGATCTTCATAATGATTCCTATAGAAATTATGATTTCCAGATCGTGTTTACATTTATCGCCGAACGAATTGCTCGATTATTGATAATTACGCTTTGTTATTATGTGATAAGAAAAATAATTTGATAAAAATATGTGTTTAAACAATAGTTTAATAAGTGCATCGAAGTTATTTGTCTGTTTTTATACATAAATCTTATAAAAACAAAAACTCGTACCGGTTACCTGTTTGTTTACGTTATTGTGTACATCCCGCGCACGATTTAATTTACCACTGCACAGGTAAATTAGTTATCCCGCTCTAAGAATTTTCGGATTTATGTTTTTTTAAGTCAATTTAAGTACAATATTAGTTGATAAAATTATTGAATTCTTAAATTTCGTTTTATTAAACTTGTATTTCCATATTTGGATGGTATGGGATAGGATAGGATAGAGCTTTTTTGCAGGATAGTATGCAAGATATAGGATATAGGATAGGATAGGGTAGTTTTGTCAACTTTCACGATAGCAGCACTGTACTAGGTCAATAAAGCATTACAAACTCGATATTTAATAAAGAGCACAATTGTTAAATAAATGACAATTCCGCCAATAAAAACGAGTTTTGAAGCACAAACAAGACTGAATAGGTCTGAACCACATTAGACTGCAATTTTTACAATGCACAAAAACATTAACGGCCGGAAAAGATCCTTAAGATCACTGGAAAAAGGAGTGCAGATTTTACCACCAATTCTGAGATTTAAAAAAAAGAATGGGAATTTTCAGTTTTTGTTACAAAATATATTTCATTCATGTTCACTGTATAACGGTTCCAGTCAATAAATAAACAATGCATTCAGTCGATTACATATTATTGCATACAATCAACTGTTATTGCAAGTTCAATGGCATTATATGTTTTAATCAATTACACAGATGGTACTAGGTTTTACTTTTAAAATCAATTTTTAATGATGTTAAACAAAATCGAATGTAGGCTTGGCTTAACTTGGTTCATAGTGATTTAGAAGTTAGTTGATGTTGGCAAACTTGCAGTGAGACATGGCAAGTTTTGTAAAATTATACTTGCAGTGAGACATGACAAGTTTTGTAAAATTATAAACCTACTTCGGCTTAAAATAAATCTGAATTTGAATATTCAAGAAAGTTAGTATTTATATGGTAATCGGAGACAGTACATCATTTCCTAAATGTATAATTATGTACTTGTAAATAATTCTGTTTTCATTATAAACCTACACTCAGGTTAAGGCGTTTCTATAATATTAGACATATTTCCATTGTTCCATATTTAGGATTTAGGTAGTTAATTTAATGTTTGAGAATAAGTTTGAACGGTCTTTCATTTAGTATAAATAACACTTTATGTTTTATTCAAATTCACTCATTAGAGGTCGCGTTTTTTTCAATGAAAAAGTTAGGAGTTTTTTTTTTGTCAGAAGGGTTCAGTGTTTACAGACACAAATAGACGTTTTGATAAATCAAAAGTTAGATTGTGGGTATTTTGAATGTCAAAAGAAAATGAATTGTAAATATGGCAGATTTGTTTTAGTACAATCAACAAACAAATCAAATGTAGGTCATTAGAAACATATTATCTCCTGAGTGCTACAATAGATAAGGATATTTAGAGTAAATGGATCAAATGATTTAAATGACAGTCGTTTGAGTTAACCTTAACGAGAGTAAGTTGGTTTTTTCTCATTATCTAATAAAAATAAATAATAATAATAAATTTGAGTATTATTGCTTGTGCACTGTAGTTAGAAAAATGCATCGTATTTTAAAAACATTTTTTTTTATATATAAAGTATGTTATTATATCATAGAGCTAATATATACAAGTAAATATATAAATTTCATTAAAAATTTAAAAGAATCCCTCTTACCCATGTTTTGTTGTTTGCTTTTAATTTAAAACTAGCCATACAACTAGTAATTTAAACAAAACATCTGCGTTACACATTTTCATAATTTGTGTTAGATGCCCCTTTTAAACGGTGTTGTTTATAATAGCAGCTTCATTTACGGTATGTCGAAGGAGACGAAAAACATTTTAGATTTGGTTAACCTCTGGTGTGAGAGAAGATAAAATCAGATAACAAAGAATTGTTAAAAATGACAAACATGCCACTCGTTAAAGTCAGATCTTTTTTTCAAAACAAATAAAACAGTGTATTATGTTGACGTCGCTGACACAATTATAAACTGGTTAACCACATTACCCCTGTTTTCAGTTGCTTATATCCCATATTGGATTACTAGTAAATTGCCATACATTCACATAGTGTATTATTATGTTTTTTCTGCACATTTTCTTTACATTTTAATTGGCATATACCTCAAGTTCATTTTGTTGCATTTTGGTATAAATATATATATTCCATTTCAGTTATCGTGAAATTTGATAATTGATAGAAAGAAAATTGACAACAAAACTTAAGAACTTAACAATTAGTGTCATTGTATCAAAATAGTATAAAAGATATGAAAATAATAAACAATGTTTTAAAGGTACTTTTTCTTAACACAGTAACATTTTTAAATGAAATATCTTTGCATACGATACTTTAAGATTGATCATTATTGATAGTAGATATGACTGCCGTCACGAGGAAAGGGCCCTTAAGGTCAAAATTTCACAAACTCACTTTTTTCTCAATTCCGATTAGTCAACATTTTCTAAATACAGAAAAAATAGTCGACTAAAACGAACCACTTTGATATGTTAATGATTGGCCATGAATTTACGTATCATTGAAATTATTAACGGTGTTCAGCATGACATTTTATAGTTGTTGAATGACCTTAATAAACATCAAACGACATTAAATTTAATTGCTGTAAATTCTAAACAAAGCAGATAAATTACATAAAGGCCACGGTATAAAAAAATATCCAACTTAAATTAATGGATTATGCATATTCAGACTTATTAGTTTTCTTATGCATTGCTGGTGTGATGTAGTATTATGTTCTTGGCTTATCTATTAGAAACATGTACATAAAAGAAAGTTTAATTGATGTACAATGTAGTTATACTTTAAATATACTGTATATTTAGTAAATTGTGTTTGTTTATAAAGATGTAAATTTTAGATTTTTAAGTAAGTAAGAAATATAGTTAATTCTTAAACATTTTTGTAAAACGTACAGATTTTGTGGTGTCCTTTATATTTCTAGTGTTGTTCAACTATGATACAATATGGTATAAAACACCCCCTCCCCCCCCCCCCATAGGTTTTTGTCACGCCCTATTTTGAGTCCAGTTGGATATATTGATGCTTTCTTTACTTACCCTAAATATTCTACTGAATGTTTTCTATAATTTCTTTTTTTTTAATTTAAGTTTCTATCTGAAAACAAAATCTAAATCCTACCCTTCATTTACGAGGCACAATATTTCTACCTAATTTTATAATTCTAAAACTTACATTTATTCAGTGTTTGTTTAATTTTTTTCATTCTAGCCTTCTATCATTAAAAAATCTGTCACTTTTATAGGGAAGACCCGAATTAGGACCGCCGCTAGTGCTAATAGTCCAAATTTTCGAATTTTAAGGTCATATTAAAAGGTCAAAAGTGAAATAGGACGACGTTATCTAGGAAATGTATGAAAGTTTACCTGTATTGTATGTTTTTTAAACCAAACTATTTAAAAAACCAACGGTTAGTTTCAAAGTTTGATTAATCTTAAAAACAGGGTCATTCAAATTATTATTGTGTTATTTTTTAGTGTTTTTACATAAAGGAAGATCAAATGTTATTGTTAATTACATTTTTCATGCTGAGTATATTTCAGTACAGTAAAGGAACAGACTGGTCTTTTTTTCTAAAAGGAAGCACAACCATTTTTAATATATCTAAAGTAACTTTTTTGGCAATATAAGCTCAAACAATGACGTTTTACAATACACTGACAGTACATTTATGGAATTTTTGATGCGGTGCAGAAAAAATACTTGTAAGATCAATTTATTACTACTTTAGATTGTGTATAATCAAGAAATCGATCATCACAGATTATAACACTTCATCTAATCAAATGCCTAGGCATGCTTTTATAACAGATTTAATCATCTAATTACGGCCATGCAACATAACGATTTTACACGATTAAATTTGGATTAATTAGCACCATCTGGTTAAAGTATGCCGTGAACAAGACATAAAACAGCATCGTCATCAATTGTTGTAAACTTTATTGATTGGACCATGATTTATTGATTAGATCAGTATTATGCGGTTTTGTGTTATAAGAACATATCATTGTCTACTAAAACGATATATATCTTGCACAATCAGATTCTTTGCAGGTAAGTAGTGGACCTATTTTAGTACAGGGACATGCTGAACGCTTTTTTTAATTTTGATGATTCTAAGCTTTCTATTCTTCTTAAAACAAGAAGATTGATAATTTCTAAGTCGACATTGAAAGATCCTGATATATCCCAAGTCCAATATTTTAACCTTAAATCACATTCATATATTAAGCTAATGAAATGATAAAATTTATATTTTAATTAGAACAATGTTTAACTGATATTTTTAAATGTATTTACACGAATCACATGGGGTTATCGTGTATATATGTAATAATGTGGCAGGATCATATTATTAATTTTTACTATGAAACCGAAATGAAGTGTAAATGTATGAGCATTTCCCGAATGAATTGTTATGCTTTACATTTTAATTCAAAATTAAAATTGAATAGCTTCCCCGCAATGGTGGAACAATACATTGAGTACAATGCTATCAATACTCACCTCAATTGTTACATGATTAGGTAAGCTTATCATTACATTGACTACTTTTTATGCGTTGAGTGTGTGGTTTATCATATTGATACTGAAAGTATGAATAAACACTCTGCCACAATGAACTCCTCAGCGGTTTAATTTTCAACGGATATCGTTCATTATTTAAACATGAATCTAGCAGACCGTGTTAGGATATCAACTTTTAAAGAGCCTTACAGTTAAATCTCAAGCAACTTTGTTTATCTCCTCATTTTTCTCTTTTTCTTTTAAAGGAATGTATCGCAATTGTAAATACATGTAATACAAAGCAATTTATTCACACTCACTGAATTGAATCTTGAAAACTGATTGTTTGCTGTATTTGATAAATCCAAAAACCTACTACATGTATTACGTAATCATTTATTCACATGCACCGAATATTACAGAATATCCAGAAAGTCGTGAAAATATCTAACGATTTCATGGACGGTATAAAATATTTCAAAACAGAAATGGTATAGTCTGTATTTTTCTGTTACAGATAACATATTTAAGTCATTAAACCGTAACAGTGTACATAATATGACTTATTTAATATGTGAGAAAAGTTCTACTTCTTCTGGACAGTGCAAATTAATGTATACAATGAATCTGATTTTCAAAATCAAAACATTGTTTATCTAATGTCTGGCATTAGGTCACCTCCCTACAGATAGTAATCAGCTCTCATACGAGGACCTTAATTTAGATTTACGAAACATAACAGTTGAAAGCAAAAATAGCAAATGGCAACATTTCAGAATAAAAGCTTTCAGAACAAATGCATAACAAAAACATCCTTTAGTAACTCAAGTCCTTAATCATCCCTTAATACCCGAATTTACAAACATTATACCCAAAATCTCACGTTTGGAAAGTAAAAAAACACATTCATACTTGATTCAATCATAACGACACACTCAATTTATCTCATGCATTTTCTGCTCGTTTTCACGCTGGATCCGAATGTCAAAGAAATGCTAAATCCTGTAAATCGTTTAGCCTGCATAAACAATACAAGATAAGAGAAGCCCGACCCAATATTATATCAGATTTCAGTCGATAACAACCCAAGACGGGATCCACAGATAGACAGAAACAAAATTTAAATGAACAAATGTGTAATGAAATCTCGGTACAGTGTTACTGAAACCTGATCATTAACCAAAACATTGCCATAAAACGCCTCCGTCTTATGCTTGTAGGGCAAAACCTCATTTACACAAGGCACATGCATGTAACCATGTTTTATTTTGAGCATTAAAGGGGCATGGTCACGATTTTAGTCAACCATTATTTTCCGATTTTAATGTTTACAATGCTTCAGTAAGGCATTTTAATAGGCAACCAAAATTTGAGTGTCATTCGTTGAGTTATAAGCGAGTTACAGAGCTTACAACTCTTTGCTATGTAAACAAATATTTTGTTTACATTTTGAATGTTAAAGTGAAAATTCAAGTTTTAATCCTAAAATGAATGTGTTAAACGTTAGGAACTGTGTTTTTATGCCTAAAATGAATAAGAAGATAGACAAATCAGCTTGAAAAGATTTTTTCCTGATATATTGAACCTATGTAAACAAATACAGGGTACGAACCTTGAATGAGAGCCCTGTATCTTGCTTATAACTCTACGACTGACTCTCAAATTTCATTTGATCATTAAAAATGCATTCCTACAGCATTGTAAATAATAAAAACAGAAAAATAGAAATTGACCAAAATCGTGACCATGCCCCTTTGAAGTGGTTGTATTGTAAGTAATGCGACATCATATTACAACAATTTTATTGCTTTAAGGTAATCTCTCCATAACTTAAATATTCATTGTGCAGCTTGGATGAATAAATAGCTAAAAAGTACGCATAATTGTAGTAGCATATCCAAACAGTATTATTTTGCATGTTTTTGCAAGTAACGGAATACAGGAAATAAAGATGATTGCTTACCTTTTAAAATGAAGGTGTATATTTTAAAGAAATGTGACCTAGTTTGAAAATGGCCACCTTTTTGATGTATTTTTCATTATCAATGTGTCAGAAAAAAATCCAGAGTTAAAAAGATAATAGACCACGACCATAACAAAGTCAAGTATTTGGAAATAAATATTAATTTAATAAAACGCCTAATCAAAGTTATGCGTATCTCCACCAATATGCCATCAGAAAAAATAGGTCATTGCCGCCATTTGCTGAACATTTTAACTTTAAAAAAAACCAGACATCCAAATTATCTTGATCTATTGAAAGAATTTAATAATTCAGATACATAAAGCGGTTGCATATGTTTAAATAATAAAAAAATAGTGCTAATGTAGCGAACAAATTTTAGAAATAGTACATTTTGACTTACCACACAGTCAATATATTATCCATAAAATGTAATTCGATCAACCATAAACACAACATTCAAGGTCGTATAGGAGTTTTTGGCGAGGTTCGCCACGGGTATATTGTAAGCGCTATTACCTTTCAATGAAAACTTTTTGTCTGTGTCTAACATTTTCTGATTAACATGCATTTCTGACTTGATTTTTGTCACGTAACCTGTTAAGGCTTGGCACAAGTATACCCTTTAAGTGTGTATGTAATACTTATGTTAACTAAAACTTTTCAATTTCTATCGAGCATTTTAATTTGCATGCGTAATGTTTCTTTTAAAAAGAGGATTAATTTTGTTCACAAGAAATAACAAAAGTATTTAGATAGGCTTCTTTAACAAGCTCACCGCTATGCTGCAATATTCACAAATCTATTTTCTTTTAGACACTTTTAGCAATAAATTCACAGAAGATTTCAAGAACATCGAATTGGGATTTTTGTCCGGCTACAAATACGAATGGTATACATGTACATGTTTTTATAATGATAAATATACGTTTTGCTATAGCTACATGTATAAACATATTTGATATGATAGGGTTGGCAATTTTTCAATTCAGGTTTGGTGGGAAGTTTTCTACTTTGTAGATATGTATGGATATGTATTAATGAGGTTATACTTGTTCAGGTACTAAATAACACTTGAATCAATCCAAAATTTTGCGTTACAGAAAATAATTAAATGAATGAAAAGGGAGATGGTGAAAAATTTGCTTAAAGATGTTGTTGTGTCCATAAAATAGAAACAGTAGTATTTGTTAAATTCAGAAAGTATTGGAATATACTTGAATGTCAGATCGGGTATGTTTTGGGAAAGTTATGGCGTTTTTGCATATATGATGCTGAAAATGAGTTTTTAGAATTTGTGCATTTCCTTCTTTTGCTATCATCGGTAAACAATAAAATATGGTCAAACCAAACCACTCGACTGGCCATGATTTGTATAAACGAACACCGTACATTTTAAGGACCACCATTATTAACTTTGATTTTCTATCCATTTACGCAATAGTCCAAAGAAGCAAATATCGATATCTAATTTTCTAAAAAGGAAACAAACAATGCATCATTTGACATCTACAGACAAATGTCCTGCTTTCTTTTCTCATGAAGCATTAACCAAGACGACTGCTAAATGGAATTATAGTTGGTCGAGATGAATTAACACTGGATCTAAAAATTAAGCATAACAATACCACCAGTAATGGAATCATACTAAGTCGTATATACAATTTGCCTGTGTGGTCCGGAATAACTTGTCGAAAAATGTCGGTAGAGTTCCAAGAGGTTCCCAAGATATGACTTTTTAAGTGTTTTAAAAGAGAATCTAAACAAAACCCCAATATATATGTAACAATCAATTTACTGAACTTTATATATGTTTTTCTGTCGTAAGAACATGAAAAATAAACCTTCGAACATTCGTACAGGTCAAATATTCACCGCTAAATCACTTTCCTTATTGCAGTGGTTAATACACGGACGGGAAGCTAGACATTTATAAAACATATTCAATAATTAAATGAAAATTTATTTGTATTAAAGTTTCTATATTTCCTACGCAATACGGATTTTTAAACACAATTGCCCTCTTGAAAGTTGACAAAAAGTCCTGAATGTAAAATTGTTATATACCATTGGCAGAAGTATATGGTTGAAAAGATGTGTTGCATGGCCCTGTGATTGTTTATTCGTTACTTCAACTAACATACCATTATTAATTATTAGCTTTGTTACTGACTGACAGAAATATATGGGGTTGAAGTTGATCAATCTCAAAGATAGCAAGGCAAAGTCAGTCAGTAACAAACCTAATAAGAGTTTTGTTTTCCCAAGGACTATCAAGTAACACATTTATTCACAAAAAGCGATGATCTACGCAAACCCATGTATACAGTTGCCTAACATCTCATCCAATTTAACTCATTTAAAGTCTTCAAAATATTAATCTCCCTTTTAAATACTCTTTGAAAATCTTTGCTTTACTAATGTTTTCTTACAATGTTTTGTTGCTCCAGACACAACAATGTGATGTCAATATTCAAAGGGCAACTACTCTAATTTTAAAGACTTTGAAAGGGCAACTACTCCAAATATTTTAAGAACTTACGGTATGCGGTTTCAGTATTAAATAATATGAAATGTCGAAGTGAGTAGGCGAAGCGTCGGCCAATGACGGCCATATGGCCTAATATCAATTTTCACCGAACAAACATAAAGACATATGAGGCAGTTACGTGTAATGTTTAAACCAATGGAAGTGTGACATTTCAGTCCGAGGGAAAACAATAATAATTATACAGCTATAGTTTAAATAGCTAACATTATTGATACAGCATATTCTATATATTTAAAAATACTACGATTTTAACGATGATACAATTCGTTTAATATTTTGATCACTCTACATTAATACAAATCATGATTTGCCGAATAAAAAGAAAATGTCCAATTAATTTTCATTTAAGGGGATGGGATGACTAAATACTACAGGGATATGATTTTTAATGTTACCTAAGATTGTCCCAGATTTTGTAATAAGTATTTCTCTTTTTAATATATTCAATTGACCAAACCACAATTTCACAACTTTTCTAGAAATCGATGAACTAGTCAATGCATTTTATTATAGAATAATCCATTTTTCTAGTCGTTTCACAATTATCACAACTACCAGAAAACAGCCCAACAGTTGTTAGAAAATACAAGGTCATAAAGATGTAGTTTATTTTATAAAATGCATTACAGTTTTAATGAAAAAGTAATTGTATTACTTGAACTGTTAACTTCTTTAACGATTACTGATCAATACATTTCTATGTCGGAACATTTTGACCCCATCACTCGTTTGTTTATTCCTATTCATGTCCATTGATAAGTACAGTTACAACAGAGATCACTTTTCTTAATATGCTACCTCTGAGTCACATCTACCTTCTAATATTTTTCGGAATATATCCCCCTATTAATCAATCCATATTTTAATTAAGTGTTTAAATACTAAAGTTAGCAAAAATGTACATTTATTGCCGTTTAATTTTATTCAGAAATAAAAGAAGCACCCCAAAAACATCACGTGTACTAGATAATAAAATAATACATTATAAAATGCTTATTGATAGATTGTAATCTTGAATTGATCTTTAAAATTCACAATTTGTCGTTTAAGGCAGCCAGGTTGACACAAAGTTTACACTTTTTAGGCTTTGAACAAACATTTATAGACTTGCACAATCCTCTATACATAATAATCTATATGTTCTCGAGAGAGCAAACATAAATTGAATGATAAGGTATAAAAACTGCGTGCCTTGTTAACACGCTGCTGTAAGAATCTCATTTAATTATCTTGGTATGGTAAGAATTAATATAAAGCCTTAGTTTATTGAGCAGTGCTCTCTTTAGCACGTTAAATGATGAGCTTTAAGTAGAATAAAGTGTTCTGATTTATTCTACTCTAATTTGGCCTGATATTTGAAGAAAATGTTAACTTAAAAAAACATTAGAGATCCTTAAATAAATCTTCCTGATACGCTAAATTTGATGATCAAACTTTGACTCTATATAAATACTAATGTATTATACATTGTATTAAACATCATAATTTAATCATTCATAAAAGTCTATAAAGTTTATTTCAGTTTTAAAGCAGTGTCATCAGATTCTAAATTATTTCAACGTTAGGAGTACTTGAACAACTTACATAGTTACATGCATGCTACTTTATCGATTTTTATAATTTGTGTTTGATTTGGTCTTTCATTCAATGGCATTCATAGTTTACCTGTTTTTTTTCTTTCCTCTGAATTGTGGTCATATATCTGGCTTCTTTGTTAAACAGGAAGCACAAGACATACTCTGTTGGTGGATTGGGTAAAGTCATATCCTAGAATGACATTATATAATTAATACTAATCTGCTCTATCTAGCTTGATTAATCACCCACACATTTAATGAACCAAATTGTAGATGCTTGGAATCTAGTATACATATATTGGCTGATTTTGTCAGTTAAAGATACAGAATATTTGCTTTTATAATATTTTTAATTAAATCATTAATCCTTAACATTAAATGTTAAAATTAGATAACGTCCACCTAATAAAATAAATTTGACCTTTGACCTTTATGTCAACATAATTGCTAGTTTGGTGGCTTCCATTGCAATTAGCTAAGATGTTCTAAAAGTTATTGTAAAAAAGATGCCCTTTTCAAGGAATTTAGAAATGTTAAATGTTAAAAGTTACCTGAGATCCTTTTAAAATCATTCATGTGATTGAAAGTTAAAGTTTTAAGTAACTGAAGACAAAACTAAACGTTTCAAGTCTTTTCGACTTTAATGTTAGAAGAAGTTACTTCTATACACAATGAACAAAATCTGGTAAGTTCTGGGAGTTTTTATACAAATTGCCAGTTAGGACCTGGACTAATAGATAACAGAAAATAATAAGATTGTTTCAATAAATTTTTCAATTTAATAGTCGCATCGAGTTAAAAAAATAAATATATTTTTAGAATATCTATTTTTAGAGCTATTTATAATCTAAGATGAGTTTTGACCGCGCAGAAACCATCAAACATTTAAAAGTTATTTCGTTCTTATTCATATCAAACATCCTGTATAAAATATTTTTCCACAAATGTCAAGAAAAGTGCTTCAGTGTTAATGCAGAGTTCTCAGATTTCAAATTATAATTTTTATGTTATTATGTATTGTAATGCTTAAACAACTTACATAGTAGCATTCTTCAGATTTTTTCAAATGTGGATTGGTTTTTCAACTATTCTTAATTTACCTGCATTTGTTTTATTTTTTAAATTCTACCATACAGCAAGCTAGAGTGATGTTATTGCACAACTCAAAAATTATAGGCTTGGGGTAAAATGCTGACGATGGACCCTCCACTTTGGAGGGTCCAGAGTGGAGGAGATGGAGCTTGGTGTGTCAATCTTAATTCAGAGTCCGTTTGATCTGTCATTCCAATTTCATCATGCACCTAATAGCTAAAACATATGGGTTGTTTATTAGAATTTTTTTAAAAGGGGGGAGGGGTCCTAACATTTAATGATTTTAGCAACTTCAAATAAACTTTATCAGAATACATAAATTACTCTATGTTTGTGTAACAATTGTTCTGAGTCCAGTGAGACTGAACAGGAAATTAACTCACCTTAACGTTGAGAGATTTATTTTTTCCCCGAGTTACAAATGTTAATAAATTAATAGATCTAAAAGAACAGTATCCATTGACTGTCATTATTAACTTCAACAATTACACAGATTGAAACTACAATTTGTTTCATGATATACATTGTATATAATGAGAAAATTTGATTTTTGAATTTCTTTGCAAAACGTTCCTGAGACAATGTCCATTGTTTGAAATGTCTCGCCATGTCATAGTACATAGAGAAATATTAGCACAGTTATCTTCAGGACATATTAAGGAAATGTTATATAACAATAAATTAATTATTTTTACAAGACTTACATTTTTGTAGAATAAAATTCGTAAGCTGTTATAAATTTTAAACATTTTGTCCATTTCAGCAATAATGCAGCTGTAATATTTTTTACTACATACATCTTGTGTAGAACTAATGAACAATAAAGCACCCGTACCATAATGAAAGTGCCGCCATTCGTCATCGTCAATTAGGGGAGTGGAGTTTTATGTGCTTGTGTTTAAAAATCATATAAATAAAACAATGTTGTGCCCCATTTTGTTCCAAATAACCATAATTGGAATGACAGATCAAACGGACTCTGAATTAAGATTGACACACCAAGCTCCACTCCACTCTGGACCCTCCAAAGAGGAGGGTCCATCGTCAGCATTTTATACCCCAAGCCGAAATCATATGTATCATGTATGTTCTATTCATTGATATTTAGACCTATCCATGTACCAAAGCCGTCCGTCCCAGGAAAAAAGGGTAAAGCCACCATATCATAGAAGGATATTATACATGTATCGCCAATACTAATCGGCTCTATGTCCAGCTTTTGATATTGACTGATTGATTAAGTACATGTATCAATGCATTAAATGAAACAACTGTTAAATTATTTGGAATCGGGTAGACATGTATTGGCTGATTTTGTCACTAAATGTCACCAAATATTTGCTTTAATAAATTAAAAAAAAAAACCTTCACTGTTTTAAGAACCATTCTAAAGATATAGTTGTATGAGAATTAAATCTAAATATCAAAAAACTAAGCAAAAGTTATATGCAACCATATTGACTTTTTTGGCTAAGAACTCATTTAAAACATTCTGCATTTTCTCTCACAACACCCACTCTCATTTTAACAAACAAGTAATCTTGACAATGCTTTTTAGGTTTAATCATTTGGACAGTTGGGTCTTCCATTTATTTTTGGGCGAAAATTGCAGTAAACACCAGACCAGGGAGTCAACACAGAATCTAAAGCAGCGATACCGAGCGAGCTACACTTCTATGGAAAGGAATTCGTGGACTAGTAGGAAATAATTTAAAAAAAAACACTAACACTGATGACAAAAGATCAGCAAACTCCTGTCTTATAATTCATTTGGGTTTTAATGACCTCACATCAGAAAAAAATAACTTTTACAGAAAATGCTCCATGAACTTTATCCAGATTTAATGCCTTGTGGCCAGCCAATGACAACACTTAGTTGGTCTGCCATTCAGGTACCAAGAATTCGTTTGCATTTTGTCGTCTTGGAATGGGAAACAAAACTAACAAAAAGGGTCAGAATTAATAAATGTATGACAAATTTCATGGCAGACCGAACAAGGGTTGGTACATTTACATAGGCCTTGACCACAACATGAAGGCCACGGAAATTAAAATCTTTCGACTTGTCGAATATTGGCAAAAAACATTTAATTAAACACTATACACGTTGCCATGGAACATTTTTGAATGACGTGCCAACCAATACCCACCTTTAGACGTCTTACTTGTCTAATTATATTGGTTTTCAGTCTGCCAGACTTACAGTGATTGTTTGTTTAACCTTTTCATATACTACTTTTTTGGACCAAGTACATGTGTTCATGTTGTGTTTTAAGGCATGATTATGCTGCTATACTTGGTGCACAATTGTTCCATAACCTAGCAGGTATAAATATTTGGCACTTCATACCAAGTGTTAGGTTTTATTCAGAGACTATAATTTTTGGTTTTCAGAACTTTCAAGTATTTTGTTGTTTTAATTCAGCACTAATCCAAGGATTGTTAAGACTTTTTTTGTGCGGGGGGCATTAGTTCCAATGTCTGTGGCGGGACTAGGGATTAAGCAGTGTTATGTGTTGACACTGTCTGCTAAAAGATCTGGATGTCTCCCCCTACTTGCTTCTAAAGAAAGGGGTCAATAACAGTATTAGTTTTAAAAGCGTATGTTACATATATAATATACAATTATGAGATAGTTAACTGTGCCACGTGGTTACCCTTTAAATGACTTATATTTCTTATGTATAGTGGTTGGTGCATGGAACAGTTAAGCTCTGGTTTATGTCTCCCTCATGCAATATTTAAACCAGGTGGCACTGCAGGAGACAGGATGGGATGGGCAGGTCGCCCTACCCACATTAGAACGCTAGTGATCGTTCGGGCTTGGGCATTGATGCCTACTCAGTCCCCCGTTTTTCCCTTACACGTGTAGTTAAACTGGTTGGTTCCCCCCCCCCCCCCCCCCCAAAAAAAAAAAAACCATGCGACCAAATTCCACCAAGTACTCTCTAGTACTAAATAAATGTTTTCATATTTAGTTTGTTGTACAGTTATCTTTTAATATTTTGTCGGGATAAGCTGAATTATTTCTGAAATGTCATTAATAGGTGAGAGGCGTTATTTGGAGGTGATTTCTATAACTAATAAATACAAATAAAGAATTCTCAAATTTTCGAATATATATTTCTCAAACTCGTAAGATGAAAAAAAACCCCGAAGAAAACTGATACCTATTTAATAATGGTTGTGCAACACAATGCGAATTTATTTAGCAACAATTTGGAAGTATTCAATATTTGTTTACTTTTATGCATAATAAACCAGATACCTGAACTAATTATACTCTTACATAATACAAATGATCGAAATTGTTTCCTAATTCGTTATTTGTTTTATTGATCAGGTGTATTTGGAAATTTACAAATCACACACATAAGAGTTAATAAGTGATCATATGTATTACTAATGTCATAAAACTATCATAAATGAAATATGTTTGTTAATTTGTTAAACCTTGCATGCATATAAAAACAAGAAAATCTGAGGTAAACACATACAGAGTATATATAAAAAAACCACATGTCACTGACAAAAAGTGAGATACAAACTACAGAAAAAGTTTAATTTTATATTTTTTATATAAGATATTTTTCATGTCATTTATAAGCAGGAAACTCCATGCAAACTCGAGCCCCCTAATGCAAAGGTTATCAATCTGATCTCGGTAGCAGATCAAATCAAGTGAACAATAGCTTTGTGTTAAATACATCAAGCATCATTCATGAGCCAATTTATTTTTAAAGTAGAGTGTTTAACATCAAGCCATAGGTATTTCATATCATCTTACAACAGATTTGCAATACTCTCCCACTTCATATCATCTTACCATCATTGCAACACTCTCTCAAAGACTTGTTAGATGCTCTTATCATTTGACGCGGCAAGTTAGAGGAAAAGCCTCCCTATTAATCACAACGATCGTCAACCTGACGGATATGATTTGTTTGGGATTTTTTCCATGGACTCTCTGTGCTTATCAGACTTATTGTATAATAAATATTCCTCCCTAAATTGCTGAAAAATAAAGATTTTGATCGAGTTCAAGTTGTCATTTGGCCTCTTTAAACAGGTAAGCCATAAAAGGCATTTTTCTTGGCTTTTCAAACAAGCCGCCCAAATCTGCAGTGTATGTTATTGAGATACATCGATTAGCGTCTTGTTAAAATGATCTTCTCAGGTAATTTAATGTTTAATAGTGTTATGTTTCAAAACTTTAAATGGTGTAAAAATAAATGCCAACCGGCATCAGTGGCGACTGATGATGACCTGCCACCTGAATCGGTGTTTGATTACGTTGAAGTATGGTAGTGAGCATAAATATTTGGCATCACTTGAACGTATTAAAGTTATTAAACAAAGTTAACACAGCTCGGTTGAAGTGATTTACGGCCTTGTTTAACCACCCAACGCTCGTAACAATAAATTTTTTTCCCTGCAACATACATGTGTATGGAATGTGAGGGGCGGGATTTATTTGTCTCTCATTGAGCATATTTTTCAATGAAATGGTATCATTTAGCCAATCAGACACAAGGTTATATTGATCGACATTTGCTGGTGTACTTTATAGTTGCATACGGTGCAAGGATAAGAACATAACATTTGTTTCGATAGATGGAATATAGCTAGCTGATTATCCGGATTAAATCGTGCGAAATTCTCTTTTCAAAGTGATTGTAGACTGGTAGAAACAGAAACTATAATACGCCGTCAACCAAGGTAAGTTTTTTTTTCATTCTCCAAGTTAAAGGACTTTTTAGGACTAGGATTCTCCGGTCATTATGTAATTTTTCTATCTTATTTTATTTTTTTGCATCAATAAGTAACCGATTTCAGTTTTGTTGTCTCCATTAACCTTAAGGGGAGATAGAGGCACACGTCAGAAATCACCTGGGAATATCTTCGAAAATGTTCACATAGGGTAATCTGATCTTCAGAGATTAACTATTATTGAGCTAGATGTAAGATGGTGGACTCTGTCAACAGTAACACGCATTGGGATGAATGAGTTTTGTTTTTTTTAAATGTTAAGGTCCGTCAAATCAGACGCAATGATATTCCGATATCCTCAATTGTAGTATATTTTCTAAAGGAGTTTTAACACTAAAAATATTGGAAGTTGATACATTTGCTGAAATAGTGCGAAACTCTCTTTGCAAGCTGTTTAAAAGTGAGTATAGATTAATTGGGAGTTTGTTACTTAGACTTAAGTAAGTAAATATCAGTTTCAAATGCAATTGAAACTTGATTGACAACATACATTAAACTTTGAAATATGAAAAAAATACACAATATCATGAGGCCTTTCTTCTGATATTCATGTTATGATTATGAAAGAAAAGATTATCTCATGTGCGCGTTTAATCATAACACTAGAACGAATTGGTGTTCAGAATAAGAATACTGTTATGTAACCGGGTTCTCCTCATTTCGATTTTACAATTAAGTAGCAAGCGGAAGTTCTGACATGGACAATCCGATGTAACATAATATTTTCACAAAACTATTACGACTATGCGAAATTTCGGAGGTCCAATGGAATGCCAAATTGGCCATCAGCATTAGATAGTTACCAGGTCTCCAATATGTTTATGGTGCGTTGATTTAAGATCAAAAAACTGTGGAAAGTAGGATCCTTTTTATTGTAAAAATCATTTCAGGCATATTGGTTATATTCGCCTTCATTCACACTTGTTAAACCACTATCGCCGAGAAAAAGGAGGTGTTCTATAATATTTAGATAACAAAATATCATACCAAAACTCCCTTAAATAAGACTTCTGTTACAAAATGTATTGAAGAGTAAGATCGTTTGAATTCAATTTGCTAAAGCCCATCTAAACGGCGTATCAGTTTCCATTTTATGTTTAAGTTCTTATATATTTCTTTGGACAAATAACGTGTCGATAATAGTCGGGATAGTGGGACCATTCATTTAAAAATCAGATCTGTTATTTTTCTTAAAGCTATAAATGTTAAAAAGCAAACTGGTAGTTCATTACAGACGATGAAAGAAAAACAAATGCTCCTATAAATAAAGACAAATGATTTGTCCCCTATATCCACATAAAAAATAATGCAGCTAGGAATGAAGCGATATTGTAAGGGTTAAATTCTTTACAGCCAATAAAGAAAACAAAAAGTCCAAGAGACTATTGTTTCATACTTTTGCGAGCAATTTAACATTTTTAGACTGTCGTTTCATTTTCAGTCATTTCTGCATTTTAAAACTGAAGCATTTAATATAACACAGTTTGTTTAAGAATCAAATTGTTATCTGCTATCTTGGAATAGTGCATTTTAACCAGCAGGTGAAAGGCAACGTGTGAATTAATACGTTTTCCCCTTTTTAGTTGTTTTAAGGATCTCCAATCCACAGCCTTTTTTTTTTTTTATCATAAAAAATTTATTTGTCATTCAAACTTCATTAACGAAATTAAATAAAATGAATTTTTAGATGTTTTCCATGCATTTTACAAAGTTATTGGAAATTTTTACACGATGGATACATAATGGAATAAATATACAAATTAAGATAAAAAAAAATATATGGTTGTATGGATGCATCGGTGGCTCGAACCCATTTACCTACATCCTTATGTATTAAGATTCCTCGGGTCCACTAAAAAAACATTTAGCTAGATAATTATAGACGAAAAATCAAGTTTTTCTATATAAAGGAAGATCAATGGTCCGAATACAAAAAAAAATGATAATTTAGAGTTATCGAACATGGTTGACTATCGGAAATCGTTAACTTATTTTTTTTTACTTATGCATTCTACAGATATACACGAATTCTTTTGAATTGTAGTACGTTAACTAGCCGTGACACATGACTAACTAGACTAATCAAATGATGCTATTTAATTGATCATTTAGATAATAAAATATTTGTTTATGATGTACATGTAAATATAAACTTATCCCTAATTTAAATCGTACACTGTTTACTGATAGCTTTAAGTTTCAAATATCTGTAAATTAAATAACGTAATAAAATCTACCCAAGTAAAAATGTCCTAGGTTCACCTTACCGTAAGTATAAACTGAATAAAATAACACAATACATGTATTTCAAATGTACAGCGATGATTACAAACCAATTAAAATTATTAGGTCAACTTTGTCGATCCTGTAAGTTTTTTGGGGGGATTAAACTAAAGACTATCGTAACTAGACGTTTCCTCTCTATCAAGAACAGAACAACTTGTTTTTAGGCCGCCATTTGTCTGCGTATACACAACAGAAAAAAGCAACAAAATCAACTCACATACAACACCAAACAAATCATATAAGAAAGCGTATATGAACAATGTTTATTGTTTAATTTGCAGACGCTCATATCATTTAAATTGCTAGTACGCAAATAAGGAATACATATAAAACGTACTATACCTTTGTATGATATTCCATATGTGTATTCTAGTGTCCTACTTTTTATTCGGGGTAATTTAAGCAAAAGGGTTACCAAGGGGTAGCTTTAATACCAGAACAACTATTTGTTATTTTTTTTTTTTTATCTGAATAGCGCTGTATTGTTTGTACAACTACTAGAAAGATGATGGACTTTTTGTGTTTTAGATGTGTTTTTTTTTTCTAAAATTGGGTATAAAGATCATTTCTTTAGAGACGTTCTCTTTAAGGAGTAACTATAAACGGTAAATATAATAAAATTTTATACAATTTATCTCTGAATGGTATATTTGTTGTGCATTGGATATTCGTTTTTTTTATAGTTGATACTACTTTTAGAGAATAAAAGGTAGTTGTTGATTTTGAGTGCATGAAATTGGACTATATATAGACTTGTTTCGAATTGTATTTTGTAAGCAATAAAAGCATTTGGATAAATTATTACCATTGTTAAATAAAGAATCATGAAAGAATTAAAGTATAAATTAAGGGGTTTAAGAAAATGAATGGAACTGTATTTATCTAATGAATTTGCATTCTATTCGAATTGATGTAACATTATATTAACCTTTGATATTTTTCCCCATGATAATTCTAACAAAATTCGAGGTTTAGATGATTACCAAAAAATGTATATCAGCAATGGTTTGGAAAAGTGTTTGTCTTTTTAACAGTTATTTTTAAACTTTACGACGAACTCATCGTTTTAACATTCAAAAGGGTCACTGCACGATCTACAGCAGTATATGTTTGTTTATGTTTGTAATATGCGCGACAATACTTGGTACAACATAATAACATACATTATAATCAGAATGATAGTTCTCAGAATATTAATATGTTTGGAGCATGCAACACTGGATACTTTCTTCTAGTACACACAGTTCGCTACCATTTTACATAGAAAAAAAATATTTCTAACAGTCCTCTACCATTTATGTCACGAGTTCGGGTGAGTGGAAATACCCCAAAGCTGCGGAGCATGAATAAGTATTGAGAATGCAGCTCTAGCAAAATCCTTGTAGAAATTAAGAAGGCACAAAAAGGAACCCAGTGAAGAATGCTAATATAAGGAAAAACTCGTAGTCAGCTCTTTTGGAGCATAAAACTTTTTTCTGGATACATCCAAGGTGTTTACATCGAGCTGCATTATGTTTTATGATAGATTCTGGGGAACACGTCGGTACTTCTGAAATTCACGCAGAAGAAATTTACAGGAGCATGTAATTAACGTTTTAGAATTGCTTTAAGTTTTCTTTTGTTACCAGAAGCAATTAATATTTGTTGATTGAAAAAGAGTACTCGTACCATATTAATACATACTAGTCTAGTAGTTATATTCAATTTGACTGTCGTAAAAAAAACATGCACTAATACTCAATTGGTAGAAATTTTGCATTATATTATATTATTTTAATCCCAAATGCAAGGAAACGTTATCTTCGTGAGTTTTTTTTTGCATCCATTTGTTAACAGCTCAGGCACCTATCATCAAAAAAGGGGGATGGGGTGGCTACCTCTCCTTTCCAATTTTTTTCGCAGCAGACAGTGTTTTCAAATGTAATAAATAGAAGTAACGCTTTCCCCTATCACCAACGCATGACGATTTTTGATGTTTTTGAGAATCCCCCCTCTTTTTTTTTTTTTTTTTTTTTTTTTTTTTTTTAAAAATTTTTTTTTTGTTTTCTTTTTTCAGAGACAATGCTACGTGCCTTCAGTTCGCGATGAATCGGTTTTTCTGACTTTTTTGATGAAAAAAGAATAATGGTACATTTTTTATTTGTACGTAAATGATAAAAACTGCTGTTGACATCTTCACCTTTGTTTTCAATTGACAATGATTATTGGTTTATGGCAGTGTTTAACCTCAGTGCTTGAACAGATCAATTGAGTAAATAGTTAATGTTTCCATTAATTTTTATGTTATCTCGATCAAAATGGATATATTATTCAATAATCTATGGACTCAATTTAAAGTTAGTGTTAAATACCTTTATATTTTTTATATTATATTGAATTACATTTTTAGCTGATGTGTAAAGTAAAACATAATTTAAATGTTATTTTCTATTTTTTCTAGATGTCAACAATTAAATACTGTATGAAACTAATTAAAATGCCAGGTTGATATTGCTTAACCTGCGTATCATAATCATATCATTTGATAAATGAAGTAAAGTATCAGAAGGAAACGTAAAGTAGGTTTTATGACACATTGGCCATAAAGTAAAGTATGAACCTTACCAGCTTGTTAGCTATCAATATATTTAGTGAAAAAGCGTATTGGCGTGATTTATAGTCCCGCGGAATAAAAGTTTTCAATGCAAACATTTTGACACTTATTCATACATGTATCTACTGATTATTTATTATTTGATATAAACATCGCGTTTTTAGTTTTTAGTTTTGCATATGATATAATATATCAATATATACAAGCTTTATTGATTAAAAAAGTATTGCTCTATAACTATATGATGTAAAATGCTACATTTGTAAGCAAATGTTGTTTATTGACCATTTATGTTTTTCAATTGGGACGTTATTCGTTACGTGTAAGCAAATGATGTTTATTGACCATTTATGTTTTTTTAATTGGGACGTTATTCGTTACGTCTATCAGTATTGATACAAAACGTTTCTAAAAAAAGAAACTCTTTTTTGTATGACATTTTGTTTTTGATAATTCAAAAGGACAAATACACTGAAACACAATCTGAAAAGCTCTGAATGCATGCAAAAATATAATTGTCAAAGTTGATCTGAAAACATATAGTGCGGGGTATATTTGTACCTATGTTTTGTGTAGAAATTTGTTGTCAATATGATTTTTTTTTCTTCTTTAGTTATTGGTTGTTCTGCGGTTGTGGTTTGTTCTGCGGTTGTTGTTTGTTCTTCATTTATTGTTTGTTCTGCGGTTGCGATTTGTTCTGGCTTGTTTTTTATTTTTGAAATATTATGCACGTAAAAGAATTAAATAGTTTCATTCATAAAGAAAATGCCGTCTTTTAGCGATTGGCAGCATAACAATTATTGTATATGAAAATTAAAAAAACTACATACAACTTAAAGTTGCTGTAAATCTCATGAGCTTGAATTGGCTCCAATATTGCTCAGTAACGTCAGAAGCAAATTTAAGGTATGAAGAGGGGGGTGGGGGCTAGACTTATCAGAAATCTTGACAAGCCAAAAAAAGTGTTCGTTATGGTTTTGTCTAACTTTTCAAAACTAGTAGGGGGAGGGTTAAACCCCACCTCTAGCCCCTTAGCCCCCCCCCCCCTCCCGAATTCCGACGTCTATGCTGCTTACATGTAAAGCAAGATGTGTTAATATCTGAATCTTATTCTTTGGCATGTGTGTGAATTTTGGTTTAATTGACTACATAAATAAAAACCAAGTTCTCTGTTATTCTCCCCATTTCCCTTTCTTTCGCTTTTTTTCCTTTCTTTCCTTCTTTATTCTTATCTTTCCCTTTACTCTCTTTGTTGATGACTAACAACAATTGCCTTCTCTACGCTTTTGTAAATTTTTTCTTTAAAAACAGATAATGATAATACATATTAATGTACTTGATTGAGATATGTATAAATCATTTTACGAGTATGGCACTTTCATTTCTCTTTGTGCGATAAATGTTGAGCATTTTATTTCACAGTTTAAAAATGTTAGAGCCTTTTTTCAATGAAACTTCATAAATGTTTATTACAAATGCAACCGTCAATAACATTCAGCATCATAACGTTATAGATCAACTGTATATAATTCATTTGGATTATCTTCTCTTTGTCTATCAAATCTAAATTATTGCAACAGCAGTAGAATATGGACACAGTACAATTCATATTGCGATATAAAAGTTTAGAGCATACCTTTTACTGATACTTTTAACTTTAATAGTTAACTCAATATTTTACATGATCAGAAGGCAAAAATATTATTCGAGATGAATATGTTCCAGCATTGCAATTGAACAAAATCTGATAAATGTTTAGTGTTTCACTTTCGGTCAATTAATTATAAACGTATATCATTATTACTTATTTCAATTACCAAAAATAAAGTCGATTTTTTTACTATTGTAGATTATGTTGGTAAAGAATAAACTCAAGTAACCAAATAGGTTGTTTTTCTACAATGTTTTATTTTTATTTTTCTGTTTTTCTTGTAAATGTCCGCACCGGGTAGACCATTGAAAGAACGTTAACTCTGCCATCTTTATTGCGAGTTCTTAACCACCAAATTTGCATGCTAATCCCTTTCAAATTACTAAAGCATCTTTACTGATAATAGTTTCATTTCTTTTAAAGTGGCAAACTTTTGTTGTCGACACATTGCAACTGTGATTGGGCGGTTATAAATTGTAAAGTCTATAGCCTAAAGTATCTTGTTAGTCTTAGGATCTTTCGAACTCCAAAACTTCTGCCAGGTCTCGAAAATAAACAACCTACAAAAGAAAATGCAATTTAGAATTTTATTTCAAATATTTAGTAGAATGTACTATTTTTGTAACTTTTTTCCCTTGAATTTAATATAAACAGTTATTATTTATTATAATGACTGACATTTTGTTGGGGTAATACATAAAAAAAGCCTCCGTGTGTAAATTGTCACATTTTAGCACAGGAATTCAAGATCTTTTAAGATAAATCATTTGAGATGGTGATAAATTATAAACAAACATAAATAAATAAAAATGCAAATAATCTAATCGCGGCAATAGTGACAAGTATTCCTTTTAAAGGAATGATCGGCAATAATGATATATTGATAGCTAGAAGAACATGATCAGTTTGTTGTAAAATAATTTTAAAAAAGTACTGTATTTTTAACAAAATATAGAATATTTTGAATCTGTACACCATAATTTCATTATTATAAACCGTCAACAAATTTAATTTTTAAATAAATTTGGGAAAAGCCGTTCGTAAACTCCTTGTCTAATTTTATATTTTTAACCTAATTATTAAATGTTAATGTATCTTCTTCTTCAGAATACTGAGTAGGGCTCTTCAAAGAGCATTAACACGTATACAAAGAAAGAGTTGTATAAAATAATTTAATGCGACTGAAAAACATTGAATGCCATCATAACTTGCTATTGAGGTCGCATTATCACCCCCATCATACGGCTCTACCGAACGCGGAGGACTCTGCTAAACGCGGAGCAGTGTTAAATTCACACGGAAAAGACAAGGTCTTTAATTTTCCTTCAAACTCGCTCATAAAATGTTTAATTCAAATTTCTTTTAGGTTTAAATCATAAAAGGACGATTAAACTTTTAAATGGTACAAATTTCTAACAAATTGAGAAAGAAATTTTTCCGCTGTTGGTGTTTAAACATCAAAATCGTCGATATTTTTTGTAAACAAAACATTTAAGTAACAAGTTTGACCGTTCAACGCCATTTCAACGCAATTTTAAAGAATACAAACCTGTCATAATCATAAGTCTACATTCTATCCAATTTTCAAGTCATTATCTTAACTTTGTAATGAATTATGAGCGTTTAAAGGGAACAGGGTCGATAAAAATTGGATCGTACGAACGCGGATGTTGGCTCTGCTGAACTTGAGGAATATGTTGAAATGAAACTGACTGAACGCGGAGGAAATTTCTGTTAATAATATCCAAATTTAAGTGTTTTTCCTGTCAAAACTGATCAAACTGTTCTCATAAGTGACAATTTGTACAAAAAACGACGTTTTTATATTGAGATGGACCAACCTGTATAAAATTGGCATGGTTAATCATTTGTAGCCCCAGATATCATTGAACAAATATATGTCTAAATGTGTAAACTTTTTTTTTTGTAGCAAATATAATAGTCGCAGCGGTTTGTAAGCTATTACTGCCTTTCAAAATAAAAAGACATTTTAAAAAATATAATAGACCATTGCACCAAAACCAACAGAAACAGTCGAACTTCTGAAATATAGATCGAGAACTTCGGTTGAATGAAAACAACGGAGAGTTTATTTACCAAACAAAAATACACGAAAGTGTTATTCCTTCAAATTTTGTAAAAGATCAGAAATGCACCGTAGTTAGTGATAATTTAGTGTATACATTAGAAATGTGAACTCAAAACAGCGCATGACGCGAAAGAAAGAAAAGCTAATTAGATGTGTTAATAAAGGGGCATAGTCACGACTTTGGTCAAAATTTATTTTCACGGTTTTAATGTGTCCTATCCTTTAGTAAGACATTTCTAATACTAGCCAACCAAAATTTGAGCGTCAGAGTCAGTCGATCGTTGGGTTATAAGTGAGATACAGAGCTCACAATTCTTTGTTCTGTCAACAAGGCTCGTGTCATGTTTTTGTTTACATTGGTTCAACATACCGTAAAAAGTCCTTTTTTCAAGCTGATTTTTTATCTGCTGATTAGTATTAAACATCAATAAACAGTTTCTAGCATTTGGCACATTCAATTTAGGTCTAAGCTTTGAAAATTCAATATGTAGACATTAGCATGACCTAGGCTTAAGTTTGTTTACATGCACAAAACAAAGAATTGTGAGTTTTGTATCTCACTTATAACTCGAATACTGACGCTCGAAGTTTGGTTAACTATTACAAATGCCTTACTGAAGCATTGTAAAAATTAAAAACAGAAAAATTAATTTTGACCAAAATCGTGCCCATGCCCCTTTAAAGTGCATTTATACTTTTGAATGTTAAATCACAGTTAAAACAAAATTTAACAAATCAGCGATGTGTAATTATTCTTTGGTTTTTTAAAATACATTTTAGATATCAAGTAAAACTGCAAATAGACTATATAACGGAAAAAGTAGAAATTGACATGGCAAGGACATAATAAAACTGCAGATATGTACAAGTAATGATATAATTGTCTTCAAGTTGGATGTACAAACTATGAAATGATGGATTTTTTTTAAAGAATTGGTTTTACTGGTTTCAAACTTAAACTTATAATTGCTTCTGTGTCATTTATTTCATATTTTCATCGGTATATGTCTGCTTAATTATATATGATTGTTGTATCTAAAAACTACAGCGTTCTACAGGTCCATGCTCCGTGTTCTGCAGAGCCACACAATTTCAGCTCCGCGTTCATACGATCCAATTTTTATCAACCCTGTTCCCTTTAAACGCTCATAATTCATTACAAAGTTAAGATACTGACTTGAAAATTGGATTAAATATAGATATATGATTATGACATTATTGATTATGATTGAACGGTCAAAATTGTTACTTAAATGTTTTGTTTACAAAAATTATCGACGATTTTGATGTTTAAAAACCAACAGCGGAAAAATTTATTCTCAATTTGTTAGAAATTTGTACCATTTGAAAGCTTTATCGCCCTTTATGATTTAAACCTAAAAGGAATTTGAATTAAACATTTTATGAGCGAGTTTGAAGGAAAATTTAAGACCTTGTCTTCTCCGTGTGAATTTAACACTGCTCCGCGTTTAGCAGAGTCCTCCGCGTTCGATAGAGCCGTATGATGGGGGTGATTATAACGTAACCTTGTTTATAAATCAAGCCGTCTTCCTTGCTACTATTATGCAACATCAATAGATCGAGGTCAGTTCATGGAGCATCTTCTTATGATTGAGGTCAGTTCATCGAGGTCAACTGCATTACTGAATGAATCTTTCGATCGAAATTCTTACGCGTGAGTCAAAATGTGCATTCTTGAATTAACAGGTCGAACTGTATTTTATGTATGTTTGCATCTCTTAAGGTAAATGAATTGAAATAAAACCGAGTAAAATGTTATATAAATACTAAACCAAACTTCAAGTTTTTATGAGAACTACTTATGCAAGCGGAATGTGTGCGCATGTGGAAGCATTTGCCGGATGCCTCATATGGACGCAACAGTGATCGGCCGAAGCCGATCACAAACAAATGACAATTCCTTTATTCAATTAGTTCATAACAATTACGAAATTAAGAAAATGGAAAACTGGCAATGTCATTTTTTTTTTGTTAATTAGTATAACATATATGAGGGTTAATAGGAACGATTCAAGATTTTCTCATTATTTCTCAGTAAAAGAGATAAAGTAATGCAAATTGAGAGGAATATTTGGTCGTATTTACTTCCAATGTTGTTACGTATTAAATTTGTGATATACTAATTTAAGCTGCTTGGTCCGATATTATATTAAAAGTTGACATTGCAATAGTTTAACAGTCGACAAGCCTCTAATTGAGAAAATGATGTATATTGGTATTTTTAACAAAACAAACTTTATATAAAAGGGTACCGCGTTATTTCGCCCCTTATTAAAATCCTTCATCGACGTCAACGCTGGTATGATTGTATTACGACTTGAAGTTCAGTATACATAAAAGTCAAAATGTTTTGGCAAATCAAGTAAACCGTTCTTTATTTCATTCACTAGTCTGTTTGGAAATTGTTTTGTTTTTAATCGATGTTTGCGGGCTGAATAGACCCAATCAATCGGGGGATGAAACCAAGCGGTTCTTTTTTCCAAACATGCCCATGAGGCAATTGGTTTTGTTTTTTTTTTATTTTTTTTGTGTTCCTAAAAAGAAATTATTTTTATTTACCTTCGATATGCCTAACTTTGTAAGAAGGCCGAATTTATTAGTGTAAAAAAGTGAAAGTCTATTACTTTTTAAAATCATTAGATTGTATGTAAAATTATTTGATACTGTAAATGCCAAAAACATGGACCATGCAGCTTTAAGTTACAGTTTTTGAATAAAAAAAATAACACTAGTGTACAAATAACGTTGTAATGAAATACAAAAAGGCAACTTAACTTTGATTTCTTTATCAACAAATGTTGGTCTACCGTTATTGTGTAACCATTAGTCTCAGGTTTGTACTCATTAAGTTTTCGGATCTTTAATCCTCCATAAGATCTTCCCATCGGCCTATAAAGGAAAAAAAAAACTTGGTGCAAGGTATTATTTCTGTAGAATTCAGTTTAATATTTTTTTTCCTTTTCATCTTACAATAAACAATCCTGCTATATCATAATGACTTCTGATTTGAACTAATGTTGAAATTGAACTTTCACAGAAGTCCTGTTAATTTGAGATTATGATGAATGATAAACACACTATTCGAATGTATATTCTAGCCTCTATCAGCCAAGTTAGACTCAGTACATTTATGTTTCATCAATTGCTAATCGTAATCCAACTTGGGAAAACTGGCGATGTCATGATTTATTTTTCACTAGTATAACATATATTAGGGATTACAGAAAATTTGAATTTGACTTGGATGTTGGATTGAGCATACTGCGATCTTCTAATATGCTATTATTGCTGTATGATTTAACGATTTTCCCCAAAAAACCTTGACATTTTTTATTAGGATAATGTCAAATATAAGAAGGCACCTTTTCAAGAAAAAAAGTTCTTTTGAGAGCTTTATCAACTCGATTAATGCCCGCTTCGCCGCATTGACGCCAAAATTATCGGGTCGCTATACTCTAATTATTACGAATTGGTGAAATACTCATCCAGTCACCGTTACTTGATTCAAAAACAGATGAAACTTGTACAAATAATGTTTCAATAAGACAAAAAGGCCGGGTTATTTCATTTTCGTTATCTTTAACTGTTGGTCTACCGGTAATAGTTTCAGTTTCTATTCACTGAGATCGTAGGATTTAGGATCTTCTATTCTCCGAAACGTCTGTCAGATCGTTGCACCGAACGACCTGTATAAAACGCATTTCAGTGTAATATTACAAAAAGGTTTATTATTATTATTTTTGAAGTCTTTATTTTTTTTTTCACCCTAAGATAAACAAATATTCTATATTATAAAAACTTCATGTTTGCTTTAGTGGTAAGTTTGAGGTTAAGTTTTTAACGTTGCTCATTTTGCACAGCAATTATATTATAAGGAAATATCATAGTATTTGGGATGGTGATGAAGGATTGTAAACAACTATTTTGCTACATGAATTCTAACCTCGATTAATCAAAATTAACCTTTTTTAGCACTCTTGTGCTAACTTTTCAACAGTTACAATTCGTAGGTTTGACTGCACTAGTTTACGAACATTGAAAACTTGAAATATTTTCTTTTTAATTAGTAAAACATACACGAGAATTGGTAGAAAATTTTTAAACAAAAGTTTTGGTGAATCACAAATGCAAACACTGTAATTTAATTCAAAAGTAAAAAAAAAATTCTATAAGAAAAATTTCAATGTAAAACAAAACACTCAAAATTAAATATAAGTATTAATATTAAATGAACAAGAAAAAAGTTGTTTAGTAGCGTTAAAATAACATTGTCATTATACTTTGGGTGGGGTGCAAATTTTACCAACTTCTTTAAACTAGCCTGTATTGTTTTCAAAACCGGAGAGCCTTAATGAGAAGTTGACATTGAAAAACGAATTATTGACATCTGCGAGAGTTGTTAATTTGATTTAGCCAATAGAGCAAATACGTCAATACATTTTTTTAAGTAATTGCTATACAATAAAAAAAAACCACAATCCAAATTGATTCCTGTGCTACACAGGTAAAATTGCAACATATGTTCAACATATGTTTCGAGTAACATATGTTAAACATACGTTGAACATACGTTAAACATATGAATTTTTCACAGTATGGTGAACATATGTTTCAGAACATATGTTCAACATATGTTAAACATATGCTGAACATATGTTGCAATTTTACCTGTATATCAAAACTATCTAAATACTTCCACTTAAAAAGAAATATGTTAATGTGTCGTTTGAAGAGATAATACGACAGGATGATTATATGCTGTGGGGGCCCCTTTGTTACGGTAATATACCGCAAACAGCCGCCGACCACCGACTAACACCATGTCTAACACAGTAACTAGACACATCTATTGCATCTTGTTTGTTTCATCTGTCATATCTTAATTGATATCTGAACAATGCACAGTTTCGGTAATAATGCGTGCATTGGTTATACGATCAAGTTTCCGATGAATAGAATAGCTGTGTAGCATGCATCAGGTGTATTGGAATGTGTCTAGGTTTGTTGTTTCTGAACATCAATAAGCTAAATTATATTAAAAAGGAGCATGCCATTTTTGATTTTTAGGAAACACTGTTTTTCAAAAGGTTTAAACGTCGAATCCGAATTACAAAATGATGTTACTGCAAATTCATGTACGTTATATAAGTATTTGTATTTAAGTCTGAATTGATTTTAAATGCGGGAGTGAGATATCTAGGTGATAGTCAAGTATGATTAATTGTGTCAAAGAAGCAAAGCATAATTTACAAAGGAATTTGGGCTTTATATTTCTTTAATACTTCAAAGTTACAGTTGTAGCATTACAAAACAAGCAACAAAATTCTAAAGTAAATTTCGGCTTGTTTTACATTCTTCATTCCAGACTGAAAACTACACTAATTTTACTGATAAACAGTTTTATGTTGGACCAAAGGAAGCTAAAGTACATTAAAAAAGACATGTATCTTTTTGTAAAACCTTTTGCTTAAAATGTTTTTACGTCAAATCTGAAATACCTTCTAAATTTAATAAATGGTTCAACTTTAAATTCTGATCATCTAGCTACTAATGTTTGTGTAGAATATACAACTTATTTAAAGGAAGTCTTCGGGGTACTAAGAGATCGATACCGGTATATATTTCTTCCGTGTTAACATAAATGAAGGCCAAGATTATTTGCTTCCTGTTTTAAAAACCAGTTCCTTTTAAATATGGTGTTGCTCACCGGCCGTGGTCATTGTTTACTATTCACTTAATGCTACTCCTTTCGGTTTTTAACATGTGAAATTTGTGTCGCTGAATACCTTTTCAAGCCAACAACAAATAAGAAAGGACGCTTGTAAGTATATTTTAAAATTCATTTCTTGTAACCCGGTCTTTCTTGTGATTAATATAAGAAGCTATGTTATTGGCCCTATAATCACTAGTGCAACATATACATCAATTACTTCAAAAAATTATTAAGTTACTTAAAACTCAAATTCAACAACTTGATTATTTTTTCAATTTAAAATTTATTAACAACCGTTTCGTTTTACTAAGGTGTCATTTAACCAGAATATGCAACCGTTTTAAGAACAACAACAACAACAACAACAAAAAACCACCACCCCCCCCCCCCCCCCCCCCCCCCCCCCGAAAAAGAAACAACAACAAAAAACTAAAAACAAAAGCATCATAATTTGGAAACATAAGGAAATAATGAGATATCACAACAGAAGAAAATATCTCTGTGCCAATTTAAAACTGACCTTTCTATTTTTCAAGCACAAAGATTGATTTTTTACTGTTTGTTTACCTTTTTGGTTACAAACAAACTAACGATTGGCCGACATAATCAATTTTGCATGCCTACTTAAAACATATTTATGTAATCGCAATATTTGTTCGTTTTTTGTTGTTGTTTTTTTTTTTTTGCAGTCTAGCAATGTATGGTGCTTATGTGTCCTCAGAAAAAAAGTTGTATGAGCTTACAGCAGAAGTTTTTATTTTGGAATTTTTGAAATAGATGAATGTATTTATCAATATAGGTGTTAAATCGAGATTATGAGATTGCAGTTTGACTTATTAATATTATGTGTTTTAAACATTTTAAAAATATGTTTTAAGAGCGATCTAACTTATGGTTTAAAAACATTATATCATATTAAGCTGTTTCCTTTCTTTTTTATGTTTGGAGTCACATTGTGCTCTAATTCATATATATATAGTCTCTGTGACATCACAAAATAAACATTTTATTTCGATTATCGCTGTAAAACAATAAAAGCTAAATACGTCTTTTTACGAAAAACAGCCTTAATTAGATCCGAAATAGGATGCCTTCATTAGACTAGAGATAAGAGAGAGAGAGAGAGAGAGAGAGAGAGAGAGAGATACATTGTTTTGTAATTTTGTTACATTCACATTGCATGACCCTTCTTTAGATAAACTCATTGACGAGTATTGCCAAATGATCGAAGTATTTAGTATATGATTGCAGATTATTGAGCAGTATTATAAAACCAATTATTAGTCTATACTTGAAAGAAATAACTAATCATACTGTTTCTTTGGTAACATCTTTGTAGATGGTCACTCTCATTTAACACAAATTCATGTGATCTTATTTTTGTAAAAGAGATCCTGTTAGAAATCTGGTAAATATTACCAGCATAATAAATTAAAAAACCCAGCATAACCTCATTGTGTAAACTTATCAATGAAGTCAGAGGTCGTACTTTTATTTGTATCCCGCCATTATTGTTTTTTACTCACAATGAGAAAACTCTCAACTTACGGGAGATGTAAAAGACACAATGGTCGCTGTCTCAATAGTCCCGTTGTTGTTTTAACTGGCCCAGCCTATAGTTAATTTAATTATGAGCTTGACATCTTAACCGGTAAGGTAAAACTCGTTTGTTTTCTTCTTCAAGTATATTAGTTAAAGAGAAAAAATGCAGTTCAATTATGAATTGCTATTCAATTTGTACTTTCGTTGGTCTTATATTCTTTGATTAACATTTAAGTTTGTTATGTTTCGCTAAAAGTTTTACTTTTAGAATAAACCAGCATTCCGGAATGACAGAAACACTTTGTCTATGCGAAATATATTTGAATATTATCATTTTTAAAGTTAATTTTCTTTTATAGGTTATAGGTTAAGAAGGTAGTATACACTATGTATACCAGAGACACTCGATGCAAATGCGTGTAGGGCTTTTGAATTCAAGCACATGTGACAAAATCGTTTTCATACTATATAATAAAAATATACAATCCAGGTTGTAACAATGCACCCTTTAAAACTAGCATCAGATAAAACAGCTCAATAAGTGTGCTGAGAGTACAAAAAACGGTTGATCTCCGAGATTTTTGTGTATTACTGTAGTTTAGACTGTAATAGATCTCCGAGTTTTGTTATTTTAAGTGACATAGGTTATACGTCAGAGTCGGTTGAGACAGCAATCGGCTACAAAGTAAACAAAACAAGGCTAGGAATTTACCGAGTATATGTGTGTTTATAACGATAATATTAAAACCCTCTCCTGAATAAATAGTGGTGAGATTACAAGGTATTTTTATTATTTATTGCTTTACAGATATATATCATTGAGGAGTTTTGTTTGGAAGATAATGGAAAATTATTAAAATAATATTGTAAAAAATGAGAATCTGATAGTTCTGAGATTTATATGGCAAATTATCATCCTTTCAATCAGACATGCAAAAAATGATTAGAATTTCATTCTCCAGTAAAGTTATAAACTGTTTGAAAACGCACAGATGTCCAACACATCTGTGATCCATATTGATCTTTTCTTGTGGATCAAAATATCAATTTTAATTAGCTTGATATTTATCTAATTAAATACAGATATAACGGTGATATGTCAATAAAATTTTGTTTAATTAAATATATTGTTTTATTATGTCACGGAAAAAAGTTTTATGTGTACTATAAACAAAAATAAGAGTTAATGTTAATTTTTTTTTTCATTCATTGTCAATCTAAATCTAATGTCAGTATATAAGAAGTCAATAGTGTAGCGAACAGTTCGTTTTTTAAGTTCAATCACAAAGAATTGAATGTATAAAAGAAAACTTTTAAAAAAAAATACTGGTGAAATTAAAATAATATTCACGAATTCAAAAAAATCATGTGACACATTGTGAACACTGGTTAATCAAAAACCCAATTAAATAGTCACCATTCGAACTTCTTTTCATAATTGCTATGAAAACTATTAATTTATTTTTTTTAAATCAAATGAATGATGAATATAATGAATCTAGTTTCCAGCATTTGTACGATTCAATATTAAAATAGTCATTGGTTAGGTGGGGTCAATTTTTACATAAGAATATATAGAGAAAAATCTTTTTAAAAATCTTCGTATAAAAAACCTTCCTTTCAAAAATTACATGGCTCAAAAAAAAGTAACTTGTGTGGCATCCTTAGGTAATGTAGATTAAGTTTGTTTTATATCATAATCTCCGGGAGTAGGAAGGGGCCATAATAAGTGTTAAATTTATACATAGAAAAAATACATGTAACTTGTGTGGCATCCTTAGGTAGTGTAGATTAAGTTTGTTTTATATCATAATCTCCGGGAGTAGGAAGAGGCCACAATAAGTGTTAAATTTATACATAGAAAAAATACATAAATACTGGATAAAAATCTTCACAGAGACCATTTGGCCAGAAAAGATGTAACTTGCGTAAAGTCTAAGGCATCCTCAGGCAGTATAGATTTAAGATGTTCAAATCATGAATTCCAAGGGTAGGGTAGGGCAACAAAAGGTTAAAATCATAACAAAATCTATATCGAGATAAATGAAAAGGGAAAAATCTTTCAATTTTTTTTCTTAAATTAGGTTAATTTGATTTAACTTAAATTTAAGTTAATTAAATGGCAGAAAAACTTTTGCGAAAGCACCCTCGGAAACTGTAGATTCAAGTTTGTTTATATCATGATCCCGAAGAGGGGGGAGGGATAGTTCACAATAAATATTTAAAAAGGGGTTAATAATGAAAATCTTTAAAATCATTTGTCAAAAATCATTTGGCCACATAAGCTGGAACTTAGTATAAGCATCCTCAACTTTATTGAAAGTATTATCGATGAGATTGTGCGCTCGGCGGTTGTGACCAGTCAGCAAAGGATGCTTACTCCTCCTTCTGATCCTACCTCTGTCTTTTTGGGGGTCCGTGTTGCTCTGCTTTGAATTTGTATTTCGTTTTATGGATTTTTTTAGATTGTTGACGGTTTGTTATTGTCATTTTTTTTTTTATCATAGTGTAGTAGAATCATGGTGAGGGTGAAATTTTACAAAGGAATTAACAGAGAACTATTTTTTTTTACCCGTGGCTTGCAACGACGTAGATATGGGACGAGTATTTAATATAGGCACATTGTGATAACATAGGATTGCAACACAATCTTCATCTGAATAGGTATTAATATAAACTGATGAATGATTTGTTTTTCAATACGGACTAACATGTTGTTTCTCATCGGATAAAAAGCTGGTTTATGAGCAGTAATAAAAGTTGCTATATATAATAATCTTTCTTTCATTTTTCGGGATTTATGGAACCTGTTTTTATCATTTTTCCTTAGAGCAATAAATTTAACAAAATTGTAAATCTCTCATAAAATCATTTTCTTTTGTTTTTAGGGTTTTTTTTTCAATTTTGTTTTTGTCCATAGAAAATAAGTATCATGGTTCATTAAGGAAACATAAATATTTTCCCTTGTTAGTAAAATGAGATCAATTTCAAGGTCAATCATGCTGAGTACAAAATCTTAAATTCAAAGTGAAACAAATAAGGATTCCATTATTAATTTAATTATTTTCATTACAAAGATAAAAAGTTACCTGGGTGAAATAGATAAACACTAAATGTTAACGCCATTTCCTCCTTATCTATACCTCTCACAGGAAATTTTACGAAAATATTCAGAGTAGTGGACCGTTAACAATATGTGTCACGTGACCGGCTAGACTAATCAGAGGTTGCATTTTGTACAATGTACATTAATTTTGTTGGTAAGGTTAATAAATATTTCACTGTAAAAAAAATAATATAAATATATTTAACGCATATTTGAAAGCAATAAAAATGATAGCTACTATGCAAATTGAAATGAGTAAAATATTGCATAGTTGAAAAACGGACAGGTACACCATCCCGGAAGTATAAATTGACTTTAGTATGAAAAAAAAATTTACAAATGTAACAATTGTAACAAACTGATTAAAGGTCAACAATGTCGAGCCTTTAGGTCATTTGACTTAAATAGATATTCCTGACGGGATATTTTTCTATCCTTTGTTTTAAACTGTCAAGAACATGGAATGCATTTTGTTCAGTTTTCCTGGTCACCATTTGTCTACGTAGACAAAATTGGAATACAGCGCAACAAAACCAACTCACAACCAAAACTAACCACATCAGAAAGGTGTACAAAATGTTAAACCGGCGCTAATGTCATTATACTAATAAAAAACAAATGAGTAAAAAAAAAACGAAGACGCACTGTACCTTCTTTCGATATTCCATATTTGTATTTTATGTCCTACTTAATTTTGCTTTGTGTACAACTCAATAGTGTAGCATTAGTAAATGGGGTCACCAAGGGGTAGCTATAAAACCAATGCATTATTTGTCTAAATATATTGGTTTAATTTTTCAACTTTAATACGTATTTAAAAAATTGAACATCTATATATGGAGAGTTCAATAACTTAACTAAAACTTAGTATTACATGTACATAAGTAAATGTATTGTGTACTTCAGATCTGTTATCTCTGATATCCGATATTAAGATGATTTCTATAGAGACACACGATAGGTTAAATTTACGAAAATTTCATAAAATAAAACAGACAACTCAAAGGTCAAAATCTTCTCATTTCGTTTGTTTCATTTCGTCTAGTATATATTTTGCGAGTATGGAATAAGCAAAAATGTATCCTTAGGTCACATCAAACTTTTAAATCGATATTTATTAACTGCGTCTAATGTTATTTCCTTAAGATGACCTTACTCCGCGCTGCGTGCGCACTGCTTGTCAATGTAGTAAGTCAATTGATATCTTCATTTCAAAGTGTTGGGACTTTATATGAATAGCGAAAACGGTAAGTTTACAAACATTATAAATACCTTAAATAGTATTTCCGAAAGGTATATCTATATATTGGACATTTGGGTTTTCATACTTAAAATTTCTATAAAAAGTTAAATAGAGGGTATTCAATTTGATGTATTCAACTGCATGGAATTGAGATGTATGTAAACTTCCTTTCAAATCATATTATGTAAACAATTAATTTATTCAGCTGATTTATCACTATAATTTCATGAACACACCACTATAGAAATCGTGACCACTTAGACGGTCTTAATGAATTTGTCTGGAAATGCATCCGTCGTGTAAGGGAATGTTGCCGTAGAGGGTACAAGTTATAAGGTTTAGGCGCGCTGTGGGTCGTAAGGTAAAAACGAAGCTTAGGTGTGGTGTATTCTCGAAGTCCACTAAAAAGTGTCACCGCTCGGTCATCTGCAGTATATGTTTTTACTATGCGCAATACAGTAAAATACAATATTCCTTGTTATTAGGATTATTATTAATTTGAAAAAGTGTAGACAGGAGTTTTTGAAAAAATCTGGCGACATGCAAAAATGGATATTTTCTACCATTAATCCCATTTTCCTGTATTTTTCCTGTAAACCAACATGTGTTAAGAATCCATGAGCATTATGGCACTTCTTCGGGTAAATGAAAATACCTATATGTGGTGGAACATAAGTGTTTTCACTGCTACTCAAGCGATGCCCTGGTCGAAAATGGATAAGGTTTCCTGTAATCAGGTTTAAGTTGATGATTAAAGGACAAAACACGTATTTTTTTTCTTCATCTTAAAATGACAACTTTTGTCAAAATCCACCAAAAACTATTATTAATTTAATATCAAATATAAAATCAAAAGGATGTATATCTAAAAAATGTATCTCGCGATCTCCATAAAGCCTTCGCTGTATTAAACTATTTTAGATTTATTTTTTTCGACGTGTGTTTAAAAGGCATCAACGTAATCTAAGACCCCTACCCCTTATACCTGAGATAGTATATGGGTAATTGCGTTTACTTTTTTGTTGCTTTTTCATAACCCCAAAACTAAACACAGCAACAGCTACTCAATTGTGTATCAGATTTTTGATCTATCTGATATGCCCCAAAACATAAAAAGAAGAGGTTCTTATAGTTTTACTAAAACTTCTTCATTAGTTTTTACAAACATTTTTTTGAAAGAAGATTATGTAGATCAAAACTTTGGAAAATAATTACAACAACAAAAATATTAAAACGTGCATTTGTTTTCAGTTTTATCAAAATTGAAGAAAACCGTAGTATAAACTATGACTTGCAAGTAATATGCCTAGCTTATATTTGGTGATTAACGTAAGAATCAAGACACACATATTTTATATCAGCCATCGATCTAGTCTGCACTGCAAGCATGTTTAACCAATGTGCAAGTTTATAAAAAAATGTTTTATTTACATTTTTTAATGTTTACAGAACATTTTGTCTATGTAACAGGGATTTTAAATATAATGAATAATAATTAATTCCAGGTACAGAAAACGTTTCATGTTTAATTCTTCCACATAACAAACATTTCTAATAAAATATAATTAACATTATACACATTTATTAACATTGTAAGCACACTTAGTATAACGCAGTAGATATGCTAACTATCGGTACCTTGTGAATGTTTTTTTTATTTATCCCCCCCCCCCACGGTGAGATTTTTTTTTATTTGAGAGAGAGAGAGAGAGAGAGAGAGCAGTTGAGCCGGAGGATATATGCTTTTTAGGTGTTGTACGTGTTATAGCTATAATACCTCTAATTGTAAATGAATTAAGAAATGAATGAATGAATGAGGCCTAATCAATATGTCCGCAAACAGGTTAGCATGTGCAGTGCGAATTAACGATGCCTTAAAGTGGTTATATTATCAACTTGTTAATAATCGAGACCTAGGGTGGTTGAATGTCAACTTGTGATTATGAATCATTCTTTTTAAAGAAATGCTAATTTATGGCAACCATTCGTAAACGCTACCATTTGATTTATAGAAGGATTCTCAATCTGATCTTGATAGTGGACCACATTCACTCTCTTGAAAATGACAAACTAAGCATAGCCAATAAACCCCCTTTTTATTTAATTTCGTTATATCGCCTGTCAATTTATCAACAGATCTACACTGCATAGCTCAGACTTGTTATATGATTCTTATGACAATGATGATTTTTTTTTTATGACTGCTGAAAACTTAAGACTACTGTTGATCAATATAATGCTAAACTCTGCTCTATAATTCCTTGTATCCACTTACAAAAGAATCGAGGGACTCCCAATGTGTATACTTTGTGACTTTGTCGGAAATACTCATTAAACCCGCTATATATATATTTTTTCAAAATTGTTTATGATAGATTTGATGCGTTTAAAATCAAATATATCCACGAATCATCGATATCATTTAATATGCTTTAAAATTAAATATGCATAATCCCGACTTTAAAAATAGCCTTTATTTATGAAAACGGTAAATAATTTATATTCAGAGTAGTTGGGTGCCTTCAGATATTTGACATGCAAGTGAAAAATAATTGGACATCAATGTAAACATTAAAAACCAAATACACGTTAGGCAAAGGTGAATTTTTTTACAAATGAAAAAAAAATGTATTGATTTCAGTATCAAACCTTCTTTCTTTTAAACTGTTTTGTATTGAATACAGATGTAGACTTCAAATAAGATATAATAACAATGGAATTTTAGTTTGTTATCTGTTTGTCAAAGCGGCTTGCCATTGATTGTATAATACTTAGAGACAGTAGCTTATGTATATCCCTTGAAGTGGATGCAAAATGAACTTTGTTTGAGAATATAGTAATTACAAAAAAGAACCCATGGCTCACATTGCTCGCCTGAGCAACAATAGCCATCATAAAATCAGGTTTATTGACTCATATGTAAAATATCCGGACAATATACAATTTGTATAAATTGATTTTTATAATTTTCTCCAGATATTCTTAGGATAAAGATTGAATGTAACTTCATAGTCCGATCACATAGTGCGCATTATAGCCCTATATATTTTTCTATGTAAAAAAATAACCCCTTTCCATTTTGTGGCCCACCCTACCATCGGGGATCACGATATGAACAAACTTAATTCGATGCATTCACACAAATAACAGTTTATCTGGCCAGTTTGAAATTTGAGAAGATGTTTTAAAGCTTTTCCCAATATGTTTCTATGTAAATATTTAATCTTCCATTGTGGCCCAACATTACCACAGGGATTTTGATTTGAAAAAAAAAATCAAATCTATTCTGTTTGATGAAGCTTTCATATAGCTTTTTCATTTTCTGGCCAATTGGTTTCTGAGAAGATTTTTTTTACAAATACCAACAACATTTCATTAATCTTGATCATCTTCTTTTGAAAAGTAGCGTGGCCAATCAATTCAACAAATTTGAATCCCCTTTACTCAATTATACTTATATGATTTTGGTTGAAATTAGATAAAAGTCCTAAAAAGTAGTCAGAATGTAAAACATTTACAGGCAAACAGACAGACGGACGGACACCGGACAAAAAGTAATCAGAAAAGCTCACTTGAACTTTTAATTTAGGTGAGCTAAAACAATACATTGATATATGTTTTAGATAGCAACCGATACAGAGTAGATCGTTTCTGTTCAATTTAAAGTAAGTAACTTTATCTGGTATTTTCCGATTTCCCTTCCGTTTCTTTTTTCGTTTCGCGTTTAAGCAATACCTTGTATTACCGTAGGTGTGCTAATGTAAACAATGTTGTACAATATTTTTTTAAAATTTAAATTTTTTTGTAGCTTAGCACTCTATTATTGATGTCCAAGTGTCCTCAAGGAACAAACCCCCGTATATCACGTCATTTCCAAGTTTGACAGTGGCATTAGTATACGAAAAGATTAAAAACTTTTAAACAATGCTAAATACTTGATTTAATGTGTCTGGTGAAATGGCCACATAAGTTGTCAATGAATCCATCAAAGGTAATATGTTTACAAAAAATATTTTACACTTCTTTGAATAGAGGTCACTCTATACACACCCTAAAGTAAAGTACTATAGTATTTTGCTCGCTTCTTGGCTGCATTCCAAACCTTTGTTTAAGTGAATAGATTGTGACCAACTTTGTGATTAATCGGCACGGAAATTTGACTTACTTTTTAAAAGAAGAAGGTAGGTCAAATACTTAATGCTATCTACTTGAAAATATAACAAAGCTTGGTATGCTTTTGAATTTGGATTTCTCATTTTATTTTTTTATAAGGAAGAAGATGTTTAAATGAAATGAATATCAAATTGACTTTCACAAGTTTGTCTTAAGACAAGAATTTAAGCTCGGGAATATTTTAATACTCACAATCTTCATTTAATGATAAATAAGATCGCTAGTTAGAAACAAACTATATTAAAATAAAAGAATGATTTTGTAGCAGTTCTTTTCTAACGGAGAATGTTTAGAAATTGTAACGTATATGAGTATTTGATAGTAAATATATATGAGGCTGCAGTTTGGCATATGAACTCGTATTTGAAGATTTTACAAATATTTTCTAAGAACAATTACATGCTAAGCTTTCTACAATGCATGTCTGACGAATATGACCAAATGCATAGGCAGTCTCTATCGCTTAAAAAAATTTAATCGTCTCCCGATAATCACAATGAAACAATGTAGCATGTAAATGTGCACTTCAGGAAATATTCCTTGTTCGAACTAGAATGGTTTGCTTTTGGTAGACTTGAAAGAAAAGAAATGATAAAATTATGTTGTTTTGTAACTTTGTTATACCGGTATTATCTAACGCTACTTTCTATATTATATAAGAGGGTTTTTATTATTGTCGGAAACCCACAACGAGTTTCACATACGCTTACTGCATCAATGATTAATGGAATCAAGAAAAGTTGAATTGGAGGGCCGTATGAGCGACTTGTCAAGGGTTTCCGACGATGTTTTTTTTTTGGCGATTTTTGCACACATAATCGCAGTTATCAATTTATTGCATGACTACAAGGAAGATACTAAGATTACTATCGCCATAAGGTCATCAGAGTCAAAAGTTAAATTAAGTTTCCATATACAATTAGATAATCCATAACCAGTAGTAAATGGTACTGCAATACTATACTGTATACAAAATGCAATACGCATTATCTGGCCACTAGGCTGATAGAGGTCACCTATATAATATATACCTTTTTCGAACCAATGCTTGAAGAATATACTTTATTATTTAGAAATTATTAGAGTTGTTACAATAGTTCTCTACCTGCTTTTGTCAATAACCTTCTAGACCATGACGAAATCATATGCTTCATTTCCTGACGTTTATTTGAATAGGTTAGTTCAATCATTATATCATTGTCCAAATCAACACAATAAGTTGCCAATTCATCAAAACACTAGTTAGATATTTTTGTTATTTTTGAAAGAGAGAGAGAGAGAGAGAGAGAGAGAGAGAGAGAGAGAGCTGTTTAGCAAGAGGATACATGCACGTGGTGGTTGAATGTAACTACTTGTGAATTAGCGATTCCTTAAAGTGATTGAATATTATCAACTTGTTAATTTACAAGACCTAGGGTGGTTGAATGTTTACGTGTGAACCACTTCTATTTAAAGAAATCCTCATTTGTGACAACCATTCGTATACTCTACCATTTGATTTAAAGAAATATTCTCAATATGATCTTCATAGCGGAACGTATTCACTCTCTGTTGAAAATGACAATTTAAGCAAAACCAACATAGCCCCTATTTATTCATATTTGTTATATCTCCTGTCAACTTATCAACAGACCTACAATGCAGACCCTCAGACTTGTTATATGATTCTCGCTTTAATTCTTTATCTTTATTCTAAAACGTAACTTTATCTGGTATTTTCCAGTGAATATTGCAGTGTACTTGAAAATGATGAATTTTTTGTATGACTGCCGGAAACCTAACAACATTCCCCCCCCCCCCCCCCAAAAAAAAAAAAAAAAACCCCGATGGAATGCTTATAGACCTTAAATGAAATGGTTATTATTAACACTACACCACCTTCTGAGCTACTTAGCTTTGTTACAGAAACGTAGCAATTGTAATTGCTTTTGCATTTCCTCTTCTCTAATGCGTCATATGACGAGCATTTAATATATACTTTCTATATGATCAAATTTGATATACAAGTATTTCTCACCCAAAGAAAAAGTAAAAATAAAATTTTAACGATAGTAATAGCGAGCGAAGCAAGCTCTAAGAACCAGTGTGCGCGGGAAAAAGAACGAGCTAAACCTACAGATTCATCAAGAAAAATTGTGTGTCTACGTCCCATAGTGCTCTCTAATGTTTTTTCCCGTGGTGCTATGCAAAAAATGGCAAACATTTAACTCGTAATTAAGGGTGCCTTGAGGTTTGAAGACACGTTTTGAGTAGCGCACAAGCTTTAGTGAGACCCAAGAGATTTTTTACATTTTTCCATTCCTTCACATTGTGTCGAGATACGTAAACAAATGAATAGAATAGAAATGAATGAATAGATTTGAATGTGTGACGTACACAGTGATCTCGCGCTAGTTTTCCCGCGATAAATTTAGAGATGGATCAAACAGCTGTAATGCTTGTACTATATAGCTATTTCAGTTTAAACTTCGATACCTGCCTTAGATGATTTGTGGTTTTTTAGTGGATTTTTTTTATTGATATTGAGAGATTATATAATTATATTTGCATCTACCGAGTATGATTCCCTCTATTTCTTACGGAAACTTTAGTTAATTCATAGCTCTATAAAAACAAACAGGGCTGATATCGGCACACCCCGTTTATCGATTGGTCGAAACTACGTATGTCGCTATGTACAGCGACATAAAAAAAATCACGGACCGCACGAAATTATCATGATGATGTCAGACTCAGATTCCTAAAAGGGACGATTTGGCTGTTTCTTTTATCTAACGTACTGATGTACATTAAGGTAAGGTTTGCGGTTACAGGGAGATAACTCACAAATTTTAATTGTGACGTAACACCAACCTACCTTTATCTCAGTTATGACGTCAAAATTTCTATGACGTCATAATTGATTTCATTTTTTTTTTAATTTCGCGGGGTTTTGTTGTTTCAATGAGAGAAAAACAGGACAAAAGCATTTTTCCAATTTCCACAAAAACTAAGTCCGCATCATATGGTTTCGAATAGTGTTTTAGAAACATCAGAATGCACATATTCTAAGATACATTTTTCCTGAAATCGGTGTACCAGAAAAGGTTTCAAATAAGAGGTTTTCGTTAACATAATAGTAGTCCAAAATTAAAACTTTTGTTGTATTTTATTATATTTTTAGATAGTTCATTAGAAAATAATAAAAATGAATAATGATATAAATAGTGACATTATTTTCGAACATTTTAAGCATAAATAACCCCCAAGATAGTCACAAATAAAATATTTCACGAAATTGTTTACATTTTATCAACATGAAAATTGGAAATTATGAACTTTGACCTTTTGTAGTTATAAAACGGGACAGGCAAAATCATTTGAATTTCATGAGAAAAAAGACTTTAGTGAAGTGAACAAAATGGTATGTAACGTTGGTA
>WFKH01011925.1:12223215-12243521 GCA_016163765.1 Magallana hongkongensis | reverse complement strand
TAAAATATCACTTTGTGTAACAATTTTTTGGAACTGAATATCAAGATTATTCAAAGGCTAACATTTTATGTGATAAATATCGCTATTTTCTTATGGACGCCCTTAACATAGCTGAGAATTTTCGAATTGAACTTTTAATTTTAGGTAACCCGAGTCACTAATGTGACCTATTTAAGCATTGAATCCTTATTTTTTGAAAGATATAGTCTCATAACTGCAACAGTGTGTGCATACAAATTGAATAACGCGCGTTAGCGCGTTATGAAAATTTGTTTGCACACAACTCTGCAGTTATAGTTGGTTATCTTTCAAAAAATAAAGATTTAATGCTTATATTTACATTTTTTTTTTACCTTCTTGCCTTGTATGCAATGTGAATTATACCTCAAAATAACTGTATTATCCTATGGGTAAGTTCAAATTAATGGAAGAGCCACAGCAACAGCCACAAGCGTGATCTTTGATTTTCGCTTGTGACGTTGTATTTATCAGCGTTCAACGTTTGTGACGTCACAATTAAAACTCGTGATTTAACCTTTTAGTACCCTGTCTGTGTTATGGTGCTATATCTGCAGTAGCTTTACATGCAAAATATATGTGGAATGTAAATATATTGCGATGTTTTCGTCCGTCGGCGTGCGTTTAGCGTCCGGTACGTTAACATTGAACATTTTCAGCTTCTTCCAGCTGTCCAAATTTGGTGTCTAGCATCTATAGGGAAAGGGGAGCATATATTGTGAAATTCATGACCCACCCTTCCAAGGATCATAAACTTGGCTAAAACCTGTAAAAATCTGTGCAATTTTTATATATTCTTCTCTACAACTTGACACTCGGCTGAAAAATTAAACATATGATTATGATTAGAAGGTATGCCTCTACCAAAATTGTGAAATTTATAGCCCCTGGGTCAGGGGTTCAGGCCCTACGGTGGATTCAATATGGCCATGTAGTAAATATATATTTAAAAATCTTAGAAAATCTTCTTATCTTTCCCATATATATTTAAGAAAAACTAAATGCATATGATTATGATGTGCATTAAGCCCTCTACCAAAATCATGAACTATATGGCTCTTAGGTATGGGGTTCAGTCTCTTAGGGTGGGGCCAATACGGCCATGTAGAGAATATGTACTGAATCTTTAGAATTCGTCTGCTCTACTTCAACAGCTGTGGAAGATAATAGAATGCATGATTATGGTCTCAATAAAGATTTCTACCTAAATTGAAAAAAAAAAATCATGGCCCCTTGATCAGGGGTTCAGGTGTCTCCGGTGTATTTAAAAGTCATTCGTGGATTCCTAGATAAGTAACAACGCTTCCTACCCGAGAGAGCAAATGGATAACTGCATTTACGTTTTCTCTTGCTCATAACTCCTCGGCTACATGCAGCAACAGCTATTCAACAGTTTATTAATTTTTGCCATTATCTCTATTTTGTCCAAAACATGTTCAAGAATAGTTTTACTATATAAAATCATTTATTAGCTTTCACAAACATTTTCAGCATAGATTTGAAACAAGATTATGGATATCCAAACATAAGAAAATAATCACCAACAAAAGAAGCAAAAAGCTTAAATTGCGTGTTATAAGTTTCGACATAATACAAGAAAACATAGTAGTAAACTATAACATGATGGTAATATGCTTAGATCATGTAAGAATCAAGACACAACTCATTCATGTTGGCAATATGCACTGATCCAGTCTATGTCTAATTAATGTGCAATTTACATTTTAAAATGTTTACAGAAAACATACCTTATGTGTCTTTGAAGCAAGGATTCTTTTATTTTACCAGTAAAAAAAACATTGAAATAATACTTCCATGAAAATATTAATAATGTTTAGAGAAGTGAAGTCCAGTTTTTATTAAGGTATAATTATTATCATTGGTAAGGGTATTTCAGAACTGCTTTACCTACAAACGGTAAGCAGGGGAAGAGCATAGACAACAAATACAGAAACTTTAATCTTTCAAAATACACCATAGAAATATATATAGTAATGACTTATGTACATGAATGTACATGACTGTGTGCATGGTTAAATGCAATCGCAACTTCTCAGGCCTCTACGACGAGCGGAAAACAATCTTGAATGCATTATGTCGGCATCTATGACATCCCCCCCCCCCCTTTCATACATCTTGATGTTAATATTGGGAAATGTACTTTATACAGAGACTAGAACTTAGCTATACACATGTATTAAATTCAATGATATAAAATCAAATATACTTCAGAGAAGACATTCAAGGATGTCTAGCAAATACATTTAATTAAATACTCAAACTGATGGGAAGTGACACCATTTTGAATTATTGCGTGGACTCTGAGGTCCACGCAGAAAATATATAAGCGAGGTTAAACCGGATGCTATGGGGAAAATTCAGCCTGCGCATGAGCTAGCCCGGTTCCTGTGCGATAATATGGGTAGCTCAGGGAACCAGGCTAGCACACGTTTATCTAAACCGGGATCGGGATTCTATGCCATATGAACACATTTGTTCAAAGGCGCTGTAATTTTAAGTTGTCGGGAAAGTATTCCTTTTAAAGAAAATTAATTTTCACGAAGCTGTCACTGCATAGTTAACAAAGTAGTGCGAGGCGTAATGTGTGCGCAAGTAGTGGAATTCGCTGAATGCCTGATACTACACATGTAATCTTCATTAATATAATTCATAATTATGTTAGAAGTATGAGTTCTTTAAATTCTGAGGTAAAAGGTCATGGCTATACATGATACAACGTACTTTAGTGGTTAAAAGCAGGGACTAGAGTCGGTGGAATCGCTGAAAATCTTAAGGCTTTCACGTTTCCTTTAGAAACACATGCATATGGTCCACGTATTGCAGTCCTTTTTTAAGGACAGCAACTTGTTTATATAATTATATAAACAAAACATTAACATCTGGTTCATACATTTGAGGTGTTTTTCTGAGCTCTACCGGAAAGGCCGAGAAGTTGCGTTTGAGCTAAATAAAGGCAGAAGCAATGTACACATACCTTAACCAAACAAAGCAAAACATGTTTCATAAGCAACACAATAATATATACATACACTTAAGACTTTCTTATTATAATTTTTTTTATTAAAAAAAACAATAGAGACACAAATCCCATCTTTTCAATACAAATATAAAACTAGTTTGAACATGTAGTTTGTATTCATCTTAAAAACTACAGAGATATTGCCCCTTAATTATGACTAATGGTACTTTATCCCCAGTGGATTTACATGTATATGCATTTTACATGTACATGTATATGGATATTAAGCTTTTTAATACTAAAACTCCAAAAACCGAAAGCATTTATAAGCATTTTGACAGTGTTAAAATGATAGGCATCTAAAGGAATTGAACACAATCAGATTTAAAAAAAAAAAAACAAAATTAATAAACAAAAAAATATTATTATAAACATAACTAAATTGTGTATTTAGTATATTTGCATCTGTCTAACTCATGGTTTTACATTTGATAGGTCTACTGTTATGGGCAACGGTCAGTTTCTTTTTACATGAACAATGTCATCTAAAGTCTATACAAGTCTGATTTATATATGTACATTGTATCTGTACATTTTATGAGTCATCTTTTATGTACACTGGTCTGCTTATATTTACATAGACAAAAACAGTCTAAACATGATTGAACATTACAGAATTAAATGATTAACTATAATGTACATGTACAAAGGTCAGTTTACATATGAAAAGTTCTGTACTCTAAACTACATGATGCAACAGCTTGATGAATATTTGTACTTTTGATGATTAACTAAAATGTACATAGGTCAGTTTATATTTACCTGTACATGTAAAGCTAATTCTAAACTACAAGTGAAAATATATGAAATTTTTGATGTCATTCTTCTCTTTGCTGGACTTTTATTGATTTACCATCATTTTACAGAAGCTTCAAAACTCAAGTTATCAATTACTGACTAGCAAACATCCTACAACACTCATATACTCTCTTATGTTGTGTGGTTAACAAACTGTTCATTAAGTTCTTCACTATTACAAATATACATGAATATGTGCAAATGTTCTTACGTATGCATGTATGTGTAATTCATGTGCATCTGTGGCTGTTGTAATCAAATTTCACACTTCCTAAAATTACACTCTGAGCTAAATGGTGATTTTCATTCTCAATATATCTATGTATATGATATACATATATATATATATCTATATGAAAGCTGTTCTTTTCAGTAACGATGTACATGTATGCAATGTCAAATAACATATTATTTGGGATACTGATATTATTGAGTGGATTTGTGATTAAATCTGAATGATGGTCAAAAACACCCAGCCCCCTGGGTTTTAAATCTTTGAAGCACCTGGTTCATTCATTTATGTTCATGTAAAATACACTGAGTAAGAAAATTTACACCTTTAGTTAAAACTGAAATTATATTGACTTACATGTATAATGTATTCAATATACAGAGTAAATATATTATGCAGATTTTAGCATGATTTTGTTCTTATCAACTCAAAAACTGTTTTGAAGCTATGCATAAAGCAAGCACTGTTGAACATTTTTACTGTAATGAATAGCTTAAATACAACCCAAATAACCAATTCTTGTTTATGTAGAAACCAAACCACAAATTAGCCTTACAGAGAATTTCATAGAGATTTTCAAAATGTCTGTAATTCTTTTTATCACCTTCACCTCCCACAACCTTAGTCTTTCAGTCAATTCTTGCTATCATTTACACTCCATCTGGAAGTCCTCCAAGTAATTTGATACTCACTGCTATGTGAGCATTTCCTCGATCACCTGTATCTGTATACACACCGGTAGTCCATTGCCCCCTACTCACCACGGGGAGGTGGAAGAATGAACGAGCAGGATATTTTCATCTGGGATTCATAAAAGCAAGTTTAACTGAAAGGGACAAAAAAAAAGAAAAATTTTAAGAAATTGAAGGAAAAAACACTTAAAAAATCAGTTTCAAGATTTCATGAGAGAGAGAGAGAGAGAGAGAGTGTGAGAGAACAAGATGCCCATGGGCCACATCGCTCACCTGAGGAACAAGTGGTATGATAAAATCTGTTTAATGGAGTCGTATTACAAACTATCTACCCATGGACAATGTAGTATAATACATATAGATCCTGAATAACAAAAATCCATTTTTTTACCCTGGGTTATCTTATGTTTAAAATCAAGTCCCTTTTCTAACAGGATGATTTCATAGTCATATCACCTGTTGAGCATTGCAGTTCTCAACAAGATCCTAACAATTGTTTATATATGGGATATATAAACTTTCATCAAACTCTGAACCCCTTGTGAGGCCCAAGAATCGTCCAGGGGGCCAAAGTCTAAACAATTTTAGAAGGATTCTAAAGAATCAGCAATATGTCAAAATGCTTGCATATAAGTAAAACCATTTATTATAACATTTCAGCTTTTGTGAATAATTAAAATATTTTCCTTTGTAAAATTGGATCTTAAATGTGACCCCCAACCTACTCCTTAAGATTTTGCTTTGAAAGAATTGGAATCTACATTATCTTAGGTTGCTTTCGGTAAAGTTACAGCTTTTCTATGTAAAAGATTTTTACTCTTTTAATTCATATGTTTTATGCCCCCCCCCCCCCCCTGTGGCCCAACCCTACCCCCAGGGGTCATGGTTTTCACAACTTTGAATACACACTACCTGAGGAAGCTTCCACACAAGTTTCAGCTTTTCTGGCCAAATGGTTCTTGAGAAGAAGATTTTTTAAGATTTACACTATATTTTCCTATGTAAAAGTTCGACCCCCCCCCATTGTGGCCCCACCCTACCCCCAGGGGTCATGATTTTCACAACTTTAAATCTAAACTACCCAAGGATGCTTCCACATAAGTTTCAGCTTTCCTGGCCAAATGGTTCATGAGAAGAAGATTTTTGAAAATTTTTCAAAAATTTTCAATAATTTTTTATTATCATCCCTTGAAAAAGGCCTTGATCCTAAATTTTCACAACTTTGAATTCCCTTTACCTCAGGGTTCTTTGTGCAAAGTTTGGTTGCAATTGGCCCAGTTGTTCTGGAGAAGATGTCGAAAATGCGAAAAGTTTACAGACAGACAGACGGTTTACAGACAAAAATGTGATCAGAAAAGCTCACTTGAGCTTTCAGCTCAGGTGAGCTAAAAAAAAACAAAAAACAAAGACTGTTTCTTTTTGTATGCTCCCAATACTTACCAGGAACTTAAGCGAAGTAGGTTTTGACTGTGCCCTTGATGACCTCGCCACAGAGGGGGCACTTCCTCATGGCGGGGGCACAGTCCAGACAGCAGACTAGGTGACCACAGGGCAGGAAGGCAGCCGCCACATCCTTGTCACAGCAGATCTTACAGACCAGGGTCTCGGTCAGACCCAGGAACTCCTCCTGTAGGATCTGCCTCTCTGTACAAATCAAAAACACAATTGTGAAAGGTAGGAAAATGTACACTTGGTCTAGTAGAAAACAAAAATTATTTACACTCCGATCACAATATATTTTGATCAACCTCATTCTTTTCTAAGAACCAAATAGAAATTTAATGAACTAACCTTGCCGTTCTCTCTGATCATATCCATAGTCTCGTGATTCACCTTGGGCCACCAGTCCACCTGTACGGTTTTCTGTAGTAATAATCAAATGTGCAGTTAAAGGGGCGTAACCTAAACTTGTGCAAAACCCATACTTCTTTTTTTCAGGCATAAAAACATGTCCATCATTTGAAAAACAAATTCATTTTTAAAAATGAATTTTTATATCTATATATATATATATAGAACAGAGAAAGAATAATTCCGATGGTGACAAACCTTGCAACATTATAACTCCATCTTCTGTGTTCTCCTCTGAAAGCCGGGGAGGTTCTTCCACAGATGGGTTATCATCTACCCCTGAATGTACAAGTACATGTAATTTTCCTGAAAATTTCTTTAAATGAAATATACATTTACTGAGAAGACAAACAAACAAATTTTAAATGTGGCCTCAGAATCTTTTTTAAAGATTTATTCTTTCAAAATAAAGACTTAATAATGTACTGGCCTCAATGTAATTTTCAAATTTTATTTACTGTGGAATTATTTTTATTCATGTAGGTCAATGTTCGTGGGTACCAAAATTTTCCTGGTTTGTGGGGACGGGTTACCCACAAAAGCCACGAACATCTGTCCCCCATTCATTTAAGACCTCATCATGTCCACTAAAGTTCAGTGTTTCTACCTGGAATAGTCAGAGATTGTTCTGTAGATGCGCTAGCCCTGTCTTCAGTATTTCCACCTGGAATGGTCAGAGGTCGTTCTGTGTGTACACCAGCTCTGTCTTCAGTGTTTCTGTCTAGCTCTTCAATGATGTCTAATAAGCCTGCAGCACTCATAGCCGGGGGGTGTCTTCTACCTGACATCATAGAAAGGTAGAGCTATCCATTAGTTCTTTGACAAATCAACTTTTGAAAAAATTTTAAAAAAATATCTCACTATCCTTTAATATTTTTAAACCCTTTCCAATGGAAATTAAAATTTGAAGATGGTTCAATATTTTGTGGCCTTAATTTCTTCAACCCCTCTCCATCATAAACAAAATCAGAGAGAGGGGGAGACCCAATATTTGACTGCCATATCTTAAACCATCTTTCTCATCTGTTGAAAATCAGAGGGGGTTAAATATTTTGCGGCCATAGTATTTTGAACCCAGTGTTCAATATTTCGCAGTGAAATATCGAACCGAAGTTCATGATTATATCGCATTATATTTTCAATATTCCGCAGAATCAAAATATCTTATGACATCAGGTTAAGAATATCACAAATCATCATGCTTTCTGTCAGTTTGTCACAGCTAATATATATATATTCAATACTCACTAACAGTATGCAAAGGGTTTATATAGTTAAAGCATATTTTGCCGATATAGAGCACTGCGAGTGTTTTGTAGGAAAATCTTAAGGGCACAGTAAGTAGGTATTGAACTCGCAACCCTCATGTGAGACAATGATCTATGCCTTCCTGTGATAAATTGATCTCACCAGGTCTGAGGCGCCTTCTCCACTGGTCCATGGCGGTCTGTATGATCTGGTTGGTGTAGCCCATCTCCCTCAGAGCCTCCGCTAGAGAGGTGTCCAAATCTCTCTCTACAATATCGCCAATTATTAGAGATATTTAGTGGTCATTCTATGCCCCCTTCCCCAGCCCCCCAAACTAAAGTCAAATCTGAACCGTTGTTGTTGTTTCTCTCTTTTCTTTTCTGTTTATTAACATCTCTTCATGTCAGACAGTTATGAATATTGAAGAGAATAATATCTGTTACTAGTCTAACAAAAAACTCTCATAAATGTTACACCTGTGATACATATCTATTTCATAATATATATAACAATTAGATACAGCATAGTAATTATTAGCTATAAAATGTAATTTTTAGTTTGCATATTATCTTGTTCACTTTTATCTAGGTTAAGCATTATAAAAAGTAAAAGTAAAGTATGAACTTACCCTGGGGGGCCAATATTTGAAATGATGGTTCCAAGCCGGCCTCCTAGCAGAACACACAATCATGCATCAAGCATAAAGATATTATATACACACATAGCTGGTGTTTTATTAGAAGCAAAAGAACTTTAAAAATCTCTGAGTACAGCAGATTACTCCATCATATTCATCACAAATCTACTTAGAATTATATTATTTCTACCATATTATTAACATCTTTTAAAAATATAAAACAAGAGATATTAATCAATTGATTTCTGCTTTTAATGAACTCAAGAGACACATGTTTGTTGACAATCTCTCAGTTCTACATAACTCATTACGTAGACCTGGGGTGAATTATTTTCAATGAGTGTATCCCCTCTCTCTCTCTCTCTCTCTCTCTCTCTCTCTCCAAAAGAGTCTCCTCTCTGTCTGTTTGTTTCTCTCAGTATGACTGTCTCTCTCCCCAACTGTGTCTCTCTCTTGCTAACAAAGATGCTCCCCCTTATCTTTATCATTCTCTCTCTCTCTCTCTCTCTCTCTCTCTCTCTCTCTCCCAAGAATCTCCCTATATCCTCTCAGTCTGTCTGTGATTCTCAGTTTGTGTTTGTCAGTCTTTCTAGTTCTATCTGTCTCTCTTTCTCCTTTTACTCCCAAAGAATCTCCCCTTATCTCTCTCTCTGTCTGTCTCGTCTGTGTTTCTGTCTGCCTCTGTGTGAGTCTCTCTCTCTCTCTCTCTCTCTCTCCAGGTTTTTGAATAAATAGCACTGTCTTAAATGGAAATAATCAAAACAATCTGCCTGCACCCAGATTATCACATATTAAATGACCTTCACCATTTCTATAATCAGATAAAAAAAAAAAACTAAAATTCAAAGTTTTAATGACAGACATTCATCAAAGAAAATGAGTGCTTCAGATTTATAGCAGTGTTGTTAAATATCAATACTTTAAAGATTGGGAAAAATGTATAAACCACTACTGAGTCAGCATGCATGTTACTACTTTTTAACTGCTTCCAGATTTTCATGATAAGGTCTTGTAGACCATATATATATAAGATTATATGAGGTCTGCATGCAGTGAGATTTACCTGTTCTTGGTGAATTCTCTGGATCCGGGCCACGTATCTATCTCCTTTGTTGTTCCGTAAGAACGCACACCGCGGGAACCACCGGGCATGCTCCGTCCATGGATCATCGGATCTGTCCCAGTTCCGAAGTCCTCCTCCACAGAAAAAGCATCGGGCATAGTCACCATATCCTGAAATGATGTACATATAATTGTGATATCATTAAAACTAGTTAAATTGATGTCTAAATTAGAGAATAGTTGATTTGCATAGCTCCCCAATAGTGAGTACCTGTAACAGCTAAAAGATTAAGAAGAAACATTCAACCTGCTAAAATGAATTTGTCCTAAGAGTAATCAGGAAGAATTTTGACCAACATATGGCATATGGTAATAACTATACTAGTATGGCTCACAAATGATAAATAAATTGTACAGTAGTTGAAATGTCAAAGCACCCCACCTAATCCTAGATAACACTGACCTGCATAGAAGTATCCTGCCCGGGCCATGTCCCTGGGGGTCTGAGCCATGTGAGAGGGCCAGCCATCAAAGGAACTCAGTCTGTTGGAATAGACTGCATAGGCGGGGTACTTGGGCTTGTCAAAGTTAATCCCCAGGGGGTCTAGCTGGGCCAGTCTCTCTGCAGGTGTCTGGGAGGGGGGATTGGCACCACCTCTTGATGGTTCAGGAGGAACCGCTCTACCTTGTGAATTGCTGCCTGTACTTACAGCACTTTGTGGTAGACTAGCAGCAGTGTTTTCCCTACTTTGTGGCAGGTCAGTTGTGTTTGCCCCACTATTTGATGAGCCAGATGGCTTTGTCTTGCTCTGTGATGGCCCAGAGAGGTTTGCCCCACTTTCAGCTGACTGGCCGAGAAGAACGGCACTTTCCTTCCTACGGGACTGTTGTGGGGTTTCATGTTGGCTTGCAGATGACTGAGGGCTAACACTAGTGGTCCTGCTGCTGCTGCTGCTACCTATATCACGCGAGGCACTACTAAATGATGAGAGCGGTGCAGACTGAGGCTGAACTTCCTCAATCTGAAGACCACCAACAGCAGCTGCTTTTTGTGCAGTTTCTTCAGTGTTCTGTGATGTTGCAGGGTCTGCAGACTTGTTTCTTTCCTCTGAACTGATGGTAGATCTGGTATCTTCTGATTCTGCATCAGGTGGGACTTCTGTGATGACAAAACCACCTTTAGTAGCAGAGGCTGTTGCTTCATTTGATGGTCCTTTCTTCTTCTTTTTCCTATTTCTCTTCTTAGATTTACTTGGTTTTGTAGATAAAGATGTGCTTTCTTTGCTTTCTTCTTCTGAAAATACAAATGCGCTAATCAAAAATTCATACATTATTCAAAATTAAGACTTTTTCAGCAGAAAATACAAATGCCTAATTTCAAAATAAAAATCCTGATTTAAAACTCAGAAATTTCAAGATATAAGGCAAGAGAAATTTAATGTATGGTAAAATATAATTTAAAAAGTCATATCCATACATCTCAAACAGTTTCTTTGCTTTTTATAAAAAAATGCTTACAATTAACAGATTAATCCATCTTCATTGAAAATTTCAAATTAATTACTTTAAAATGTATTAAAACCCATTCAGACATATGAACTTCATGCATTACATTTCTCATGAATCTAAAACATTTATGTCTATAAATATAATTATATACAGGAAAATATTCGGCCCAATTTTTTGGGGGGCCCCATTTGCCCTCATTTGCATTGTCAGCAAGCGAAATTAAGACTAGGCTAACTCCAATTTTCATTTTCACACAAATGTGTCTGGGCAAATTCAAAACTATGTCAAACCATCAGCTAGAGTAAATGAATGGAATATCATGGGGCAAAAATAAGCCTGGGTACACTTTCTTTATCCATGCTCACCTTGATCAAAATCCTGTTCTTCCTCTAACTCAGCCTGTTGACTTGTCTGTTCTGTTGAGTCACTCTGTCCACTGGCTCCCTGCTGTATTATTTCCTGTGGAGGTGAACCCTCAGTATTCCTCCAGAAATCTATTGCTCCTCCTTGGGCATGAATTGCAATATTTCTTGTCGACCTTCCATTGGCAATGTCACATTCTGGAGAAATTCTGCGGTGGATCTCATTGATGTTACTGCTTTCATCCCAGTCTCGATACTTTTGCCCACAACAAAAGCATTGGGTCTCTGTAGCTTGTCCTGTGTAATAAAACCCATCCCTGGCAAGCTGCACAGTGGACACTTTACAGTTTGAAGGGAATGAAGAGAATGTGCGTAAACGCATCCATTCCATATGCAATGTATCTGTCTCAGAAGCCTCCTCATTTTGCAAAGTTTCTTGAAAAAATGTTTCTAATCTGTTTGGAGTGTTTTGATCCACTGGAAATGAAAGTCTTGGTTGAAAACCAAATGACAATAAGTTGAAATAATGGTTAATAATCTTTGATATATCGTTGTGGTCTTTCTTTTCAATCTTAGTAAAATTTTGGAAAAACAATGTCATCAGCCATCTCAGTGATCCTTGCCTGGTAGTTTGGTGAAATTTCTTTTTAGACACTTTTTCCTTGTAGAGTGTTGAATAAATATGCTTGGTAAGTAATTTTCTGAGTTCATATTTTTCCGTTTTAATTGGGTGTTTTACCTGATATGTTATATTTTTCATATCATCAGCGAAACTTTCCTTTTCTGTAGAGAAGGTAGAAGCAGTTTCAAAATCGTAACACTTCCTACATACTGGCATCATTTGATTTTCTGAGCATGGAATAGGAGTAACTGTTACTTCACAATACCTCAATTGCAGATCCTCCTTCTCTTCAGAAGAGGCTGAACTTTGGATCATGAACTTTTTCTGATTCCGAACGTCACATGACAATTGTAGCATTCTCAATAGATGTTTCACAGGCAACTGAAATCTTTCAAATCTATTCTTTTTTTCTGTATGCAGAATCTTGAGAGAATCTGCATCCATTTTGTATGGCAGTACTAGTGTGGTTATGAGTGATAAAACAACTGGTGTTTTAAGCTGGGTAAAGAAAGTTACAGGGCTTACTTGACGGAAGTGTAAGATCTGAATGAAAGAAAAATACATATTTTTGGTAGCTTCTTCAATGCAGGTCTTTATTATGTAAACATAAAACTGATCCCTTCTGTTTAATGCTACTTCCATGCCTGTATCACAAACAACTGACTCCGAGAAAATATTTAATTGCAATAACAATACTGGAGTTGAGGTATTATCCAACACAAACTTCAAGCCTTCAGAAGACCAAGCAACAGGTGATACTTCAATTTTATCTTCATAATCTGCAGAACACTTGCTATTCAAGTCGATAAAGTCTTCTTTAACAATAGAGGGGGGGTGATTCTGAACAGAGCTACAGTCCGATGAATCAGAACTGTTCAGGAAAGAAGAGGATGTTTCTGTGTTTGGTAAACTTGACCTTGTTATAAAGTAAGAAAACATGTGAACTGTTGTTGGCTGTGAATCTGAGTTTTGTTGATTGAATTCCTTAGTTAGCAATCCAGAGTGTTTAGTTTCATTTTGGTGCCATATCTCTCCTTTTGATTTTTCAGAGTTACTTAGGGATTCTGAACATGTTTCTTGTTCTTTTTGGTTTTCTGCTGGCATAGTTGCTAAGGTGTCACAAATCATGGCACAATAACCATTGCTTTGAGAATTAACTAAATGAACAGTTCTTCTGGAAGAATCACTTAATTCTAAATCACAGCGACTTGATTCCCGGTTTGTGGTATTTTCTTGCACATATTTCTCCATTGTATAATCCATTTCATCATCTGTTGTATCCATTTCTAAAATGCTGCTTCCATCATTGAGCAAATCACTATACTGTCCTGGGATGTCATTGACTTTGTCAGACTGTGAATACAGTGAACTTATGGAGGATCTGTGGAGGGTTCTAGACATAGAATATAAGTGAGCATCTTCTGACATGTCAGAGAATGAATTTTTATAAGCTTGATAATAACTCTGATTACTACCAGTATATGGTGATGCTGACACACATAAAGCACTGATATTTTCATCCTTCAAGTCTGTCTGCATTATAATCCCCACTCTTTTCTTAAATAATCTGAAGAAAGATGCAACAGTCTTCATTAGGCGATTTTTCCTTTTGACTGCAAGATCTTCCTGTATACCTATAAAAGAAAGTTTCTATCTTGTGAGTTTTTTCCTTGACAAATGCAAAATCAAGGAGTGTCTAAGGTTAATTCATTAATTTTTTTTCTTGTGCAAGGAATGTTTATTTGTCCCAGTCCAGTGATTATATTTAAATTGCTTTGTTATATATTGACAATAGCTCTGAAATGACCTTGACCTTTGACCTAGAAACATGGTTTAAGGTCTAAGGAAATCATCTAAAATCACTCTCTATAAACTGTTAGCCAGATAGGGTTAAGGTCAGATGACATGTTCCTCGGGCATCTTTTTTGTATCTCCTCTTAATAAAGAATTCAAATAAAAATTACTATTTTTAAAAATTATTTCAAAATGATTAAAATTTACTTATACAACGTAATATGCCTAGATGGCCAAGTGGTAATCGTAGTTGCCGCTCAATGCCAAGGGCGTCAGTTATTGAGGTTGTAAGTTCAAACCCCGGCTCCGGCCAAGATAGAATTCCACTACTCTGCTGTGCTGTATATCTATATACTTTTATATCTGCAAATGCCAATTCAAGTGTATTTTCAAGAAGCTTATTTAGGAAATTACATACTCTAATATTTTGCAGAAATGCCTGGTAAGGTATCCTAATTTTTTCCAAGACAGCTTGTCAAAGGAGTAGTAAACCATTAACAAATTCCTGAAAAAAGTTATATAAAATTGAGGAACATGACGTCTGACCATAAGGGGAAAGAACATATTGTCGAACAAGGATATTAACAAATTAACCACCAGATCTTCCTAACATTTTAAGTAATGATTCGTTATAAAATATTTTTTAGAAAAAATCCATATATTTTACCTATTAAATTTAGGTATTTCCCTATATCTTAAATAGAACTCTTTCTTTAAACATGCTAAAGAAGATCAACACAGTCTAAAAATGGCCATGACGATCGAGCCCTTTTAAAATGAGGTTAGATATGACCTAGAACTAACTTAAATTAACTATAACTATAATATAATGCTCCAAGATTGAAATTTTACATTTTACATTTACAGATGTACTTGATAAGAATTATAGAAAACTGAATTTAATATACTGCATTGGTATGACATTTCTGATAAAGGAAGGCAAAATTTTGAACACATTAACCTTTTTTTTTAACTTAGCTTATCAGTATACCCAATTTTATCTTAATTAGCAGACCTATAAATCATTTTGCTTGTCTTTGGTCATAAAATAAAAGACAAAATATGATGAATGAAAATTGCAGTAATGTTGGTTTAAATGTTTAAATAAGAAATCTACCACTGTCTAATGTGCAGTATGATTGAAAGATGGAATGAAACGGGTTCATGAAACTTATACTGAATGACAGATCTTCGTTGTTTAAAAAGTATTGTGAAAAAATTGAGCGCCACACAATTTTTTTGATATACCTGGAAGCTATATCTCCAATATGGAAAAAACCAAAAATGATATCATATTTGTTCCATTGTGAAAGTAAACTAATTGAGATAATGATATCAATAGGATCCAAAAGTTTTCAAAACAAAAATTCAACAAAATGATATCCATTAACTCCTTGTTGTTAAAGGATTTTTCACAAGATGCAGAGTTAAGACTAGCTGGGTCATTCTTACTGTCTTTCCTCTAAAATAGTACTGTAAAATGATTAAAAGGAAGCAGAATTTCATACATCTTAATTGGATCACATGTTGTTTCAAGCTTTCATCCTCCATCTCCCAATGGTTTCTCACAAGATTACAAATACATGTATCATGCACTTCATTATATCTGAAATTCTCCTTTATGTGTTTGCACTGTTGTTGATATGAAATGAGCTTAGGAAGGCAACGTCTATCAAAAGTTCTGCATAAGTTTTTCAGCTTTCTCCATAGTTTCTTAAATTCTCGTTTCGGAATCATACGCTTCTCTTCAAATAAATACATCTCTTGTATCAATGTTAGTATTTCATTCACATCTTTTGGAGACACAATACTTGTATCATATGGCACAGAATAATTGTTGAGGTTTGGTTTGTTTTGAAAGAACTGAAGTATATTGCATAATGATGACAAAGTTGTATGTTCCATCACATTGCAATGCTCTTCTACTTCATTTAACTGTGATTTGAGTCTCCTCCTTAGAAGTTCTTCCAGTTCAAACTGTGTGATGTGTCTGTTAATCTCCCAGCATATGACCTTAGGCAGAACTACACATATCGTTTTACTCAAAATACAAAAGTTCTTTGTATTTCCATCAGCATCATAGATTGGTCTGGCCATGTTGATGTCTGTGATCAACTGATCATCGACTCAAACCTGTAATTAAACAACATTTTTTTTTATTGCTGTAATTAAACCAAATTTCTAAGCAAAATTCATAAGTCAGGTCACAGTATGAAAGTTTTCTTGATGCAAATCAAAGTCCAACAAAATGTGCTTTCTCAGAGATAATCAAATGATTGATGGATACATGAAACTGTTACTGTGGTTTCATCAATTTAGTATTCGTTGAACACTAATTTTCGTGAATTTTGTTGTTATGTTTATCTACGAAATTAAATGATCATTGAAGTGCAATTTCCACTAACGTTTTGTATTGATAGGATCACGGGCCACAAATTTATATATTCTGAAACTGTGACTTTCACTTTATCTTCGAAAATTGATACCCACAAATATGAATGAAACCACAGTACGTGGTATATGTACCAGTATTTCAAACAAGAGGTCAATAGGCCTTAACTATCACCTGAGTACCATAGCCCTTACACAAACTTGTCGAGGAGTCTCGGGTACCTGTAAAGTGCGAAACGAAATAGAAACGAAACGAAACGAAATGAAACGAAACGAAATCTACCAAAACGAAACGAAATCTACCGAAACGAAACGAAACCTACCGAAACGAAACAAAACGAAACGAAATCAAAACGAAACGAAACGAAACCTACCAAAACGAAACTATCAGAATAATTTTTTAATCATTAAAGGTATAAAATTATATATATAATGTATAAGGATTATTCTTTACTTCATATAAAATTTACATAGTTCAAGCACTTGTTATATAAAATTTGACACCGATAAAGGCTCCCTTCTCTATTGACATATTTTATTTATACGTGCATACTGTAAATCAGTGCTCGTGCATACTATTTAATTTCAAAATACTTATTTCAAAATATGCGTAGTATTCTCTTTTATTATGTCTTACTCTTTTTTTAGCCCTTAATCATCTAAATACAACAAATTTCTCAAAATTGATGTGTTACATGTAAAAGCTTGTTTATTTACGGATCGAAATGGTGTTGCTATGCGAAATAAAGTTACTACACTGTTGTAATGCGAATGTCTATAGCCATAATTTGCGAAAAAAACCACCAAAAACTGTAGACATTGAGTTAAATGAAATAATCTTATTATACATATCATTATGTGATCAATTATAGAAAACCCATTTATGATACTTTTGATCATTGTCGGGTCCAGCTTTTTGAGAGGTAGTTCCGAGAAGGACCCCCCCCCTTCCAAGGTATATGTTTTTGTTGGTGTATTACTGTAGATTCCTTATTTTACGCGAGTACTTAATACCGCGATTCAACGGTTTTGCATCAAATTGCGAGAATATAAAATCGCGAACGCGTATACGGGAGAAAAAAAAGAAAAAGAAAAAGTGGCAACATGCCTATTTTCATTTGCTAAATGTCTGTTTGAGGCAAAAATTCCCAGATTTAAAAAAAAAGATATGCTGGTCATTTCCAAAGAGTCGGTATCAATTATACCGGAAGAGGTAAAGGCAAAGTTGCTCTACGTTGGAGTTGATGTATAAGCAGGAAATATTAAAATTTGAGAACGCTATCGCTTTGTTACTTTTTTTGGTAAAATGATTATGAATCTAAGAAAAAAGGATCGATAGCTTTTTTTCCTTACATTTAAATTAAAATAATAAGTAGTCAAGAATGAAGCAGAGAGAGAGAGAGAGAGAGAGAGAGAGAGAGAGAGGAGAGAGGGAGAGAGATATGTGAAATTATGCAATAGATCGCTAAATATTCTATCTATAAGCAATGTTTTTAATCGTTATAAATTTCTCGAAGTTCACAGCGACGTCACATTTGACGGTACCCGATTGAGAGCTTAGAGAGCCCTGAACAAAAGAGAGATAATATTTGATTGGCGCAGAACTTTTGATCAGCCAATGAAAGTGGTTTATGTTCTAAGTAAGTTAGATCATATTAAATAAAATTTACGCGATTAACTGATTAGGAAGGGGGCCGCGCTCGCTTCGCCCCTTCTTAATCACGTAAATTTTACTTAATATGATCTATTACATAGTTTGGTGTCGGACAAACGCAGACCAGGAATCACCAGTAAAATCCGATTTTGTGTATACAAGTATACATACAAATGGATTATATTAACAAAAACCCGAAAGTGATAATTTGGGTTAAATATATAGGCACAGTCTAAAGTGTGTTTTTGCACTAAAATGAGCAATATCTAAAAGTGTAATCCATATTTACAAATGCGCACGTTTACATACGCGCAATTTTTTTTTTACTTTTGCTGCGTTTCAAAAGAGACTTGTTTCTTCTAAAATATATACTATAAAATATATTTTAAATCATAATGGTTATATATATTTCATTTTGCTCGATTTCGTTTTGTTTCGTTTCGTTTTGTTTCGTTTTGATTTCGTTTCGTTTCGTTTCGTTTCGGTAGGTTTCGATTCGTTTCGTTTTGATTTCGTTTCGTTTTGTTTCGTTTCGGTAGGTTTCGTTTCGTTTCGGTAGATTTCGTTTCGTTTCGGTAGATTTCGTTTCGTTTCATTTCGTTTCGTTTCTATTTCGTTTCGCACTTTACAGGTACCCGAGGAGTCTCATATATGCATTAATTTTCATTCTGGAGTAGAAAAATTATAATATTGTAAGGCCACATAAAATCAATATTTAGATTCTCATCCTGATTTGCAAAAAATATGGGGCGGTTGGGCGGATTTATTATTTTCTATTTTTTAAAAACACCTTTTTCACCGTTCATGTTCTAGAAAAAACAACTGCTCTATTCTTTTAAATTGTTAATGCTAATATGAGTACACAAACCCACTTTTAATCTTTTAATTCCATTTTATTTCAACTTAACTGTTAATGCATGAAAACATTAGTATCCTTATGATAACAAACATGACTGGAATCAAACGGTAGGTCTCACAACACTATTTTTCTGAAGGTTCACGTCAAAACATGGCTGAGGCAAAATAATTTCCGAACTCCCCTTCGTTTTTAGGGGTTTTCCACCAGCGACAGGGACTGTATTTTTTTAAGAGATGCCCGATTTTCCCACTTTTGTCAAAATACGAGGTCACTTGAATTTTTGATGCCAGTTGTTTCGGCGGGGGGGGGGGGTTGAAAAGGCTCGGACATGATTTTCAAGCACATGTGTAACTTTGATGTAAACAAATTCTTGTGCCTTTGTTGATGGCTGTGTGTTTTTTGCTACTAAATTGTTTTGGAACTATTGTTTTAAAAGCTGTAAAGAGGGATTTTCCCAGAAGTTTGTTTTAAACTTGCTACCCGTGTCTAAAGTTGCGTAATTTTGGTAAGAATATATAGTAAAAATTAATAGTGGTATGCAACCGGTAATCCACATGTTTATGCAGCCATTAAAATGTTTTGAATTTTTTGTATACCGAGCCCGAATTTTTTTTTCAAAATAAAATAAAATGCATCGGGGCGGGCCATTTTCAGAGGGGCGGGTGGGGATGAGAATCTAAAAATTAATTTTATGTGGCCTAATGACGACCACCTCCCTGCCTGAAATCTTTCAAAAAGGACTATGAAACCTATAATTTTGGCGAAAAACTTAAAGATCATAATAGAGTGCATGACCTGATATTGAAAAGGTACAAGGCTCTGATAGAAAATAATTTTCCCATATTTTATAACTTTCAAGATAGGTGTTCTGTGTACAGTGTATATGTTTTCATAGATAAACTAAAACAAGGCAGACAAGGTGGCTAGTATACATGTTTTATATAAAACAACCTCCCATCCCCCATCCCCAGGGACAGACAGAAACTCTCCCTGTGGGCATTTAAACAACAAAAAAAACCCATCTTACTAAGCTATATTGTGTTATTCACTTCTGTTCCAGGTTTTGAATATTCAACCTTCATCTGTTCATTGACATTGCATCACCATCTAGTATTTATACCATTTTACATGTACTAGCTGCTTATCAGTGATTTTGGTTAGCCAATTATTACTTTACTATAAACAAGTCTATTTGTTTATTTAAAAAGTTCAAAAACTGTTTTTGTTTCAAATGATAAAAATCCTTGCATAACTCTTCTGATCATACAACTTCTTACCGTAATAAGATTATATTCAATGATTAATTACTAAATATGAAGAAGCAAAGGAAGATAACTCCATTAACTATTACACATCACCCCCCTCCCCCGGCCTAACTCTTTCCAAATGCTTTCACAACAATATCTTTACTTTGATAGACAGCTTCATTCTTTCTTTTTTCTAAATATGTGAATTAACTCATTTCTTTCATTGAAATTCCTGAGCAGAATAAAATAATAAGACAAATATACCCCCCCCCCCCCCCCCCCCCCCCCAC
>WFKH01011925.1:12194847-12221774 GCA_016163765.1 Magallana hongkongensis | reverse complement strand
CCCCCCCCCCCCCCCATTGTGGCCCCACCCTACCCCAAGGGATCATGATTTGAACAAACTTGAATCTTCCCTACCTGAGGGTGCTTCCACGCAAGTTACAGCTTTTCTGGCTGATCAGTTTCTGAGAATTAGATTTTTTAAAAGATTTTTCTCTATATATTCTGTTGTGAAAACCCCCAATGTGGCCCCACCCTACCCCTGGGGATCATCATTTTATCAAACTTGAATCTACCCTAACCGAGGATGCTTTCACACCAGTTTCAGCTTTTCTGGCTGATTGGTTCCTGAGAAGAAGATTTTTAAAGATTTTTCTCTATATATTCCTATGTAAAAATTCGACCCCCCCATTGTGGCCCCATCTTACCCCCTGGGATCATGATTTCAACAAACTTGAATCTTACCTACCTGAGGATGCTTCCACACTTTTCTGGCCAATCAGTTTCTGAGAAGATTTTTAAAGATTTTTTCTTATATATTTTTATGTAAAAATTCGACTTCCCCCCCATTGTGGACGCACCCTACCACCGGGGATCATGATTTAAACAAACTTAAATCTTCCCTACCTGAGGATGCTTCCACATGGGTAACAGCTTTTCTGGCCAAATGGTTTCTGAGAAGAATATTTTTCTCTATATATTCCTATGTAAAAATTCAACCCCCCATTGTGACCCCACACTACCCCAGTACCCCTGGGGATCATGATTTGAACAAACTTGAATCTACCCTACCTGAGGATGCTTCCACACAAGTTACAGCTTTTCTGGCTGATTAGTTTCAGAGAAGAAGATTTTTAAAGATTTACTCTATATATTCCTATGTAAAAAGTCGACCCCCCATTGTGGCCCCACCCTACTCCTGGGGATCATGATTTGAACAAACTTGAATCTACCCTACCTGAGGATGCTTCCAGGCTGAGGCAAGTTACAGCTTTTCTGGCCAAATGGTTTTTGAGAAGAAGATTTTTGAAAAATACCAACAAATTTTAAATGAATTTTAATTATCTCCCCTTTAAAGAGGGCGTGGCCCTTCATTGTAAAAAATTTGAATCCCCTTTACCTAAGGATGCTTTGTGCCAAGTTTGGTTGAAATTGGTCCAGTGGTTCTGGAGAAGAAGTCGAAAATGTAAAAAGTTTACGGACAGACGGACGGACGCCGGACAAAAAGTGGTCAGAAAAGCTCACTAGAGCTTGCAGCTCAGGTGAGCTAAAAATATTTAGACTCTAAATATAAACCTCAAGTTCCTAGTATCACTTTTGGTTATTTTTTAATACAATCCATTTGTAATCATACTTGTAAACACAAAATCAGACTTTAGAACCTGGCGATTCTTGTTTTGCTTTTGTCTAAAACCCCACTATATCAGATCATGCACTTTTATAAACAGTAAAATAAAAGAGGACTAGTAATTTTTTGAGAAATGATATGGTAAATTGCAACTCAGCCGTTTGTGATAAATTGAGTTGTCACACGTGCTTTCGCTTTAAAAGACAAACAGTACTAGTTGCTAACTGACAGATTGATTTTAATTAAATTATCCCAGTGAATTGAAGAGACCATATTAAAGGGGAGACAAATTTCATTTTCACAGGGTATTGAGAGATGCTACATAATTAAAGTTTTATTTTCTGTAGACTCAATTATAAGGGTGGTTTACACTCCTTCATACTATAAATTTTATATTTGATCCTTACATCACAAAAACATAGGCCTTGAAACCCACCGTGTGTGTATGTGTGGGTGGGTTATAGGTAAGAGGGAGTAATGAAATGAACAAACTCTTTCTATCTTTCATTTCGTGTTAACACAGACTCATTATGATTGATCCGTTATATCAAAAATAAACACTTAAATATAATTAATGTAAACATGCATTATATTTTAAATTAAAATGGTTACACATATATTATATATATATCAATTAACTGTGATTTCATTTTGCTAGATTTTATTTCAATTTGTTTCTGTAGGTTTCATTTCGTTTCGTTAGGTTTCGTTTCGTTTTGGTAGATTTCGTTTCGTTTCATTTCGGTTCTATTTCGTTTCAAACTTTATAGATACCCCAAATCTCTAATGTCAATATTATTATGTTTGATAATTTTTCTTTAAAATTCCTTATTAAAACAGAGATAATTCAAAATAGTTAGTTACATTTTCAAATTTAATCCAACATTTATTAAGAAAATACATGCATTGTGGCAATGAACATTCAGCAAAAGGTGTCTTGCACTTTCTTATTTAGTTTCCTGCTCGCAAGGGGATAATAAGACTTATTTCCTATGTCGCTTATAACGCAAGATTTGATTGGTTAACAAGCCGGGTGTAAATTTCTGTACCACCTGCTGAATCTGGGTGTGAAAAAAATGTGAATTCACAATGCAATACTTGCTTACAGGGTGCACCTATAGATCTTTGCGCAAAATAAAGTAACTTTAAACATGTTAAATGAAGTAAATGAATTAATAATTTGTCAAAATCCTAGTTTAACAATTGAATTAAAATAGTATACATTGTAAGTTTATAATGATTAATTAATCAAATATGTTATATCATTTATTTATCTTTAATCTGAGTGATCTTAGACCAGATATTCAAGTTGCAAAACACTGGTAAAACAATATAATTTTAAAATTTGTATAACATAGGAAATAAATTCGTTGTCCAGGTCAAATCAAGGGTGTAATATTATCATAAGTTCTGTGTCACCTACAACAACAGCTATATTACCCCACTGTAAAGGGGGGCAATATTAGTTACATAGTCATGTAGTGAACGGGTACTGGATGACACCTGGTAAGGTTAGTAAATTTCATACCTGACGAGGCGAAGCCGAGCTGGGTATGAAATTTACTAACCAGGTATCATCCTGTACCCAGTCACTACATGACTTTGTAACGATTATATCTTACTAACTGCCTTTAAATGACATAGAGATAATTAAACAATGCAAATCAAGAAGTTTATAACAAAATTACAAATTTCAATTTGGGTACAAAACCTGACGTCACAATAATTAAAGAATGACGTCATAATGCTCAAGGGGAGATATATTTCGTACTGACTGTGTATGGAATATACACGGTCTCCACGTGACTGCTGTTAACTAATGATTTCCCTACAATTTAGCAGGAGGTAAGATATAATATACCTCGTCTTTGGAGAGAAGATCATAATAGAATTTCATTTATCTCGAGTTTTGCACATGTAGACCATTTTAAAGATCAAGTTCTGATATCTCAAACAGTAACAAAATGATGTTAAAAAAGCGAAGCTGGGTGGAATGAGTAAACTGTGCATTATTTAAAAACAATATTTGAAGAAATAAATTCGCTTAATCAAAAATACTGACAACAAATCCTAATCAGGCTGAAATTGCATTTTAGGCAGAGACAATTGTCTCTGATTTTAGGTGCAAAAAGTCACATTAAATAGACCAATCCACACTTTACAAAAGTTATGTCCCTTGGCCGCCATCTTTGGGGAAAAACCCATAGGTTTCTCACAGTAGCCTTTGTAGTTTCGAGGTTTGTAACTTTGTCATTTGACAATAAAATTCCGTTTCCGTTGTGTATTTTGATTGCCCCAGGATGGGGCAACCCACAAATCGTAGGAATCAATTAAATTCAAAAAGGTTTTTTCACAGGACGCCCAAATATTTGGTAGCATAAAGAAGGAAAAAGTTTGGTTTTTCCCTTTTGACCTTTGGGTTGACCCCGCAAAGGGAAACAACTTTTGCAAAGTGTGGATTGGACTATTGGTCATAACTCAAAGGGATGAACACTGACCCCCCCCCCCCCATTATCTTTGCATCTTTTATGTAAGTTTTGTCTACAGATTTCAATGATATACTTCTCAAGAAATTCTTGATACAAGTACATTTAGGAGTGGGATACCTTAAATATCGATTATCGTGCACGTGGACAACAAAGGAAGGAAACGCGGGCGTTTTTTGGTTTGTTTGTTTATTTGGCATATTGCCAATATATGTTTTAAGTTCCAAACTATAAATTAACTAATTTCGATATACATGTGTCATAAAATGGATTTATACATAACGTTGATAGTCACATTACCTCGTTCAGGGCATTTTTGACGCAAGTTAACGGGATCGACCCGAGAAGTTGTATGAGTGTTTTCCGAACCCGATTTTAAAGATCGCATTTACCGCCAAGTCGTAAAAACAAGTCAACTCTTGCTAGAAAAAAGAGAAATCCATAATATAGAAGGTATTTTTGTATATAAACATGGATATCAAGGATTAATATTATAACTATTAAACACATATTTAACGTATAGTTGTCTCAAGGCATATCCTCGATTTAACGTTACATACTTTATTAAACATGCTAAAGGGATAACACGTTAACGTTATACATTTCTCTAAAGAAACACTGAAAATTACCATTAACATCGAAATATAAGTTTTTGATACAGTTAAAATACTAAATGCACAGGCGACTTTCACCATTTAATATGAAAAAATGTGCTGGATGAAAATGCGAAAGTGTGGCTATAATGCATAATTTTTTCCCGTAATCAAAGTACTGAAAGTACTTCGTTACACACAATCCCAAGATAAACTCGATTCATAGGTAAATACACTACTCGAAATTTAATATGTTTTTACGGTGTGACCGTGTTGAGGGCGAAGCCAATATTCACTTTAAATTTCCTTAAGATTATTATTGATTATTATATTTTTATGATAAAATGTAAAGCAAGTCAAACTCGTTGAGTGCAAATTGCTGTAATGAGCCTGTAGGATAATGCACAACCCCCCCCCCCCCTTTTTTTTTGCCTTCATTAATTGGAACACTAATTACCCAATCGTAAACCGCGATAAAATTCCTTTAAAGGAGTGGCCGGCATGTAATATTAATTGTCAGCATGAAATTTTTTTTATGTGCCAAAAGTACAACATGCATTAACTAGCATAAATCGCGCTGTGTTGTTGCTTTCCGGAATATTATAGTGAAGGAACGAATTAACTTTACGTGTACTTCCAAACGAATTCGAAATTCTTACGCATGTAAAGAAAAACAAGTATTCCTTTTAAAGGAATGATCGGCATGCAATATCATTGGACAGCTCTGTTAATGTAATCCTATGAATTACGCTACATGCAATAAACTATATATAGCACCGTTTTGTTGATTTCCGAAATAGCAAGGCATGAATAATCTTTACTTTTATATATAATAGGCGAATTATACTTCCGACAAATATTCTTACGCATATGTGAAGAAAAACGTGATTTGAATCATTATGTATGTAACTGTATAAATGTTTTATTTTCAAGGCAAACGGATAAGAGTAACGTTTTTAGTAATCTACGTGTAATTAAAGATTTAAATGAGGTTGTAATTGCATAGTAAATAAAATAGCACAAGGCGCAATGCGTGCGCAAATAGTAAAATTTGCCGGATGCCTCATATGGACACAACTGTGATCGACCGAAGCCGATCAAAACAACAATTAACATGATTTAAAATCAGAACGTAACTGTATAAGGTTCAACTCTTAGGTCAAATACATAAAAAAAATAGTGTATCTTGGTTATAAAAACTATTGATAAAAGATTTACATGAACTTGCTGTCACTGCATATTCAACACAGTACGCAGTGCGAAGCGTATGTGCGCGTAAATAGTGAAGTTTGCCGGGTGACTCATACGGACAACATCCGGTATATGCATCACATCCTGTTTGTTGTAAAGATCGAATGCGAAACGCATGAGGAGGTCCATTTGACCGCGTGTACGTATATAGCGTGGAATTATACAGGGCGACTGGGCATCGACAGGGAAAAAGTCTTCAAAAAAAGTATGATCTGTTTTACGGTTTAATATTAGATTAATCTCAGCGTTCATGTGACTCTCTTCTGAATACATTAATTATGAGTTATTTAAAAAAATATATTTAAATCACATCAAATTACGTGCATGATAATATTTGGTAATGTACAGAATTTTTCAATGATATGATAATTTGTCAAATGAAAAATTCAAATGCTTTTTAAACCGTATATATTTTTTTCATTATTCTCCCAATTTCTTTAGAAATGCATGCACAAAAAATGCGGATGAGTTTCCCGCCAAACGCAGTTATTCGTGACAATATGGATCGACAAAGTAAAACCCACCAGTCTGAACTGATTGTCATTTAATTAGAATCAAATGGTGTACAATATGACTGTATCAAAATAAAAATGTTGCTTTATTACATAAACTGTTAAGATAAACTTAATAATAACTTGCTACAATATTCAAAGTTTATTGTTCCAAATATATATAACCTGGGTCTTATATGCCTGTATATGTATGCATATTTTGCCTGCAGAGAGGTCTTGAAATTACGTACAGCGTATATTTGCATTTTAAGTCAAAGATAGTGTAAAGATCACTTGTATCAACAATAATCGTAATAACAACAAAGTATTAACACTTATATTACCAGAAATCCTGGAAAATCCTTGAAAAAAACCAACAATTCCAAACAAAATAAAATTATTAACATATGAAAACGCATTGGCGACAAAAGTAAATGAAATGTACGTTCATCATTAAACCAAAAACAAAGGGACAAAGGTGTTTTACTTTATAGCCCATTTGTTTTGGTTTGTTTATTTTATTGGGAGGGGGGGGGGGGGGTCTAGATGGAGTGCGGTAGGGTGCGGTGGTGGCATATATTTTCATTTATGATGAAAATTTCAAGCGTCGTATGATATTTCTTAGCCGGCTAAGTATAAATGGTTTTGCTTCAATGGATCAGCATATTGATAAGTTATTTAACATTTTGTGTGAACAGTTTTGGGGTCTGATCCCCTACTATGTTGTTTATATTTTTCTTTACTTCGTCATTTTTAATAAATGACATATTTCATCATGCAGTTAACATATAGTACGTACAATATATATACTGTACATAGATTACCCGCTTTAACGTAACGATCAAAATTGATCATGATATACAATGATATGCAGAAAACATAATTACTATTACATAATGTATGAATACCGACCATTCTGCAAATATGCACACTTTCTTTTTGTTCCAAAATCAATAATTTCGCAAAATGTTTGATTGATTTGGAAATTGTTATGATTATCATATATTATATATCTCATTTTTCTTTTATAGGCATCAATGTATGTTAACTGCAAAATACTAAAATGTATAAAGGTTGAAAATCTACATTCAACAATTTAGGCTAAAAACGCTGTCCGTATATATATGTGTACGATATTAATAGTCGCAGTTTCTAATTTAAGAATTGGGGATTCCAACATTTGTAAGTTTATAAATAGATCCTTGTAATTCCTTGGGCATACAAACGATCGAAGCTGTTAATAAAATTTTTCTATATGAAAAAAAATCCTGTGAGACAAGTGCTTGCATGTGATCTTATTGAGATGATAATTATATCAAGTTGGGTGAGGCTGGGGATTATAGAGCGGAACTGTTTACGAATACTCTATTGTCATTTTCAATACACCGCCTGCCATTCATCGATTAAAAAGCTGATAACATCAAACAAGTCACGGTCTCCGTATGATTAAACAAACAAACAGGTGGTATTTTTTCTTCGGGAATAAAACTTTATTAAAATATTGCGTCAATGAACAAGTGATCTTTAGAATCATGCAGTTATACAAAATAAAAGCAAAAGGCAATTGGTAATTTTTGGTATGTTTACATTTATTTAATTACGTACTATAACATATAGTTATTTTATCTGATTGAAGTTCATTCTGATGTCACTGATCTAACGAGTTTGAATCCATTTGTTCTTATTCCTGGAACATTTTACGTCTGTTTTCATGATTTAAGTAACAATAATTCAAGCATACAATATAAATGAATGTTTACAAAATTTTAAAAATAGCTCGGCTCAAGTGAGATTTGTCCGGCGTACATGTATGTCCTTATAGTCGCTATCCTCTTAAAATTTCACTTTGTCATCGCGCTCCTTTGGTCATACTTTGTACAAAACATTCTAGGGAGAATTTTTAAAAATAATTAGATGACCAGGTCCGCTTCAAATACACATTTCTTTTCTCATGATAAAAAAACCCCCAATTTTTTTATCACAAAACTTCCTGACACGACAATAGGTTTTGGAAGGAAGGGGTCTCGCACTAACAGGGGTTCAAAGTCTTAGATAAAATAGAATAAAGCACAACACTTAAAATAAAAAAAACACTATGATTTATGAAAATAATATTTTCATAGCATTTACTTTGCATACAGAATTTTTTTAATTAACTTTCTAGTGTCGTGCGTTTGTGAGTCTGTAAAAGGCGGAGATAGGGGTTATAAAGAAAAATATCACGGAGTAAATATATAGCTTATTTTTCCATAGAGGCTGCATACCATTGAGGGAGTCTCAGGGTGCAGTTTAAATAATTTTGTGATATTTATAACATAGAGAAGCTATCTACAATTAAAAATTATAGTATTAATACAGGATTGGGTTTCACAAAACTATCGTAAGATCTATCATCAGACATATCTTAAGATTATCATAAGATCTGACTTACGATAATCATTTATAAGATCGATCACTTCCGATTCACAAAACTATCTTAAAAGTTAGAAATCTTCAGACAATTCTTGAGTCACACTTGATGCTTGCGTTTACTAAATTTTTTCTTTAATGAAATGTAAAAAAATTAAATTGCGCGGAGACTGTTTTCGTTTTGTTTATATTTTTATTTTTTAGACAGTGGAATGTTACAAATTTAAATAAGTTTTAAGCTCTGAAATTATAATGAATTTTACACCAACTTAATAGGGTGTTGCTAAAACGCGGAACGGAAAGCGGAACGGAACGGAAAACGGAAAACAAAATATCAATTCTATCTCTTTAAAAGGGTATATACTGACCAGAATCGATTTACTCTGTATCAGTTATTCATATCTAAAGAATGATTGTTAACATGTGGTTATCTTATTGATATTCTTATGAATGTCTATCAACTATATCATTGCCTTCAATTTGCCCTTGTTGAGTACGATACGGAAAAAAACCCAAATGTACACAAATTGTGAAATATTAAGAGTAAATAAGCTATAACTTTTTACTTATTTTTCTTACATAGTATTGCTGGCCTAACAACGCAGTTAGTGAAAGCGTTTCATGCGTTTTAGAAATATTATTATATTTCATATATGATGTATATACTCGCATCAACATTGAATTTTCGGTGCTCTATACGATCTTAAATCATATAGACGATACATGTATCATTGAGACTAAAAAAACAAAAAACGTACGACTGACGACATTCATGATTATCTTTACGAAGTCTTGCTGCATCATCTTTTTTCAAACCTGTCCCGCTATTGAAATATCATTTTACCAAAAAAAGCATCATTTAATTGAACGAATAACGTTGTGAATGTCATGTTATGTTTTATTTTTTTCCTCTAATATCGGCGTTCGTTGTCTAAATCTTCTACTGTTTTAAAATACTTAGTGAAACTAGTATTTTTAGCAATGCACTTTTGTTTACGTTTGCCTTACTTGGCAGTTGTTCACTCCTGCTGCTACATGTGATCCGAATAGAGAGTTCCTGACATTGTCTGGTTTGATTTTCCGATTATAAATTGGGACTATCATCTATAGTCTGTCGATCCGAAAATATTTATGCAGCACATTTGGACGATTTAAAAAAATACACATACCTGTAAAAGAAGTGCAAATGAAATAGATGAAACGGGAAATATCCAAGAAAACTTCATTGACGCATTATTATTTTTTTTAATCGGAAAATTTTTTTCCGGAGATTTATAATGAGATATGTTGACATCTTTTCTCCATTCAGGAGTCATTTAGAAAGCATCGCACTATTTTTCAACGTTATCTTCCGGATCTGTTGCAATGCAAAATCCAGTAGACGTCTTTATTTTTAGCCGTGTATTCAAACCTCTGAATCATCATCGCTGGAACGCTGAGGTATATATACATATTGAGTTATTCAGCAAAATGTGAATCGAGGATATCTTGGGACAGAGTGTAGTGGTCAATGCATGTACTGTTAATATTCATTAATCATACATTTTCTGAATAACTAATCTTATATTGCTACATGTAATCTTTCAAAAATAAATAAATAATGAATTCAAAACTACATAAAGTGTATTATTTTTATCATGATTAACAAATCTTTTAAGTAAATAACATTAGATAAGATTTTCCGTTCCGCTCCGTTCTGCTTTCCGTTCTGCGTTTTAGCAACACCCCAACTTTATATCTTTTAGGGGTAGTGATATAGTATTTAGAATTGTTGCTAAATTAAGTTGTCTAAAATATAAGTATAGTTGGTAATAAAACATAAATATGAATAGAATAAAGATACCTAAATTATGAAATAAAAGGTATTCAATTAAGGAATAAGAAATCATTATTTGATTATTATAAAGGTGATAAATTTGTTCGGGGCTTGGTCAAATCCAATAAAGCCCGAAGGGCTTTATGAGAGATTTTACTGCGCTACTACCGAAACGATCACCTCATAATATTCAAAGAATGATTCCTTATTAGATATATTTATATTATTTTAACACTTTTTTAAACAACTTAAAATCACTATTTTTTCATGCGGCATATGCTATGTATTACTATACGGCGCAGCCAATACCGTTTTTGGTTATGCTATAAAACACGCCCCTTTTGTGTCACTCATGTTTATGAAATTATTGGGCTATAGGCATCAAAATTAATTCGTATTGTTATCACAGACAAAGACAATTGAAAATGTAAATATTGAAGTATATTACAGTCCTAGTATTATTCGATTTACCGCTGATATTACGTCTGTACAAACTAATCGATTTGTTCGAATGCATTTCGCAAATATGAACTTAGAAGTCATGCGATCAAAAGAGTAGTAAATGGAACAGGTTAGGTAAGGTCGGCAAATGACATGGAAAAAAGAGACATGCCCGAAAGTGATAAGAGCAAAAAAAAATTGCTCGGAATGGACGACAGGAAATTTACCACCGGGGAGGGGAGGGGGGTGGCTAGACTAAGACCAATTAATTGACGAGATAACAATTTCACGAGTTAGGGGAGGAGTCATTTACATCTTATACTCAAGCACAGTAAAAGAAGAATTACCATCTCCAAGCAACTTATCAATGATATTTGCATCGTTGATATGGTCCAAGGAGTTATTTTTATCTCTAAATATATCCGTTCTATTCAAAGTGATTCTGCTAATGAAATACATCCCAAACCACAATTGTAATAACTTATTTTAATAGTGGTTTTTTGCAGAGGGATTCTTCTAATGAAATACATTTCCAACCACTATTAAAATAATTTATTTCAATAGTGGTTGCAACAACGTGTATATATATATATATATATATATATATAAAGTACATGATTGTATGTACTAACAATATAGTAAACATACCAGTACATTGAGTCTCCTATGGGAAAAATTTTTCCTGTGGGAATTTATTTTTTTTTTAAAAGGTAAACATCAAACCTGACAGGTGAGATACATCAATAAGAAAAGTTGTTATAAACTCTTTAAGCAATGGTCTATCATATGAATTATTTGAATTTTACGATGCATGCACTTTAGACGGGTGCAAAAATGCCACGTTGACACTGGCATAATTATCCGACACAGTGTTAAATATTGTTCAATTGTTTTTTAGACAGCCTGTTGACTCAACGTTATAACTGAACTTCGATCGTTCTTGAGGCGAGTCTTGCAGAAGAAGAACCAAAAAAAGAAGAACAACAACAACAGAAACAACAACAACAACAACAACAACAGAAACTCAGGTAGGATGCAGTAGCCAAGAGGCTAACTTAATTTGATAGCATCTGCATTAATACCACATAGGAATTTTTTACTGCAATGATCGCTAACTTCATAACCCGCATGGATCATTAAAGAAAGCATTTTATTGTTTATATTTACATATTATTTTAAAGAAATTAATACATTGATTGTAAAAGTGAGTTAAATTAACTAAATTACTGTTAATGTACATCAGTACGTCAGATAAAAGAAACAGCCAAATCGTCTCATGTGGGAATTTGAGTCTGACATCATCATGATAATTTTGTGCAGTCCGTGATTTTTCTAAGGTCGGTGTAGGTTCAACCAATTGATAAACGGGACTTGTAGATTTCAGTCCTGTCAATTTCCTGTCAGTTTCCTGTAGGTTTCGACCAGTCGATAAACAGGGCGTGTCGATATCAGTCCTGTTAGTTTCAAAAGTGCTATGAATTAACTAAAGTTTCCGTAAGAAATAGAGGGAATCATACTCGGTAGATGTAAATACTAAGTATTACTTTTTAACAACAGCATATATAAAATTATTTGATATTTATGAAATCAAAACATCATAGCATTAAATGATATATTTTCCCAATCGTATATAAATGAAGACCGTCATGTGAACAGACAGATGGATTAACGGGATGACATTTACTTAAATTTCTGAATAAATTCATTAATACGTATACCGAAACTTTCATCAATAAAAGAGGCAACAAACCAAACAGCATGATCTGATTTTCTATATACTCGTATAACTGGCTTTTTGAGAAATATAATTTGATGTAAAAAACATATAAAAAAAAAATGACACGATAGTTTTGAAGTATACATTTCATTGGAAAATTTAATGTTTAAATGCACACGAGTGTCCATTGTCATTATTTAGTCAACACTTTTAACTAATTTCATTAATTATAAATGTTTATGTTTCTATCACTAAAAAATCATTAATTATAAATACTTATGCTTCTAACACTCGTGGAATTCAACTGAACAGATTATAAAATATAATAAAATATTACGTCATTGAAAAAATTAAGAAAACAGAGTATACAAATTCAAAATCGTAATTAAACTGTGCAGATAGATAGATAGATAGATAGATAGATAGATACATACATTGATTGATTTTACTTTTTAGGGACAAAATTATGATGAATATCCGTCTTGGTACATGTATAAGTACATGTATATGCATGATGGCGACATTTTTTGGATTCGTCAGGTATGATACACTGCAGTTCCTTTGCATGATATGTATGTTGTTGTTAGTTTTGTTGCTATTATTTTTTAATATAGCATGTGTAATTTTAATTATGTATAAGATGTGTGCAAATGTTTCTAGAGATGAACGTTTATGTTCTCCTTTAGCATCTATTAGTTTCTCTAAAGCGTTCCGATCTGTTATTAAGTAAGCAAGTAAGCATCTGACACAAAGCAAGCCAAACCCTTAATGTAGTGCTTGATACAACATTGCATGTACATATGTTTATATAGCTTCAAAACACATTTCTTTAAAGTCACTTTATGTAACTATTTAAAATTACTCATTATTAAGAACCAACCACTTATAAAATCATTATTTGAAATTGTTATCGTTATTTTTGTTTTTGTTTGGTTTAAATTTCATCACTGGTTATACATGTATGTATAGGCAAGTAAACGTAATCTACCTTTGTTTCACTTGAAAGCTTACAAATTCTAATATTCTGTTCAATTCCTCAGATATTTAAAATGAAAAGTTAGCCCTTTGCTGGATACAGATTTTTTTTTATCAACACCACAATTGTTTAAAATAACCAGTTAGAGAATTTTAACAATTTCCATTTCACGATAGAAAGTATGAAATCTATCAACTTATCCAATCACATGTAGGTACATTCTGAATACTAGTAGTGTTATAACGAGGTCGGTTTGGGGGATATAGCAGGAATGCCTTTTAAGTAATGGGTTTCATATTATCCATGTATATTATATGAGAATTGCTAGAGAATCACAGTGACGTTGAAACTTATGATTTACTTTTAAAATGTAAAAAAAATTTAATATATTTTTTTATATCGTATGAAAAGACAATTTTGTTTTTAATTACGGTGTTCAGAAGTAAATACTTTAGTAAATTCAATTAAAAAAGTATTGAGTTTCCCTTTCGCTTCAAAACCGTAACATGGCACCTCTCGGTGAAACCTGATGTATTCAAGAACTAATGTAATGCATATTATTTACTATACTACAGACATGGAATAGCTTTTAAGGAGGTTGGCACCTGAAATAATAGTAATGTCAATCATCCAAAAACCTCATGGATATAAAGTTTGAGATCTAAAATGTTCATTTGTTTTATTTGTGACCCATGTCGCATGCCATTTTTTTTGGAAATATAGGGCCCCAAACAGAAATGATAATTTTCCTGAATTTTTTTTTAATTTTCATGGAAATTGATTATTTGAAGAATTCAAACAAATATTTATAGTTTGAACTATTATTTAATTTTGATTTTAATACAATATGAAGTTATACACATGTAGTGACTATAAAAGTAATATCTAAGTCAAAGTTTAAAAAATCTTGCTTTACTGGTGGTTTCAAATGCCAGTACATAATGAACACAACAACATACGTTAAAATTGTTACAAAATTTTGGAGTTATCAAATTATAACGCAAATAAAAAAAGAAATAGTAATGTCATTTTTCCAAAACTTCGCATACAAATATACATACTTTTAGTGTCTCATGTAAAAGTAAAAAAAGTAGGGGTCACATCTCAAAAATTTTAGATATAGCATAAGCTAATTTTAGGTCAAAATTGGAGTTAATTTTTTCTTAACTTCTATGAAATATAAGCTAAATATGCCAAAATATATCGATAAAAATACCAAAATATTGTTCAAATATGTTTTCAGAACATCATGAATATACCGTAATACACAAACTATCCAGAAGTTTGGTCTGCGTTGAAAATTATGAAGTTAAAGTTACAGTACTCTTGAGTTATGAAAATTGTTCATTTAATTTCTTCTTAAAATCCTTCCGCCAGAAAATATAGTCCCTTACTAAACTCTGTAAAAATGTATTTTTTTTAAACAATTTTATTTAATAAAGTTTAATTGGCATTGTAAAATATAAATATACTACTAGAATTAATATGTGGTGCAAAATTTATAGACTAGAGGTGACCCAAAATGGCTACCCAAAACCTGAGGAGCGAACCTCTTTAATTCCAATTCTTTTCAAAATGCTTCAATCCCATTGTTACTAATTTTACACAACAATCGCAATTACATAAGTCTAAACAACTTGGTCTGTTGACTTGTGTAATTCCAAATGAGTTTTAACGAACTGTAAACTGATAGGTTGTGTCTTATTTAAACAATAATATTCTTTCCTTTGTGATTCATGCGGAATATAAAGGTAGGGACATTACCGAAAAATACATAACCCGCATGAATCATCAAAGACAGCATTTTATTGTTTATATTTACATCTTCTAAAAAATAATACATCGATCCTGCCAGTTTCTATACAGCTGTGAAATACAATTAATTAATTTCAATAAGAAATATATGGAAACAGTGAATGTAAATATAACACGTTAAACCTCCTGTATTAACAAATTCCATATATATATTCTTATTTCAATGGTCATAATCAAAACATCTTTTATGAGTCACCTTTTCACTTTAATTTTTTCTACCATTACAGTTCATTTAACATAAAAAAATGCGGCCATACCTATGTTTTTGGAACAACCCGGAACTGCAGCAGTGAAATAATAACAGCAACTACTATAGCACAAACAACTCCCATGGAAAACACTGTTAATTCTACAGCATCTCCTCAACGAGACTCTGGGAACACAACAATCATTAATATTTCATGTTTTACCATTGCTTTGATTCTTATACTATTACTAGTTTTTACATATATGAAAAGAGGTTTTATTGTAGCATTTATCAGAGGCAGACTCAATACAGCGAGAGAACAACAAGACGAAGACGAAGACGAAGAATTAACCAGCGTATGATTACTTTTAAATTAGCATTTTTGTCCCATTGCTATTAAATTCTGAATTTTTGTTTTTATTAAGATTACGAATTGATTTACATTTTTTTCGCTTTCAAGTAGGTTTACTATGATTAATAAAAAGTAATGATATTTTTAATGATATCTGTATTTGTTAAAACAATGATAATGTGTGTGTAAGCTACATGTATGTCTATAAATTGTCTTTTCCATATTAACAATGGATATTTATGCAACTAGTCGATGGTGCTCAATGTCTTCCACTAGAACTGTCTTTAATTTGTACTTAAGGGCAGCCATGGATCTTTGCAAATTATACAATGTCATGTACAATTTTTTAAAATAAAGACAATCGTTTTTCGTCTCATAATAGATGGTCCGTTATGTTAAACATTGCAATATATTGTTTTTTTTAACTATATCAACGTTTTTGTTGAATATCATAGTTTTATATGTGTTTTCTTATTTGTTTCATATATTTTTTAAACAATTTTATACTGATTAGATGTTGTTGTTTTTTAAAACCATAACTGTAACATTCCATGGTTTGTGTATATTTCAAAGACACTGATGTCTAATTTCTTGCATTTGGTTGTCAATAAATTAAAGATATATTTGCGATAATCTTTCGCTGGTTATTCTTTTTTAAAATAGTAAGTATGTAAAAAAAAATGATTGCTAAGTCGTGAAAAAAATCTTAGTTAATCACTGATATTATTTAATTAAAAATAGTATACAATTCGGTCGGGAATGAAATGATTGGTATACAACAACTGGCAAATATACAGTTCATAAATAATTTATATTGTCTAGAAATATTTCTTATCAACCATCACTGGAGGCTGAACGATCAAGTACATGGTGTATACTGTCGCTCTGTTAAAGGTATTTTGTGTTTTCGAAGGTCAACCTAAATTGCATTTCAAAAGATGATTTTGTTATCATGAGACGAATTTCAACGTTACCAACATGTCGACGTAGAAATAACCCTCAATCATATTTTATGTCTGGCCATTTTGCCTGTAGAAAAAACGTGTCATTTTCAATGAACGTAGTCTACCTTAAGTAACATGACCCTTTAAAAAATAATGACCCCCTTTATAATACACATGTATGTACATGTGCATGTATCGGTATTTTAGTATTAACTAAAGTATTTGTACAATATAAAGAACACGAGGATACTTCCACACAAGTTACGGCTTTTCTGGACGATTGGTTTTTTTTATGATTTTAAAAAAATTCTTCCCTATACATTCTCCTTTAATACCCAAGGTTTCTTCCACACAAGTTACAGCATTCCTGGCCAAATGGGTTTTAAGAATTAAAAAAAAAATTAAGCACACTTACAACAATTCCTTTTTATTTTCCCTTAAATACGGAATAACCCATTTTCTAAACAAACATGTATCATCTTAATCTATGAATGCTTTATGCCAAGTTTGGTTGAAATCGGCCCAGTGCAAATAATTCTGGAAAAGAAAACAGTCGAAAATTTAAAAAAGCTTACACACGGACAGAAAGACAAGACGGACGCCGGACAAAACTTTACAGAAAGACAGAACTGACATGAGCTATTATACTTATCAATGTTGTAAACATCTAATGCTGTGAACAAACATTGATTATTCTGCAGAAAAAAATTACATGTACAAATGTAGTTTTGATATGGTTAGGAAACGCCTTCTTTGGTGATTCATGCTTATGAAAATAGCTAGCATTGTAAAACAAAAACGCAGCCTGCGTTAGCGGGTTATGTAATTATGCCCCCATTCGAAGAAAAGAAGTCATATTGCATTGCTTTATTGCTGTCTGTTTGTCTGTCTGCTTGTCGTCGGCCAGTCCGTTTCATTTTCGTCGCAGTGGATACACATACTGTAAAGAAATTTGGTATACAGATTTATCTTAAGAATATCTGAGTCAAGTTCTGTTTTTGGGTACGATCGAACTATATTTGACAGAGTTAATATGACCCTTAGACTAAGAAAAATTCCTATTACTGTATAGACGTATAGACAGAAATATTAGCCCCTTTTTATTTTTGCCCTTTCGCTCACGTTGTCAGCGGGGGAATTTAAGACTGAACGAACTAAATTTTCTTATTTTATCTCTCCTTAATACAACTGACTCAGGGAGAATTAAAGACAGGGGAAAACCGTTTGAAAGTGCAGGAAGGCGAAAATAACAGCAGGGCGAAAATAACCCTGTATACAGTATTTGCTTTCCATTAATTATCTCTGCAATGGTTTAACGAATTGATTACTGATCTGTCATGAAAAAAATGCTTTGTTAAAGATGTAGAAGATTGTTTCTTGAATTGCGGTACCTAGAATACATAATACGTTAATTTAGACACAAACGTCATACTTACTAGGATTATGCATCTCAGACTGTAACGGTAGATTACCCATTTTGATGTTAAGTTCAAAAGGTTAATTTCATGTCCATGTATACTGCCCAAAATGTATAAAGCCAATAATAAAGGCTTGTGATCCTAAAAAGATAAAATACATCAGGGCCGACCATTTTCAGATGGGCAGGTGGGGGTGATAATCTAACAATTAATTTTTATATTACCTGACACATGCAAGCTTTGTGTCAAATTTTACATTCTAATCATTTCAATTAATACAAGACATGACACAGACAGGAATAAAGCATTTTTTTTTTAAATGACCTTGACCTTGCCCGAATGACCTTGGGTCAAGGTCATGACACACCCTAAGGTCATAAGCAATCATTGTGTGAAGTCAGAACTTCCAATGTTTCTCCTTAAGAAAGATATGGACCTAACATGAATTTTGCACTTTTCCTGCCAGTGACCTTGAACTTCCCCGATAGATCTTGGGTCAAGGTCATAACACACCCTCAGGTCATAAGCAATCTTTGTGTAAAGTAAGAACTTCCAATGTTTCTCCATAAGAAAGATATGGACCGGACACGAATTTTGTACTTTTCCTGCCAGTGACCTTGACCTTGCCCGAATGACCTTGGGTCAAGGTAATGACACACCCTCAGGCCATAAGCAATCTTTGTGTGAAGTAGAAACTTCCAATGTTTCTCCATAATAAAGATATGGACCGGACACGAATTTTGCACAGACAGACGGACGGACGGACAAAGTGATTCCTATATACCCCCCAAACTTCGTTTGCGGGGGGTATAATTACTAATGTGAGAGAAAGAGAGAGAGAGAGAGAGAGAGAGAGAGAGAGAGAGAGAAAGAGAGAGAGAGAGAGAGAGCATTCAGATTAGTATATATGCTTTAATATATATATATATAATTTCATGCGCAGATTTAGAGACAGGGACTGCGCTCGCCCCTACAATAATTTTGAAACCGCCTAGAACACCCCCTCTTCCTTGGAAACTATATCATTACTCTGATCACCCCCTCCCACCCCTACAAAAGAGCTTTTGCATTTAATTTATGTATTTAGAATGAATCTGTTCAGCTTAATCAAAGTTGACCTAAAGGATCGAACTTAAAGATGGTGTAAAGACAACTTAAAGGGAGCGTAAATGCCACTTAAAGATGCTTAAATGTGGCTTAAAGATAGCTTAAAGGTGGCTTAAAGAAGTTTGGACATTAAGGACCTATAAGCTCTAGCTTAAAGGTGACTTAAAGGTGGCTTAAAGATCGTATATATCCTTTAAAGGCCGAACATTTTTACCGGGTGGTAAATCTCAAGTTAGGGCGGGGCTTAATTTCTAGAGGTGTGCAGTCTACCTGCGGTCGTGAACGCTGCTAGTCACTATACACAGGAAGCAAATTAATACACAGAAAATAAATAATTAGTCAGAATTGGTCTTCGTCTGAATATCTTATTGTTTAAATGACCATACGAAGCGATTTTATACGGAAATGTTATGTGTCGTCCGAATTTTCTCTAAGCACACGTACATGTATGTAAAGCACAATTGAAAAAAAATATCAGTAAATTAATTCTGCTCTCAGTACATTGTGTTTAGCACTTGACATTGTTTAAGAAGTTAATTTCATCAAATATAATTGTATATAAGAAAACTGTACAATCAGTAAGAATGTGGAATGTAAAGGCAGCCATTATACGATGAAAATTAATGAAGTTCGTTTTCCATGGAGTGACGTTTTCGTACAAGAAGTTCCAATTGAGTGTATTACCAGTCATATAGTAAGTTTGTTTTAAAAAGAAAATTTTATATGTTTTGGAGCTGCTCATGCATCTTCGTGGAATTTATTAGGTCGCATACGTTCAACATGATTCAAATATAAATTGCGTATTTTCAATTACTAAATAATTGTTTTTCATAAACAATTGTAATACCGGTAATGTTAAAAATTCAATTTTTAATTCCCTCTTTTAATACGTGACGGAAGATATCAAAGATAACATTGTTAATTGCTAGTAAACAGAAATCCTCGGACCTGGCCAGATCACGCTCGGACGATAACGTCAATTAAACTGGGTGCTATTGTTTCAAACTTGATTGACAAGCGGCATCATTTTCAAGTTTATACAGGTAAAAAAGGGGGCGTTTGTAAAATGTTCGGCCTTTAAGCCACCTTTACGCCATTTTTAAGCCACCTTTAAGGACATGCTTAAAGATGGTTTTTCGCCCTGTGTATCCCAACAATTGAACGTTTTAGAATAATGATACAATTCGTAGCCATAGTCTCACATAGCATTTAAACAACATACTTGTTGTGACTAAAATGGCTCAGTGGTTAGAGCCCCAGACAATAGGTAACTTTAAAGATCTAGGGTTTTTAGGTTGTGGGTTCGATACTACCAAAACTCTAGGATCTACATTTTTTTATCTTTTGTTAAAATATTCTAAGCTGAATAAAGTTAGAAAATCATAACATATCAAATATACTTAATTGAAAAAAAAAATGAGATAGTGTTTTACAACTAAACCAAATGGACATTTGCGCTATCTTATCCCCCAATCTTTTTTGTTGACACCTCGTAGTGTGTTGTGCGGCTCAAAAGTATGATGTTTATAAAAATATCGAAGTTAAACAAAAAGACGTGGTAAAACGTGTGATAAAATGAATCTCTCATGCTATGGTATATGGGTTTTATTCAAATCGTTGTGCTTTCTATATCCTCTTTCCAGAAATGGGGATATAAACCACACATCTCGTTGGATAAATCATATACCATTGCAAATCATAAAAGATCATTTATATTTCTATCAATTAGAGCGTTATACGATTCATCTTACAGGCATGTAGATGTGAGGGTGACCATTGTAACTAACTATTTGGAGATCTAATGTCAGCCTCCGTTTAAGTCCATAGAGCCCGTACTCTCAATGTAGCTTAAATAGTTTGATGAAAAAAGATATGATCCACACAACGTTAACATCAAAAGACAAAAAAGACTCCAATGAACGATCTTAACATTATTGATTTAAAATGCTTAAATTAAAGTTGGCATTGAATTAATATATGTATCATAATTATGTGTATCATAATAATAAACAGAGAGAAAATACAGAATGCATTTTTATGATATTGAAATCTAAAATGATTATATAGTCCAGTAGATCAATTTGTATCGGGCTACTACCATCTTTCAAAATTATCTCTTGTATTACTAGTGCATGCATGTTAATGTCCTACAAATCAATCATCGTTTTAGAGAAAAATATAATTAATTTGATAAAAATAAATAATATATAGGTATAATACTAGTAATGTTACATGTTTGTTTTAATTATAAATCAATTGTTACCGAAATGTTAACATGATATTAAATCATAATTATATCTACATTATGATGCTAATGGAAAGCCATAAGATTACCTTAAAGTATTGAAAACCCGAAATTCCAAACACACAAACATATGATGCAAGTATACGAAAGAGCGTTCGGGACAAAATCACACAGCTGGCAAGAGGTTTCCTGGAAGTTTAAGAATTTGTCGTTGTATTTTCTGAGCTCCCAGACAGTACTTAATGTGCTTTAATCATTTTAAAGGCGTATGAAATGGATAGAATATGTAAATTATAAAGGCAACAACTTTTCTTACGATGCCGCAGCACTCATACCCAAAATCAGCAAATGAGATACATCCACAGTATCGGTTTTTAACAGACATTTGATTTAGTGAATAAATAACCCTTATATATAATAAAGAACAAACAAAATCTGAAAACACACACACACACACACACACACACACACACACACACACAGAGCAACACTCAGAGCAAATGCGTCATTTAAAAAAACACAATCTCTTGAATTTATGGGGAATTTACTTAAATTTTATGTTGTATTTACATGAAAAATGGTTGCTTATCATGTTTGACGTTGTAAAGTACAATAAATTCAAATGATATAATGTCGGGGCGCAAGTGAGGTTTCCATAGTTTAAAGAAATGAAAATCACATAAATATGAAAATATTCAAATATTAGTATAAAAAATAGTAATTATAAAGAATCAATCTTTAAATATTATGAGGTGAAAAATGTGATCGGGGCGTGAATAAATCTATCATAAAGCCCTTTGGGCTTTATTGGATTTGACCATGCCTTGACGAGACTTCTGAAAAGATGAACTTTTGAAAAATTACGGTGTTCAAAAGTAAATAAATCAAATTCAAAAGAGAAAAATAGTATAAAGCCTTGGGCCAACATAAAAATATTGAGTTTTCCCTCCGCTTACGCAAGCGCAGGGGAATGTAAATACTGCAGCGTATCATGAGCCAGAAACCTGCCATTGAAACGCTATGTCTTCAAGAACTTTATTTTTATTAAGATATATTGTTTAATAATGCATATTTCTTACCACAGTCCTTTAATATCTTCAAATTCAATTTTTTTCTCAATGTGTCATCCCACTTAACTATTTTTAAACAGAGGTCGCAATCACATGACACTAAACCAATGTCCAAAACAAATCGGTTTGTTTACATGTTCAATTCCGGATGAGTTTAATGACTTTATATTGATAGGTGATGTCTTATGATGCGTGAAACCTTCCGTGTGATGAAATTTCGTGTATAAGCTCTTCTTATTTTCGCTGTCATAATCAAAAAGTAAAACATCATTGAGTCACATTTTGAGTCACAGTGCCACTTTAAATAAATGTACAGTCAGGGAAGTTAGTGCTACGCTCAATCATTGCCAGAATCCAAAGCATAAAGGCGCTTCCCTCTCTTAATCACCCCTGTGAATGTGTTCGGAATGTTTTCTTTATCGTTGCTTAGTATGTACTAAATCCAGAGGTGCTCGAATGAAAGTTCACGAGACTTCGCCGAGATTTATTCAGTTCCTGTGAAAATTCGAGCGGAGGTATAAGTGTTCGGATAATTTTCTCAAAATACGTAAGTACTGGCCGTTTTTCATATCATATCCTACTTTGATTTATGTTAAAACTTGAAAATCTTTTAAGATATATGTCTTTTTTCATCATCTAGCGGTTATTTAAACTAAACGATGATATTCAGAACAGAGTTATCGTTCGTGTTCAACCACTCTACACGTGGCTGAAAATGTAAACATTGGGTTGCTTGATAAAATCAAAGCCTTATTTTACGCTTTTGGTGGCAATACCATGCTTTTTAACAAAAGAATTGGTGTCTGTTTTGTATAAAAACTTAGTATATCGAGCCATTTTCAAGTAACATTCTGCATAAAATAGTATAGTCTGTTTCACTTTTGATGCTATTTCTAGGTCAGGCGCGGATCGAAAATTATTCCTTAGGGTGGATCGCTACTAAGCATGTTAATTGTTGCAACAGCAGAAAAAACCCTTTATTTTCTATTGTCACATTTATTTCTAGAACTTGTTTTATCCACCAATTAATGAAGATAAAGTTTAAAATCAATAAACGTCTAGATTTTATATTTGACAAGTACCTAGATTCTAGGAAATAAACTATAAACACGAGGCACGATTTTTACTGCGAAACTGAAAGGGTCAAATAAAACCACATGGTCTAAATTTAAATGACAATAACATTCGCAGGGGTGTTAATAAGAGTATTAAATATAAAGTTAATTGCTCCCCTATGCTATAAATACAGCAGGGTTCACACAGTTCGCTTTTTTGAATTGTTTTATCTCGACGGGAAATAATATTTTGAGGCAACATAGCTGTTCAAATAGAAATGTAAACTGTTCAAAGAAATAAAGGAGTTTTTAAAACAAGCGATGGTTTAAACTTTCGTCGTTACAGGCCGTAATCAATAGCATACAATGGCGGCGAGCTGCAAGTTTCGTTGTTTTATAGAATATTGGAATGAACTATGATAATTATAATACTCTGACTATATGGGGAGCGTCTATGGCCTCCGCAGTGCAGCTGACACTCGTGTATATAATCCAACATTTTATCAGTAGTCTGAGTTATTACAGGAATCGCACCAATATTTCAAAACATCGAAATAGTTTTTCCCTTTGATTTTAAGAGTTTTCAATAGCAGTACGGTGCCCATTTTATGAGGTGTTGGATTCGAAATAAATGCCGGTTAAACAACACACCTTTTAAAAAGTGGATGTACCGGTAGGAGAATGGTAATGCAATATTTTATATCATAATCGATACAGTTTAATGTTGCTAGTTCTTTTAGCAAGAACAGTTTTCCGTAACCATCATTATGATGTGTTGGCTTCAAAAATAGATAGTACAGAAATTCCCAAGTCTAATTATAGCCAGCGACTACATTGAAAGCCTCCAATAGAGAAATTACATTACGATTAATATTTTCAATATTCAGACTGACATAGTTAACCTATTAAATCGTCTAAACAAGAGGCCCATGGGCCAGATCGCTCACCTGAGGAACAATAGGCATGACAAAATCAGCTTAATGGAGTCATAATACAAAATATTTGAACAGTAGTATAATACATGTAGATCATGTATGAATAAAAATCCATTTTCCCATGGGTATTCTTATGTTTATAATCAAGTCCCTTTTCTAACAGGATGATTTTATAGTCATATCACATGTTGAGCATTGCAGTTTTCAACAAGATCCTAAACAATTGTTTATGTAATGCTTCAGTAAGGCATTTTTAATAGGCAACCAAAATTTAAGTGTCATTTATTGAGTTATAAGCGAGTTTAACAGAGCTTACAATTCTTTGCTATGTAAACAAAGCTTTTGTTTACATTTTGAACGTTGAAGTAAAAACTCCAGTTTTAGACCGAAAATAAATGTGGTAAACGTTAAGATATGTTTATTTATGCTTAAAATGAATAAGAAGATGGAAAGATCAGCTTGAAAAAGAATTTTTATTGGTATATTGAACTAAGGTAAACAAAAACAGGGCACGAGCCTTGTTTACATGTCAAAGACTTGTGAGCCCTCGATCTTGCTTATAACTTCACTACTGACTCTCCAATTTCATTTGGTCATTGGAAATGCATTCCTAAAGCAGTGTAAATAATAAAAACAGAAAAATAGAATTTGACCAAAATCGTGACCATGCCCCTTTAATACTGTTGTCGGTGATTAGTTTACACACTCATTGGTGACACGTCAGTTTGCCTTGTTTGCCCAATGCTCGAAGCAATATGAGTCTATTGCTATAGTTAGTGTTAAGTAACAGTCACGCATATTTCCAGACAGCTATGAACTGATTGAAATAAACAATAAAAAAATGTTTACATTTGGACCCTTTTTTAAAATTTTTTAATTTTCTCAGTAAGAAATAAAGAATATATAGCAGACCGATTGATATTGATTGTTCATTAATCATATATACACGTACCCATGAAAAGACGACCGTTTTGCTTATAAACAAAAATAGAAAAAAAATACTTTTTATTCTAAATCAATGGCCTGTATACATATGCATGTACTTTCAACATTCATCAACCTAAGATTAATCAACTTTAGTGTGCATGTAAAGTTTTATGAAAATAAAATCTATTATTTTGTTCATTTTGGAGTCCTCGGTCTAATATTATGTCCATTTTACAATTACTTTTTGCTCTTCTACGCTTAATATGATAAATGAAATTATGTTCTATCATGTAAGACACTAAATCCGACGATCTTGTTTACAAAAAAGGTCATTTGAAAATATTTGAAATTCACCAAACAATGTGCAGTTTTTCGGTATGTTAAAATTGAATTGTATGACCACCCAACTCTTACAAAGCTTTTGTGATCATAAATTGACAACGCCGACTTTCACATAATGAACATCACAATAATCGACAATATACTCAAAATTGAAAAATCCCCCACAGGATGAACCTCTGCCATTCAGTCAACTGTATGTTGACTGAAAAGTCTGGAAAGGTGACTGAATGGCATAGCTATGCCATTCAGTCGCCTTTCAGTTACATTTCAGTCACCTTTCAGTTGACTAAATGGCAGAGGTTTATCCTGTGCCCAATAATTCTATCCGTTATTCGTTTATTGTGATGATTAATGATATCAATCAATTTCCTGTTAACTGTAAAGTCACAGCGATAAATGAATACGCAAAAGTATGTACAGTGAAAACAAAAAAGGGCCAACTTCTCCCAGATTTTGGAGTATATTTATTGTTTAAATATTGAATATTTGTGTTTTTTGTGTTTTGTTTGTGGTTTTTTTTCTGTTTTTTTTTTTTTTGCAGCAACAAAATGTAAATATTCAGTGGTTAAAGGAAACTATAAAGTACAATATTTTTTATAATAGTATGTTAAGAACGTGTAATGCACAATAGATAGATAGATGGATAGATAGATAGATAGATAGATAGATAGATAGATAGATAGATAGATAGATAGATAAACAGTTAATGTACCTTATGACCCTTTAAAGAGATAAGAAACTTTTTTAATTCATTGCATTGAGCATATGTAACAGTGAAGGTTAAGAGAATTTGATTAATCTTTGTAATAATTGAGAAAGTTAGCTCATTAGGTTATTTTTCAATTGTACTATTTTTTCTTCTTTCTCTATTTAACGCATGTATTATATGTACATGTATTTTTCAACACTGCTAATTATGCATGTTATTGTCAATTTTTAAATTGATAGCTTAATGGAATCGAATCTAATGACTGGGCGACCACCATATACTATCAATGAATTTCCCTGTGTTTTATGTGTATATATATATATATATATATATATATATATATATATATATATATAT
>WFKH01011925.1:12160770-12174894 GCA_016163765.1 Magallana hongkongensis | reverse complement strand
CATATGAGCATTCCACACGTCAATAGTACTGAAACCGAAACATGAAAACAATCAGGGTGTGTTTCAGAAGCAGGATAACTCTCTCATGTTGTACATTAATAAAACTTTAAATAGCACCACGTCTCTTAAAATGATTATGTTAGTTGATACGACATTTCAAATCGAAGTTGATGACTTTGTCAACACATATGATGATTTTATATATCTTTTGAATTCCATGATTACAAGACCCTGTCAATTTAATAAAATTCACTTGCCATAGAGTGTTATTTGTATTCACTAATACGATTTTGAATTTTGTATTTGAATGTGCAAATTTCGGGATTTAGGGTGTCCATATACTGTATACATGAAAATATTTGCCCTCGTTTTATTTAAACTCCTTTTGCTCTTGTAGTCAGCGGGTAATTTTAAGATTTGGCGAATTTCGATGTTTCAAGTTATCACTCTTAAACACAAGTGTATCTAGGCGAATTCTAGACGGGCAAAACTAGCTGTTTGCAAGATTAAAAGGGCGAATATTACACGAGACGTCATTTCTGCGGTCATTCTTAAAAGGATATCTTCGGAGAAGATCTAGAATATATGTGTTGTAATAAAAAAATCGAAATAGTATGATATCTAAACTCATATTTACGGGATAATGATGTGACACTTTATAGAAAATGTTGTTGAATCAAAAGTAAATCATAATCTTTGTTCCGTTCATCAAAATTGATTAATGATTAGCATTAAATAGGATCACCAAATAAATTGCTATCAACATATAAAGTAGGCAGTTTTACAAATGTTAAGCTCCAACACATGAAACTGCATCACTTATCTAATTAAAATAAGAATATTTGATAGCAACCCATACGAGCATGTTTTAATCAACTTGTTATATTTCAGTTGTACATGGCAATTGTGTGGATTAACGAAACAAATCTAAAGATTCTGATTTGCTTTTAATTCAACAATCAAATCTGTGCGCACCTTTTCTAGACGCCAATAAATTTTATTTTCACAGGGTATTAAGAGATGCTACATAATTAAAGTTTTATTTTATGTTGACGCAATTATAAGGGTGGTTTACACTCCTTCATACTGGAAATTTTATATTTGATCCTTTTACATCACAAAAACATAGCCCTTGAAACCCACCGTATGTGTGGGTGGGTAGGGGGGAGTAATGAAATGAACATACTCTTCTATCTTTCATTTCGTGTTAACACAGACTCATTATGACATTCATTTACATAATTTATCATTATTTATTTTTAGAAATTAAATTTTACAATGAATGGAAAATATAATTTTTTATAATGCGTGTTGCTTTTTATTTATGTTTAAATATTTTCCATTTAATTTTTAACGGTGATTGTAACTGGCCATTTTCACCTTTAATGTAAAAATATTAAAATTCTACCACCTGGGGTCATTTCAAAATATCAAATGTTGCTATATATTTGAAGCATCACAAATGTAGATTGGTACAATGGATTCCATTAAAAAATTAGGGGGAAAAACTAAGCATGATGTAGTGAGGAAAATTCGCGAGGCCTACACAATATGTTTTTTCTTTATTATACTTTCTGATAATGTTTCTCTACAAAATTTCATTTTATCATAACGAAACAAAAGCACAATGGCAACGCTCACCTTCCGAATGAGTCATGAATTTCACAATTTAACCAGAGGGCTTCATAAATATTATAATCTTGCATGCATTTATCTCCTCTTCTATGAATAGACAAAAGAAGATATAAGACTCTATTACTGTATGGAAAGTGCTAATCGAAAATGCGATTAATTTGGATCACCAGCTATACTTTTGTCGGGTATCTCGAATTTACTGTCTGCACATTTAGACAAAAATGTGATATTAAACAGTTTTAATCAACTTTGATTGAAGTTGCATCAAACTATGTGGGCAGAACTATTGTATTATTAAATTTTATTTTATTTTTTATTTCGTTTTCACTTTTAGTCACTTATGACAGGCGTTTATCATCACCCTGTTAATGTTTGACTATTTATCCATTTAAGTGAACTTTGGAAATTGTCAATGAAAGATGTTTATTGCTATTTATTCTACGAATATATACCAAGCATTTACAATTATATTTGATCACTGGTTCTTCTCCATGCCTTGAACGTTACACGAAATATAAACATACCCTCGTTTTTGAAAGCTAATTTTTGTTTTCGTAGTAGTTTTTTGAAAGCTACTCTTTGTTTTCATGTCTGCTATACTTTTTTCGGGTAGATCCATGTATTGCGTATTATGCATTTAATACTCAGCACTACAAATTATGCAACAATATTAAATTTTACATTCCAAACAATACTACTTTATTCATATAAAGACGTCATTATGCAAATGTCGGTTTCATAATCAGTATTTATATAAAGACGTTACCATACAAAAGTCAGATTCAGGAATATAGTAATTGTATAGCATTTTTGTTTTGTTAGGAGTGTTTTAAGGGTTTTTTGGGGTGGGGGTTGGGGGTAGGCGGGGTAATCAAATCAAAGTACTGAAGTACTGTATGATATTTAAACCCATATTTACGGATCGGCTCTTTTGAAGTGTCTTTATGCATATAGAGTAGTTAAGATTGGCAATTTCTCTCTCTCTCTCTCTCTCTCTCTATCTATCTATCTCTCTCTCTCTCTCTCTGCGCAAACAACACTCTATGCCAGATCGTGCAGTGACCGCATGCATTTTAGAAACGGTGTGGTTTTGTAGAAACTATTGAAACGAGGCTACGTTGTTACTTTTTTGGATTGACTATTATTTCTAAATCTACTGTGTTGGGTGTAGGGCCGCCGGGGTCTTCAAAAAGATGCAGACTATATGCACTCTGTATGAACAACACACGTGTAGGATACCTTTGAAATTATTTCAAAGAATAAATCATATTTTACGTTCTATTGTTTGTAGTTTCCTTTATTTTTTTTTATTTTTTTTTTTTTTACAAACATTTAACTACAACGTGTAGTTCATGCATTAAGAAGTCCGTGCAACCTGAATGCTTAGAGCAGAAAGCAACCGACCGTAATTTTCTTGACCGGTATATACATCCCAGTGGCAGTTGAGGAGTGATCGAAACTATAGTAGGGTTGTGTATTCATAGTTCTGTAGAAACTGACAGGACTGAAATCTACACGCCCCGTTTGTCGATTGGTTGAAGCCTTCAACAAAGAAAAATCACAAAATGCACGAAATAATCATGATAATGTCAGACTCACGTTCCCATAGAAGACGATTTGGCTGTTTCTTTTATCTAACATACTGATGTACTTAACAAATATTTAATTGTTTTCTTAATTTTTACGATCATGGACTACGAAAGCCCATTGAGCTCATTTTCGTAGGTAATTTTTTTTATCGCGAATAAACGCGAAACTTTTGCGAATAAACGCGAAACATTCGCTTTATAACGCGTACTTTTCGCGATATAATGCGAAACTTTAGTATTAATATTGTCATTTCATACAAGAACCCTTATGGAGAACAATGATTGAAAACAAACACATTTTTGTTGTAAATAATGAAATACTTATTATTCATTATTATTAAATTGTCCGTTTTACCTTGTTTTATCAAGACAAAGTATATCTGTTTTATATATAGATATAAATAAATCACATTAAGCTTCATAAAACTGTAAGATATTAGATGATCCAAGTAGATAAGGAGGTAGGGCATCATTTTTCATTTGTTCGCCGTCCCTGTGTTCAAACAGGCATTTATAAATTATATTTTTTCTTAAATTAATATAAATTCAAACGTGGGAAGTTAGTCCTGATTTTCAAACGACATATGTGATAAATTTAAACAATGGCTAAAAAAATGTATAGATTGAACTTATTTCAATTCACAGCTTGGCCTAATTTTCTGATATAAAACCGTCAAACTAGACGTATATTTATGTCGCGGCGATATCACATATATAGCGTTTTAAACAATGATATCCTTTCAATTTTACAATGATATTTGATAAAACTTTTAATTCGAATTCAAATTGTTAATATGCAAATGTTGATGCCTCATTTTCTATTATACAGCATTTATTTGAATATGAAAAGCACAATGCATTATGTCGTTTGAAAATCAGTTCTAAGATTTTAAAGATTTCCCACGTTTGAATTTATATTCATTTGTAAGACGATTTATCAGATTTATTCATATCTATATATAAAAAGATTATTTTGTTTTATTTAAAACTAAAATGTGTTTGTTTTTCAGTCATTGTTCTTCATGAGGGTTCTTGTATGAAATGACAATATTTATATTAATGTTTCGCGTTTTTTCGCGAAAGTCACGCCTTAGATCGCAAAAGTTTTGCCTTTATTCGCGAAAGTTTCGCGTTATATCGCAAAAGTTTCGCGTTGTATCGCGTAAGTTTCGCGTTTATTCGCGAAAGTTACGCGTTTAATCGCGAAAATTTTGCATTTATTCGCAAAAGTTCCGCATTTATTAGCGATAAAAATATTTTTTTTTACCTACAAAACTGAGCTCAATGGGCTTTCGTACATATAGGATTGGATTTTCATTTGTATAATGATTTATAAACACCAATTGATATGTTTTGGGAGGGGCAACCAAATATACAGCTTAACCACCAGTACATCATTTCAATTGATAACAGGAAGAAGCCTCACCTACATTCAAGAAATAGTATTCTACATCACATCTTTGGCAAAAAAAGATTATTGTTCTACCTTTGCATAGATAATAAACGGAAAGCAAATAATAAAAAAATTTCTAAGTCCAAAGGGCATAACTCTGCCATAAATTGTTCAAATCGAACTTTACCAAGATATTCATATGATAAATCTGTATTCCAAATTTTTTTCAGTATGTGCAACCTCTTCGAAGAAAATGAACGAAAACTGTTGGTAGACCAACCGACCGACCGACAGACAAACAGAGAACAGCAAAGCTGAAGGGCGGCAGAAAAATTGTAGGTATTTAATCATAAACACTCTTTCCAAATTCAAATCAAATAAATTACTCCATTATAAAAATTAGAGAGTTACATTGTAGAAGCATTTATTTAAAACATTATCAACTAATGAATTTAATAAAATGCTTTCGTTAGTGAATAATGCAGAATATGAAGGTAGCGACAGTCCGGAGGAAAACACATATATCACTTAAGTACATGTAGATCTATAGTTACTATACTTGTTGAGAATTGATTGATTTTTTTAAATAGAAGACTTTTTCTTGAATATTCTTGAATTGAGGTATCTTGGATACAAGTCCACAATATGTTAACATAGACACGTCATCCTACATATTGATTCAAGAATAAGCGCATACATTGTACACTCAATCAAAAAAAACAACTACCATGATATTATGACTACGATAAAACAAATTGGAAATCAAAAATCTTATCAATCAATATTAATTTAAATATAAAAATTAAACGATATAGAAAACATAATATAAATTTATGAATAGGAAAATACCTACTATGAAGAGACGTGTAGATGAAATGTATAAGATGAATCATTTGGTGTTGCTTACAGGAAATGACGCAATGTGGATATATTTAGATGATGATTAACTACTAGATATAAAATCATGTTGATGAATCAGCAGGTTATATAGCTAGATTTAAGCATGTGGTTGAGGGGCTGCCGAAAGTGAAAGGAATTGTATTTATCACTGGATGTGTCATGTGCAGTGGTGCTAACAACACTGGTGGTGAAAGTATTGTTCAAAGCCTTGGCCACTTTAGAAGGCGGAGTACAAAGCTTGAGTCATTTAAATTCAGGATCAGGATAATAATTCTGTTAAGTCCTGAAATGAACAAGGCTGTATTTGCTGACTAGAATGACCTTCATAGTCCCCTTATCCTTTATACTGGATGGTGACAGTAGCCCATTCTTGTCCTGAAGTTTCGAGAAAAACATAATCAATGATAAAATTAAGGCCTTTGTCCACTTGCAAACCCAAACAGGAGTAAAAGTTCACACTTGAAGAAAAATCATATTCAAACCATTTTGCTTTGATTTCATATATTCTAGTTTCTTTTTTAAATCTTTAGAATGTCTCATAAATTACAGAAACTTCCTATATTTTTTTCTTGATCTGTCACGATTTTAGACGTGTGCCTCAGTGTACTGTGTGGCTGTCTCTGGGAGTCTATTCTGTGTCTGCTTTCTTGCTGAAGAAATATCTGTCAATTGATCAATCTTTTCATTGATACTCTCGAAAGACGTAACAATAACAGGAGGATTGCCCGTATCGTTAAATTCCTTCCAAACCTATTCAGTGGAGTTTTAAATGTCTATTGAAATTAAAACACAAACAATGCTCATGTTGCATAACTCTAGGATTTCCTGTGAGTTAGTACTTTTACATGATGTAAAAGATACCTTGAATGAATGCTAATATTGGCCCAAATTTTGCTGGCACAGTTTTGTCAGTTTGTTAACAGGACGTTTGGATAAAATATATAGTCAATTTCTTGGATCAACAACATTAAAAGTTTAATATGTATATTCATTGCATTATCCAATGCTAGTACTTGATTGAATTTGATCATTGCAAGGAACAGAATGCTTTTTTAAACCATCAATTTCAAGCTGTTAATTAAAAAATTTATTAGCTTATGCATCTTTTAACGTATTTTCTCTGTTTTCTGCGTTGTATCGAGCATAAAATAGAAGTTAGGGTTTGATAACAATTTTTGAAACGACACTAACTTACAAGATATTCAAATTCTAGACAAGTCTTAATGAGATTATCATTTTGTTAAAATAAATAAATGTTTAAAACAGTGAAAGCTAAGTTTTAAATTTGTTAGGGCCTCGACAACAGCCAAAAGCGCTACTCCGCATGAAACATCTGACTCCACCGTCACCAACTTTCCTTAAGTCAATACTCAGCCTCAAGTATGAGTTTTGACCTCATATTCATGCACTTTTCTTTTATGGATTTGAGTTGAGGACTGAGTAGAGTGGTTTAAAAATTTTGGTGACGACGGGGGCAGGTTAATAATAACACTACTCAGTAGTTCTTTGTTTTCTTTGTACTATGACTAGATTTCATCCTCCAGCTAATGAACTACATGTATGTGTCGAATCCTTACTACTCTTTAGGCTTTGAGATATACATTTAGTACATGCAAAACACAAGAATATAATATTAATATATACACCAAAAAATATTCGACAAAAATATGTTCAGTACATTGTGCGCATATAATTGATTGCAAACTACTCTCGTAATTTAATACATATAAGGGGCACATTAAGAGAAACACAAAGAGCGCTAACTCTTGATGTTTTTATTTGGAAAACGAAAGTAGGAACATCCGGACAAGACAGGAAAACCTTCGTTGATGTTTTTTGTTTTAATTATAAAGGAGTTATCTGCAATTTTATCTTCTAAGAACACGACTTAACCTAAGAACGGTATCAATATTGTACATAACATATTAATATTTAATTATATATAATGACACTCTGTAGTAACTGTTATAATAGTATTTTCGTTTAACTGTAGTGAGAGTTTCCTGCTATCGAAACCTTTGAAATGATTAGAGGATGTGTAGTGGTGTTCTTATCAATTCAGCTGTTTGAACAGGTATCGTATCTTTCTGTCTGTCTGTCTGTCTGTCTCTCTCTCTCTCTCTCTCTCTCTCTCTCTCTCTCTCTCTCTCTCTGCATCTTTTTTATTGTACAATTTGTGTTACAATTAACATACATGTCCTACTTTTATTGAATTGTTTGAAAAATAGAGTTGAAAAAAGAATTTGTGTTAAAGGTTAATAAATTCCTTCGTTTTCAAATCGAACTTTGAATAAAATAAAGAGGTAGAACTGAGAAAATAACTTAATTTACAGTGTAAAAAAATAGAGCCGGATACTACATTTAGCACTCACTGCTCACATCCTCTCACGCTCAATACACATAATTCACACAACCAAGTAACTCAAAGATCACACACACATGCACACAATATAAACAAAAAAACTTATCCCCTAAATATCCCACCCACATGCGTATTAACAGAATAAATAACCCGAATTTGACTGATGACACTTATTTAAAATACTTAGTCCTGACAATATATTTCTTTTGGTACATTGTATTCTGAATTAAGCAAATTCACACGCAGCAAGTACATATATTTATGGAACCACAATTTTTGTCGATCACTTGCGATAAGGATACGTCATACATATATAAACCATATTCTGGTACACGTGCGTGGATACACTGCCAAGCACAAGCACAATGTTACTTAAACAATGAATGCTTATTTTTGGATGTCGTCGGTCCTATGACACACCAATGCGGTGCAGACAAATTGAATACCGCGCGTTAGCGCGGTATGATAATTTGTCTGCACCGTATTAGAGTGTGTCATAGGACCGACGACATCCAAAAATAAGCATTCAATGCTTAGATTTATATTCATACTGATGTTTTTTTGTATAAAATATATGTGTATCGTCGATGTAAACCCATTATATACGCTTTCAGTCAGGGATATGAAACATACATGGAACAGCCATATTAACGTTATTTAGTTAAATAACGTTACAACTGTTCCTCATACGACTCAATATTCAAACCAACGAGCATTCGCAACTTTGTGCATGTCAACAAACTTGACTATTCAAGTCTTCGGTATTTCCATTTAAGTGATTTAGCTGTAAGAAAACAATAGAGATAAAAAATTATTTCAAGGTGTATTTCAGTGAAAAAATGACATTAAAACAGCTATATTTATCTCCGAAATGACGTAATAAATTGTATTTCGCAAGGTCATGATAACCGCATAACACAACGTTGCATCATTAATAAGGCTAAAAAATTAATCAATTCGTGTCTTTTAAGGGGCTGTTTCAAAAGCGTTATAATATAAATCAATTCGTATGAGATAAAAAAGACCATCTATAATTATGTGATTTGATATTTGCTTTATCCAACTCTTTGAAATAGTTTTATTTGCTCGACAAACCTTGTGAATATGAACACCATTTCAACTCGTTGGATAAAGCAAATATAAAATCAGACAATATAGATATCCTTTATATATACTGCTGTTCTTTCACTTTCACTACAAGATTTTTCGTAACACAAGAATTCTTCTCAAACACTCCACACAGGTTTTCATCTCACACAGACATAGACATAGGCCACACAGGTCTTAGGAAATTTTAACTAAGTGAAGGACACACCTTTGCCCACCACGGATCGAGTTTTTTACTGAAGGACAGGCTGTCTTGGCCAGAACTGACACGTGTTCGAACAACCGGTCCCACAACCAATTACTAGCTGACCGTAACTCTCTATAAACTATAGAGCGCCGTTACGTACAAAAATGAATAAAAATCACTAATCATTTATTCAAACATATATTTAGAAATTGTGACATATAGCATATTCACTGGCGTAGTTTGAAATTAAAATCTTAGTATTGGAGAATCTGGAAGAGTTATTCTATTGGATTGCAAAATTGGTCTTCACTGACATTTGAATATAAATCAGAAAACATATCATTTTTCCTAATAAGGATATATAAATAACCATACAATACACACTACACTTCCAAATTAAATTTTTATTTTGATGTTTCATTTTGCTGTACCCAAATACACCCCCCCCCCCCCACCAATAAAATTGTTATTTGAATAAAATGTAAGTATGGCAGGCCCTAAAATGGATTTTGCTTGATAAAATCCCTGCCATTTCTTTTATGTATTTGTCATTAAGAGAAACATTTACTTGTTACAATATTAAAATCATTATATATCGACTGATTGATTTATATTTTTTATTTCTCTAAGTTGTTTCTTCTTTGTAGGTACAAATTGTGAATACCTTTACAGAAACTTGTAATGCATCTCTACAGACTGTCAGACGTGTGACAATGTGTCCGTCAAACATTTCCGCTTATGAAGAAGCTGTCCAGAAAAAGAACTGTTCATCACTGGCTGCAGACGCACACACCTGCAAGTCGTTTCAGTATCACTGTGTTCTAAGCGACGATCTGAAATATGCCATTGAAGTTTGCGCACCATCAATAATTACCGTTGGTATGCATATCTGTATTTATTTTTAAAAATAGGTCCGCAATAACAGCGAGGTTTGAAATCAAAAGTAACATGATGAAAAAGTTTACAAAATGGGGGCTTATTCCTGCCATCACGTGCCATTTTAGTTGTTGTTTTGTCGCTATGGGGGATCTTTATGTCGACTTGTCACATAAAATAAGTCTATGAAATTTAACAAAAACGGATATCTACAGTACCCTCCAACTACTGTAAAATTGGTTTTGTACGCGTGGGTAAAAATTTACACTAGTTACGCAGTTAGCTTAAAGTCGCGTAAAATACCCTCGCGCGTATGGTAATAAATTCAAAACTTTAAAGTGATAAACCACGCATCCGTATATTTAATACAAACGCGTATTTTTGACTACATAAAACGTGTACTTAACCACCAGCGTAAATAACCACTGTTACAGTACCATATCCATCTGACAAATCAATAAAAGGATCTAACATAACTACAGAATCGTATCGGGGCCTAGTCTTGTGTTATATATTGTCATACGTCTTTTACTCTAATCAACAAATAAACTATTATATTGTTTTATCTATGCAAACATCTTGCATTGTAATGACGTGAGTTTACATATATACATGTATTATTTTAAATCATCTTATTTTAATTGATCAGTTTTCTTCCTATCTGCTATATCGATATATTAATAATTTCAAAGACAGTGAGTTTTGTCATATCAAGAAAGATATGTTGACACAGAAGAATGAAAATATTATCAGAACCGATTTGGTTGGATTTTTCCGATCGCGTCGCGTTCAATTCTGTCAGCTACGTTATGCAAAAACAATACCCGCACCTTAACCACAAACTTTTTATTGGTTGATTCAGCTTACCGCTGATTGGCTGCTGCTTCAGACTAAATTATGCACGGACAGAACAACTTCTCGGAGAATGAACAAGTATTCCTTTTAAAGGAATGATCGGCATGTAGGCTAATATCATTGGTCAGCTCTGTTAATGTACATGCAATAAACTGTATATAGCACCGTCTTGTTGATTTAATTTCCGATATAAGTAACATTTTTTTAAAGATAAGATTGCGTGTAAACAAATTTACAGGCACGTAGCATCGGGGGGGGGGGGGGGGGGGGTTTTTTTTTTTTTGGGGGGGGGGGGGTTCGGATGACTCTAGCCCCCTACTTTCAAAAACGATGCAACGTGCCTGCAATAGTTGTCTATAAAATTGTTGATAAAGGAAACTCTTTGGCAAACTTAAAGGAGATGACTTTAGACTTTGTTTGAAGATAACCAGAATTCTACATTCAATTATCTTGTAATTTCTAAATTGTAATAAATTCAAAACCTAACCTTAACAGCATATCTTTTTATTTACAATCCAAATATCATTTTTATCTCCGGACAAATGGATCATGAGTCTGGTTGGGTACGACTCATTTTGGGTACGACTCTACTCTACTCCGTTCCGAAATAGCAAGGCATAAATATGTGATACTTTTAGTAGGCGAATTATACTTCCGATAAATATTCTTACGCATATATGTGAAGACAAACGTGATTAGAATGAGTTTGTATGTAACTGTATAAACCTTTTAATTTCAAGGCAAACGGATAAGAGTAACATTTTAGTAATCTACGTGTTATTAAAGATTTAAATGAGGTTGTCATTGCAAAGTAAATAAAGTAGTGCAAGGCGCAATGCGTGCGCAAATAGTAAAATTTGCCGGATGCCTCATATGGACACAACTGTGATCGGCCGAAGCCGATCACAAAAATTCACCGCGATACTCGTGACTGTCGAAATTGGGATATTTTTCGATAGTGTACATTTGCAATAAAACATACATACGGTACATATAGCTGTAGCTCTACGAGGAAAATTATAAAGCTACAGTGCATACGATACTTACGAAAAACTTGCAATTTACGGCGCACGAAAATAACGCTGGTTTTGAAAAGATTAACATCATACATGTGTCATACCACATTTTGTGCAAATAATCCATTTAAATAATTCTTCATTTAGTTTACTACAGTAACTGTTAATAATTGTCGCTTTACTTGCCCAAGACTTTCTCCTACTAAACAACCTTTTAGGTTTACTCGGAAAGCGGATCAAGAGCTGTCATTTTTATATGTAAACAAACCAGTGAAACCACGCCACTGTATGTAGCTTGAGATCGGTGATTCAAAGACAAGTAAAATAATGAAATCTGCGGTAAATTGTTTGGGGATATTTTTATAAAGTATATATATTTACACCGAATGTGGTAGGGTAACAGAAGAAGAAACGAATCGGACACTTGCCTAGTGAAGACGCACATATACATACCCCCTTGCACTTTCCACTTGGAGCCGTCTCTTTCTTTCATATCATCGTTCAATTCGTTTATTGACTGTCGATTGCCGATCGAAAGGTGTAATCGAGGAATTCATATCTATCACTTCGACTGGTGAGTTGGTAGGTAATACATGTACATTATACATTTACGGTATATACTAGTACATGAAATGAACGCTGAGCCCATGCAACTTTTAAATATATTATATTTTGTTTAACGCCGTACTCTAGACCGTAGTTTGAGACTATGGTTTAACACCCGTTTACACAGAGAGAGAGAGAGAGAGAGAGAGAGAGAGAGTTTTGCACGAATTTATTATAAACATACACTGTAGAGGATAGTCGATAATAACTCCATATTGGGGAAAAATGAACTGTTCTGAAAAATCCTTCAGCTCCGGCATTGCATAAGCGTGTACTAATAACTTCCCCTAAGAAAAGGAGTTGACCAATCATAAAGGTTTCACACCGGCGGCGTGTATTGTTTATGGTTGACGTTATGGAGGGTAATCGTGTTAAAAAATCCAGACCTGTAAACTTGTAAATTCAAATATGCAATCGTGTTGGTGTGTAAGTCTGAGTATGAATGTATGTGATTCTGATCGTGTCACCTATAAAAACTCGAGCATAAACACTTTAAGATTTGACTCATTTCCTTTGTATGATGCACATTTTGCTGCTTAATTGTTTTTGTTTGTTAACTTAACCTTCAACTTTGCACATTTTAAATTCATAGTTTCTGCATTTGTATCTTCACCCTCGGATATAGCACAGTTGACATGTTACAAATCGACAAATGTAAAGTCTACAAGTTTGTCGAATTTTGACATGACCTTATATGGCAAATGCTCGCTGCGGGAAAAGGGATGCCGTAATCGCCGGAATGGACTGAAATAAACATACAAACCAATTAAACTGTTCTAATGAACGATACTATTTTCTTTGGATCAAAAATATTTTTTTTTTTTATTTTTTACAAAAGAAGATTTTGAGGTATCCAAAGAAGAAGAGGTGAATATTTGTAAAAATCGGTGTCGGTGTGACGAATGCGCTGGTTTCTGTAATATAATTACCATGGACACTGGTACATGTAATATACGATAAGGGTTAACTTTTACTTAAAAAAAAATTCCCAGGGGATGAGTATCTTTTGTGCAGCATGGGGTTTGGAGACCGCCGTGAAGCCCATTTAGCTTCATTGCTTACCTAAATGCTAAGAATTTTGAGAGTGAATTTTATATGCCTTATTTCTTTAAAATTAAACGACTTGCAAAAAATTTGGTTATTTTTCGCGGAAAAATGTATGTATCTATATATTTTTTTCAAATATAAAAATGACTAAATGAATAATAAAACAATCTGAAACTGTTATGAAAGAAGTTTCATAATCATTAATTAAAGTACAAAATGTTGTCAGAAATTGAAAGGTTCTGAAGAAATAAATAAGGGATACTAGTATGTTTTTATAATTATATTTTTTTTTTCGAAAATCGAATTTCTGAAATTAAGGAACAGGTGGGTTAAACAGATTTGATTCTATATGAAATGGTAGAGTTTTAATTTTAAAATCTTATTAATATATACTGTAATGACAGTAATTTTAAAAAACCAAGTAGCTGCTTTATGGTAATCAGTACATGTTCACAAGTGGCTGCCGCTACTCATGTCTCATCTAAATCAAAATCTTAAAACTACTGTTTTCAGGTAGATAGTTTTTCTTATCGATAATTCAGTTCTTTAAT
>WFKH01011925.1:12129785-12154701 GCA_016163765.1 Magallana hongkongensis | reverse complement strand
ATCTTAAGTGTATTTCTGTCTATTGCATTAAAAATATTCACCAAAAACTCCTGTTTCAATCATGTTAAAAAAGTGTATTCAATGTACATTAAAAAAAGTAAAGGGACGACACTCGCCATCTTGGATTTATAGGGGGTCCTCGGTTCACGCTATGATTTAAACAAGTTCTCCAATTTCTCCAACGATTTCTGACGAGATCTAGGTTGGAAAATGATCAAATTACTTATCCCTGTCGTCTGACTACACGTGTGCCGCAGAATAAACGCATCGTGTCGAAATGTACTAGATACTCGCCAAACTCATCGAAAGCAACGGAAGTTTACGTTTGAATGACGTAAATTCTCCGTATAATCACTGAGATATTCCGAAAGCATATGATAAGTCTAGAGAGAGCAAAAAATCCGCGAAAAGATATTCCTCTTGGTTTATCGTATGCTTTCGGATCGCCTCAGTGATTATATAGAGAGTTTTTATCAACTTCCGTTGCTTTCGATAAGTTTGGCGAGTATCTAGTACATTTCGACACGATGCGTTTATTCTGCGGCACACATGTGTAGTCAGACGACAGGGATAAGTAATTTGATCATTTTCCAACCTAGATCTCGTCAGAAATCGTTGGAGAAATTGGAGAACTTGTTTAAATCATAGCGTGAACCGAGGACCCCCTATAAATCCAAGATGGCGAGTGTCGTCCCTTTACTTTTTTTAATGTACATTGAATACACTTTTTTAACATGATTGAAACAGGGGTTTTTGGTGAATATTTTTAATGCAATAGACAGAAATACATTTAAGATTACTAATTTTAATCATTTTAGTCCTTGGGAACAAATAATAAAAAAAATTCCACTATCCGACAACCGGGCCCCTGTGGACGTAGCTGACAGAATTGATCGTGACGCTATCGGAAAAAGCCAACCAAAGCGGTTTTGGTAATATATACCTTATAGGTATATCGACATAAATTTATATGTTTTCATTTCCTCGGAACATATTGCGAAAATATAGTTATCAATTTATTTTCGTGGGGGCGGGAGTTATAATGGTACGTCACCTCACTCTGAATCTTCATATAGCTAGCTCTAGGAAATACATGTACACTAGTAGGCCATTGCAAATTTTTTCTTTGTTTAGCGTCCACCCAAAACTCAAAAACCTATCTTTCTATCAGGAATAAAAAACACAAACCTTAGAAAAAACACACAACTTAAAAGATTCAGCAAAATAAAATTTATTAAATATTTTGAAGTATTTTCTTCATTTTGTAAAAATATACAAAAATAACCACTATGGTTTCCATTTTTAATGTTGTTATAATTAATATTTAGTTTCTGATCCCAATTTAAAAATGTGATCCCGAGTCTGACTTATGAAAAAGCGATCTGATTTTATAAACCATTGTGTTTTTTATTTATTTTTACATCTCAAAACCAATCCGTCCGCGGACGCTTAACATAGAAAAAACTTGGAATGGCCGTACTGACATTTGTGGAATCAATGGAATTCGTGTATGGTCATGATCAATTTTCACGGAATGCGTTGATTCTATCATCCATGAATTTAAATTCACAGCGAATTATGAGTAATATCATTAATATATTTAGCATACAAGTAATTCCACGAAATGTTGTACCCATTAATATTAACGTATGAAACAATAGCAATCTACGAATATTGGCTCCACGAAATTCAATCCACAAAAAAGGATTTTAAAATCTAAAAATGTAACGCCCATGCGATCAGATCATGCATAATATTATATTAAAGCAAAAAGAATTTTTTTATGTTTTTGACGCTTTGGTAAATGTAAAAAAATATTTTATGGGGGGGGGGGGGGGGTAATATAATACGAGTAACTGGTAAAATTTATAATGAGGCATATGTTATATGCATAATAGTCATATAATCTTATCCGGTGTAAATAATAAGTTTGTTTAAAGTACTAGTATTTAGAAACCACAGGTACATTTGCATAAAAAAGAAGTCACAATTATACTTTATATAAATAGAAGGACAGTTTATACGTTGAAACATAACAAGTGTTGGCCCCGATACACTGTCGTACATAACAAAATAAAGATCTGTCAACATTACTCTCTTTAAAGAAAAAATTCGATTAGTTGACTGTCAGATAATAATGTGTACTTGTGGACATGTATGGTGACTTGCAAGATAGCATGATGTCGAGTACAAAATATTGTATCTTCAATCAATAATTTAAGTCGACTTGTCATTTCGTTCTGTCATTATGTCTCAGATCATTATGCCGATTTGTCATATCCTAATTATGATGACTAATTATGATGACAAGTTTTTTTACCTCTAACAGGTTACTCATGTACCAAATTCAGCACAAGTCACAAGAGTATCATGCGAATAGAGGGGTTTGCCTGCAATGATTCCTTCACGAAGTGTCCATTTGGCTACAACTCAACAGAGGCTTATATATGTACGCTAGGTCTATACTTTTATAGACTTCAGTTAAATGTTTCATTTGACCAAATGATCTGACATAACGAATGCTATAATTATAATGTTATTTTCAAAGTTGAATGTTTAAATTTTTATGAGTTTTCATTATACAAGAAACTAAATATTAATCTTTTTAAAGATCTTTACTTTGTTACATAAATCAAAGTAAGTCTTTTTTTTTTTTAAAATAGAACAAGTGTACAAAAGAATGATTATATTTGTTTTCAATGTTAATTCTATTCAACAGATTCTCGCTGTTATGAAAATGTTAGTAGGCCACTTTCAACTGAAATACCTCCAAACGTTAGTAAGCCACTATTAACTGAAAAACATCCAAGGTAACTTTTTAAACTAAACATTCAGAAATAGATTAAAGTCATTTTTTTCAAAACTTTCCCTCAAACATTCAATATGATTATATATATTTTACAGTATAGAAAACAGCAAAACCTTGGAACCCTGGCTGATTGTGCTTGTAATTTCAAGTTTTCTTGGCACCGGTAGCGTTTTAATATGTTTGTGCGTATTTACGCATAAACGGAGGACAAGACGAAGGGGTAGGTATCAGTATCATCATTTATTTTCTTAGAAATTTGTAAAGCGAGAGCAAAGAAAAAACGCATTATTTCTGTTTATCTATCATATTTAACATTGATTATTATTATACCTCAATATAATTATTCTATAAAACGCGTCATTTGATTGGTATAAAAAGTCACGTGACAGGGCAAACAAAAAGTCATGTCTCCCGAGGATGAAATATCAGATTCCACCTCTTCGGAAATCTCGGGATTTTTCTTTCAAAAAGTATTTTAAAAAGCTGATATGAGCATACGACGTAGACAAATATAATCAGATCAAAAAATATATAATCATTTTTATTCTCTTTTTGTCAGAAAAACCAATTAATCTATAATTCGAATGTATGAAAGAAAAGAGAGATAATAACATAAAAAAAATCAGACATTGCTTTCAAAAAGTCAAAACCATTAGAAATTGACGTATTTTGTAAATTCATATGTTGTTCCGTATACTAAAACGTTTATTGCATGAATGTTCGGGAAATATAAAGATTTATTTCCACAGAAAAATCACAATTTCGATGCCCTCGGGAAAAATAATTTTTTTCGGGGGGGGGGGGGGATAAATCTTCATATTTCCCTCACCATCATATAATAAATGTATAATGCTCATTTAAAAGATTTAAATGTGCTTTAACATTTTTATTTCGAAGGGGACACGATTTTCAATGTTATAAACATCACTTAGGGAATATGGAATCATTCTTTGAGTATTATGAGGTGATACTTTTGGTAGGGGCGTGGTCAAATCTAATAAAGCCCGAGGGGTTTCATCATAGATTTGATCACGCTCCGACCAAAATTGTCACCTCATAATATTCAAAGAATAATTTCTTATTACTTATATTTGTATAATTTTCAGCATTTGTACGATTAAATATTAGAATATTGACATATTCATGTGATTTTCCGTATACTAAAACGTTTATTGCATGAATGTTCGGGAAATATAAAGATTTATTTCCACAGAAAAATCACAATTTCGATGCCCTCGGGAAAAATAATTTTTTTCGGGGGGGGGGGGGGGTAAATCTTCATATTTCCCTCACCATCATATAATAAATGTATAATGCTCATTTAAAAGATTTAAATGTGCTTTAACATTTTTATTTCGAACGGGACACGATTTTCAATGTTATAAACATAATTGATTTTCAATTTTTGATCATATTTATGAAAAAGCTATAAGTACCGCAAGTAACTGTATGTTTGCACTTGATCAGTAATAGGCTTACGTAAATTTTGTTTGTATAGAACACAATTTCTTAAAGATAATAATGAGACAATCTGTGATATGAAACTACACGCATACTTTATTAAGACCCGTTCCAATAATAAATCAGTGGTTCTTTGTGTATGTTCGACAGTGTTCAAATTCGTTACTGCAGCACACTCGTCTGCATCTCTTCTTAAACACTATGTAGTATATTTTGAACAACGATTAGAGGTACCGTAGTATATCTTAGTTGCTTTCTTTTCTTGTATCTAAATATCGTATAAAAATGTCTCTGATAATGGATAAAAGCGTAGTTCTCAACAGAGATTTAAATAGAACGAGTATAATTATTTTCAAAGTATATATTTTGATAAAATTTCTTGTATGATGTTTTACTACGATATGAATTATTTGAAGATAAAAAAAATAAATAATTTATTTATCACTCCGATTTCCAAGGTGGTCGTCTAGAAAGTTAACACTTTTTACTACATGTTTGGGATCCTATGAAAATTTGTTGACAAAGCGCTAAATTTTCACATTTTCCCCAAGGGATTTCTTTGGAATATATAAAAAACTATTGTAAAATGTTCCCAAATGGGGAAATAAAAAAAAATTGCCTCGTGGTTGGGTCCATGGATATTATCAAAGTTATTTTTTTTCTCCCAAAAATGGAATGTTGTGGTATATATAATATATTATATATTATTTTTTTAATCACATAGCACTTTTAAAATGCTAATATGTTTCTCTGAATGCTCTGTCAAAAAAATTCTAACTTTTGAAACTTATTCCCGCCTCAAATAAATGAACTAATTGTACTTTTTAGCTCACCGAGACGAACACCCCTGCGAATGTTATTGTCATTTAAATTTCGACCACGTGGTTTTATTTGACCCTTTCAGTTTCGCAGTAAAAATCATGCCTCGTGTTTATAGTCTATTTTCTAGAGTCTAGGTACTTGTAATCAAATATAAAATCTAGACGTTTATTGATTTTAAACTTTATCTTTATCAATTGGTGGATAAAATGAGTTCAAGAAATTAATTTGACAATAGAAAATGTAGGGTTTTTTAAGCTGTTGCAACAATTAACATGCTGAGTAGCGATCCCCATAAAGACCTAGTAATAGCATCATTAGTGAAACAGACTATACTATTTTATGCAGAATGTTACTTGAAAATTGCTCGATATACTAAGTTTTTGTACAAAACAGACACCCATTCATTTTTTAAAAAGCATGTTATTGCAAACCAAAAGCATAAAACATGGCTATGATTTTATCAAGCAACCCATTGTTTACATTTTCAACGACGTGTAGAGTGGTTGAACACGAACGATAACTCTTTTCTGAACATCATCGTTTAGTTTAAATAACCGCTAGATGATGAAATAAGACATATCTTTTAAAAGATTTTCATGTTTTAATATAAATCAAAGTAGAATATGATATGAAAAACGGCCAGTACTTACGTATTTTGAGAATATTATCCGAACACTTATACTTCCGCTCGAATTTTCACAGGAACTGAACAAATCTCGGCGAAGTCTCGTGAACTTTCATTCGAGCACCTCTGGATTTATTACATATTTAGCAACGATAAAGAAAACATTCCGAACACATTCGCAGGGGTGACGAAGTCGGGGGGAGCTTATGCTATACCCTCGCGTCGGCGTCGGCGTCCGGACCTGGTTAAAGTTTTTGTTGCAGGTCCTTTATCTAAGTTATTACTTGTCCTATCTTCACCAAACTTGCATGGATGATGCATCTGGACCTACTTATGGACTTGAAAGACTTGGATGCTGAATCAGCGCCTTGAGTTTCAGATGCTGGAGGAAGTTAAGGTTTTTGGAGCAGGTTAAAGTTTTTGGTGCAGGTGCCCTTTGAAAGCAATTTCTAAGGTACTACTACCCCTAACTTTACCAAACTTGCATGGATGGTGCATCTTATGATACTGATGCACCAGACATGCTTTAATGCTGAATCTGAGCCATAGTTTTCAGATGCTGGATGAGGTTAAGGATTTTAGAGCTGGTTAAAGTTTTTGGAGCAGCTGCCCTTTAATGATTATATCTTAGTTATTACTGGTCCTTACTTCACTAAACTTGCATAGATGTTGCGTCTTATGATACTGATGCACCTGGCAGGCTTGAATGCTGAATCTGAGCCATAGGTTTCAGATGCTGGATGAGGTTAAGGTTTTTAGAGCTGGTTAAAGTTTTTGAGCAGGTGCCCTTTGATGATTATATCTTAGTTATTACTGGTCCTAACTTCACCAAACTTGCCTGGATGGTGTGTCTTACAATACTGATGCCTCTGACATGCATGAATGCTGAATCTGAGCCATAGGTTTCGGATGCTGAAGGAGGATAAGGTTTTAAGAGCTTGTTAAAGTTTTTGGAGCAGGTGCCCTCTGATGATTATATCTTAGTTATTACTGGTCCTAACTTCATTAAACTTGCATGGATGATGCGTCTTATGATACTGATGCACCTGACAGGCTTGAATGCTGAATCTGAGCCATAGGTTTCGGATGCTGGATTAGGTTAAGTTTTTTGGAACAGGTCACATGTTTAATAAATATTAGTACTATTTCTAACTTGCATAGTTGATTGAACTATAATATAAATGAATCGCAGAGGTAGCCTTAGATGCAGAGCCTGATCTCCATTATCAAGGATGCTAAAAAATAAATCTTAGTTATTACTGGTCCTAACTTTACTAAACTTGCATGGATGGTGCGTCTTATGATACTGATGCACCTGACAGGCATGAATGCTGAATTTGACCCATAGGTTTCGGATGCTGGAGGGAGGTTAAGGTTTTAAGAGCTAGTGTTTTTGGAGCAGGTGCTCTCTTATGATTATATCTTAGTTATTACTGGTCCTAACTTCACCATACTTGCATGGATGATGCATCTTATGATACTGATGCACCTGGCAGGCTTGAATGCTGAAGCTGAGCTGTAGGTTTTGGATGCTGGATGAGATTTGTTTTTTTGGAACAGGTCACATATTTTATGGATAATAGCTTGCATAGTTGATTTACCTATAATATTAATGAAACACAGAGGTAGCTTCAGATGCAGATCTCCATTATCAAGGATGCTAAAAAAAATTATCCTATCTCAAACCTGCTTGATAGATGTGTTCGTTGTTAAATGATATAATATGATTCCTATGATATAGTATTGTATGATATGATACACAATTGTTTTACATGATACAATATTATATAATATATTATATTGTTAAAAGTTATATGATGCAATACGATATTGTATCAATTTTTGTACATTTTGATATGATATTGTATCATCATGATATTGTTATATATAGTATTGTTTATTATGATACAATATTGTATAATATGATATTGTATTATATACTATTTTATCACATGCTATTGTTTCATATGATATTGCAACATATAATATTGTATCATATGATATGATATTGTATAATATATATTGTATCATATGATACGATATTGTATAATATGATATTGGTTTATATAATATATTATTATATCACATGAAAATGTATTATATGATATTGTATAATGTGATATTGTATCATATAATACAATATAGTATAATATGATATTGTATGATATAATATAGTACTATATCACATGATATTGTATCAATTAATATGATACAATGTTGTATCTTATATTATTGTATCATATGATACGATATTCTATTATGTATCAAATATGATACAATATCATACAATACAATATCATATTATAATATTTTACAATATAATATCATATGTTACAATATTGTGATGTATTATGTGATATGATATTGTATCATAATGATATATTATTATATTGTATCATATAATATCAATATATAATCTATTATAAAATTTTATTATTTAATCAAATACAATAATGTATAACAAGATACAATGTCATATCATATGTTACAATATCATATTTCATCATTATTTCTTACAGTATTTTATTGTATTATATGATATATATTGTAGGTATCATAGGATGCAGTATAAGAGAAGCAGGAAGTTTACTAGATGACCTCCATAATCAATTAAATGAGGGTAAACAGACGTGACATATTTTAACTGCATATTGGTTATGACGTTTGTTTGTTTAATAAATTTAGTATTTACTAAAGAAATATGGAGAAATTCTTTGGGAATTATGAGGTGATACTTTCGGTAGTGGCGTGGTCAAATTCAATAAGCCCCAAGGGTGTCATAATAGATTTGATCACGCTCCAACCAAAATTACCACCTCATAATATGCAAAGAATGATCCCTTATTACTTATATTTATATAAGTTTTAGCAATTGTACGATTTAATATTAGTATATTGACATACTTATGGAATTTTTATTTCTTTTAATACGAAAACCCCACTTTCGTCCCAACAATACGTCATTTGAATTTATTGTATTGTACAATACAAAATCGATTCGTAGTGTTAGCACATACAATGTCACTGCAAATTGTAAATATTTGCGATTAAACAACAAGGATGTACACTTACCGTGCTGTAGACACTAGACAGGGTATTACAACCGAGGGTCCTTGACAGGCAGCAATGTTATGGGTGGTCAATTAGCTAATGATAGTCTAAGCGTTAGGTGTCAATTATTAAGATTTACAGCCGTTTAAAAACAGTTCGTTTTTATAACTTTTCCTAACTCATAAAGAGACACAGTATGTGAAACTTAAATGAAATGTTTTATCGCAAAAAGGCCGAGTTAAAACACTAGTTAAATGTTTTAATAATTTTGGGTTTTTTTCTACTTAGCTCCGACACAAAATAGCACTGGACCAGAACAAGTATTATTAAGAGAAAATCAGGATGACATAGATGGAGGTAAATACTAATGATTAGAAATATATACATTTCAAAATGTATCAATAATACTGAAACGGATCGATATTTTGTTTAGCAATAAAAATTGATTATTTGATTTTAATTTTATAAATTTTACTAGTACTGAATTTTATTTTAGAGAAATTTATAAATTTTAGTATGTGCATGTATTTTGTCTTTAAGTAATGTTGAACAAAAAATTGTATGTTGTTAGAAGAAATTAATTTGGTTTTTAGTTTGATATACAATTATATAAAGAAAAAATCTTCACAATTTTTAAATACCGCATTTGAAAAAACTAAAATGACATATCAAGCAGTTAAAAAAATGGAAAGAAAAATTATAAATAAAAAAGCAGCAAAAGCATTATATTTATTTAAAGTTTGTTTTCATTCAATGATAAATGTACTATTTATTATCAAAAGAAATAGTACCTCTGTTTGTTCTGCTTTTGACAGACCATGACACCGGAGAAGCAAGAAGTTTACTAGAAGACCTCCATAATCAATTAAATGAGGGTAAACAGACGTGACATATTTTCACTTTCGATTTTTTTCTTTAAAAAGAGCAAAATTAAAGAACTTTATACATGTACCATTATCTTATAATTTTCAGGGGAAAAATTAAATACGTTTTTATTCAATTTTCTTTCATTCATAAAAATTATGAGATAAATTTTCTTTCATTATTCATTAAACTAAATTTGTGAGATTTTGGCTCCAAAAAATGAAATAATAGTAACCCATTACCTGTTATAGATGAACAAGCAATCTAGTTAAAATGTTTAGCAGATAAATTATTAATTTTAAAAATAAAAAATAAAATGAAACTATAAACCTGGTTCAAAGTTGATTAAATTATCATAAAATTAGATTTTACACCAAAATGTTTATTGATAAAAAGTGTCAAACATATACTTAAAACATGATAACCTTGCTCATAATTATTTTATACAATTTTTGTTTTTTATGAGGAATGAAAAATCTGTTTTGATTGCAAGTGAGATCTTATAGAGTTTAAAATTTGTTGTGAATGAAGGGAATTTAATTGATATATAATAAACCATGCTAAATAATATCAATAAGAACATTTTTATGAGATAAAAGATATTTGTGAATACAAAAGCATTTTATGTTCATGTTTTCCAAACCTAAGTGTAACGACTTCCAAAGGAGGTGTGTCTTATAATGAAAAAATATTTGTCAGTCACTTTTTAAAACAAAATTGAATTAAATGTAACCGATATAAAGATCATCGATCTTAATAACATATTTAGTGTAAATAAACTATTCTATCTTAAAATCTAATTATATTGTTGCTCCTAGAAGTACACATTTATTCCGAAATTATCAAATCAAACTTAACCAGGACTATACTTAAAGTGGTTTCTTTTCTGCTTTATCCAAGAAGAAAGTTCGCAAACTAATGAAACACCTCTCTCATCAAATCCACTGTTATCAGATGCTCATCTACCAATAGCAACAATTACAGGTAGTTCTGTTTACTTGGACTGTTTTCTTTGTTATATTCTCACCCTAATAGCATGGATTAGAATGTTTTATTAAGAGTTTCAAAAATTGTAAAGTCCAAACTTGAAGAGTTTATCTCTGTAATGACAAACAAAAAACAAAAAAAAATAATTTTTGAAGATTTTAAGTTTCATATGACTGTGATGATTACTTGAAAGGAGTGCGCTTTACATGCTTCTTATTTATCTTTTTTTCTAGAGCATGCGACAGAGAGTACATATATGCCACCTCAAATGTCAGAAAACAGACAGAATCAATCAAATAATGGTAAATACCCAGGACGTAAAATTACTATTTTAAATATTTGGATAGTTGAGTGTATTACTAAAACAATCGTCTCCAAATTAATTTAGTTGCTTATCAAAAATTTGAAAGAAAAACATTTGATAGGTATTGAAAAACTATGACTTTTTATTGGCTGCTATTCTCAATGGTTGATACTATTATCTTGCAATACAAAAACATTTCAGAAAGGAATAAAATAAACTCATTTAAGCAATTGTTAGGAGAAAAGATCTGAATAAACATTACAAAATGTAAACAATAAAGTATATCAAATATGCATAGAATTATCACATCACAAGGCTCTGTCATTTAGCTAGCTAACAGGATGAATTACCATCTTTAAGTTATCCTTAAAGGTAGCTTAAAGATGCTTAAAAGGTTGCTTAAAGACGATCTTTAAGCAACCTTTAAGCTATATATGCTACATAGAGGGGACTTATTTAAGATGCTTAAAGAAATTGTAAAGATGGCTTAAAGGTTCTTAAAGACAGCTTAAAGGCCAGCTTTAAGCAACCTTTAAGCCACCTATAAACTTCTTTAAGCCACCTTTAAGCCATTTTTTCATCATAACAGTTTTTAATCAATATTGCGCTTACTTTTGCAGACAAAAGGTATTAACTTTATGACAATTTAATCAATTGTGATCAATGGATAATTATATATAACCTTTATGCGAAGTATTTATTTTAAAAAAGCATAGCCGTGCGTCTGGAAAAAAGACACACCTGTTGTGCATATCCTGTATATTCTGTGTTAGTTTCAGTGGTTTTCTTAGGTTGAACAAACAATAGATTTTGATTAGATATACACAAAGATCTAGACACACAAAGTAGCGATTTTATCAAGAGAAACTGATTCTACATGAACATGTACAGTAGTTAAGAAAAAAACATATATTCTGACGCAAGTTCCAATGATTCTAAGGCAGAAAAGTATTAAAAACGGATTTTGTCCTAAGAAAATTATTTTTTTTAAAAATCAAAAATGTCCAAGACACGTATCAAACACGGGACCCTTAGTTTACTAGATCAATGTAATGTGTTTGTATTTTTTACATAAAAAGATTTTGGCTTCCTTTCAGTTCATAACAATCAATTATACCTAATTACATGCATGCATGTATTTAGAATGAAGTGCGGTACTTGGTCGTTAGTGAAAATTTATATTATACGTGATTGGAAACTGTTAGGCTGACGACTAGTACTAAGTAAATATATTTAAACCGTTATACGTTCACCTAATTTATAACTATTAAATGCAAGAAAAAAGAAAATGGTTGTTTTTTAAATGCATTGAAATATAAGTATAATAGTTCACTGCATGTGGCAATTGCAATTGATGTATACATGTACATATAATGTACCGGGCCTGGTATGTAACATACATTGTTTTATATTACCCCTATATTCTATATTACCCCGTATGAATATATATATATATTTTAAATTATTTTAAAAAAGGGTAAGAAAGTAACATTTTGTGAATTACAAATGGAAATATTTTTTTCATTCAATGGACCTATCGTATACACGTAAATATCAAGATTTTAACACCTTTAGTAACCCTGACGTGCGCCTGGGCACAAGACACACCTGTTGTGTATATCTTGTATATTCTTTGTTAATTCCACATTTTTTCTCAAGTTGAACAAACAATAGACATTAATTAGATATACACAATAGAATAAAACCATGTGAAGACAAACAAAGCAGCAATATCCCGCCCTAATTAACATAGGCAAGTGAGAGATATTGAGAGAGATAGAGAGAGAGAGAAAAGCTTTCACTGATAGGTTTATAATAGGAAACAAACATGCTTTAATATTATTTCATGCGCAGATTTAGAGAGACAGGGACATTGCTCACCGCTACAATAATTTTGAAACATAAACAAAAAAAATTAACCGGAAAAATTTTTAACGGTGATCTGTGTTCATTGGAGCGACGTTGATAACGGCAATCTGTGTTGAATTGAGCGGATAAGAGTTTACACAAAAAAAACGTAGATGTAGATACCTGTTTCTGCATTGTGTGTTGACAATTAAAACCTCCTTTAACACCCCCCCCCCCGGAAATTAAATAATTACTCGGATCAACCCCTCCCACCCTTACAAAAGAGTTCTTGCATTTAATTTATCGTATTTTATACGAAACTGTTCAGCTTGATCAAAGTTGACTTAAAGGCAACTTAAAGATGATGTTAAGAAAACTTAAAGGAAGCGTAAATGCCACCTAAAGGTGTCTTAAAGGTAGTTTAAAAGAAGCTTAAAGAAGTTTTGACATTAAGGACCTATAAGCTTTATCTTAAAGCTTAAAGTGACTTAAAAGTGGCTTAATAACGTATATCCTTTAAGCTCCTTTTAGCCACCTTTAAGGACTTGCTTAAAGATGGTTTTTCGCCCTGTGATTGCGAACGTATTCTTTTTGAGAATTGTAAAAATTCAGTTGATTGAATGGTAGAGCTTTTCCCTAGTATGTATTATTTTTAGCTGCGTTATATTCATTTATTTCAAGGGCAAATGATACACCAAATTTTTATTCTATGGATTGTTAAAGTATCATATCTGAAACATGGTTTTATTGTTCAAAGAAGGATATATGCTCTTAATTATTTTATACGATTTTTTTGTATTTTTTATGAAAAAGTGGAAAATATGTTTTTGGTGCAAGTTACACAATGAAGAGTTTTGTGTGAAAAAATACATGATATTAATATCAAGAAAATAATGTCCAGTAGTGTCAATAAGACGATTTTTTTGTATTAAGTCTTATTAACTATTAAAGATACCTTAATGTATTCTCGAATGGGTGAATAAATTGATCGATGCCGTTAAAAAGTAATGCAATCACAGGATAAGGCTTATTACTGGGGGTATATTTCCACAGACAGAGAATACTAATGGATCGCCTCAAAGATTTTTAGAAAACTATCTAGCTCAATCCACCAGTGGTTAGTTAGCGTGATTACTTGCACCATTCTTATTCTCTTGATTACTCAACAGTGTTTTTGTGGGACAAAGGAAAAAAGCCAAAAATGAAAAACAACATTTAATTCATTTATAAATCATTTTATATGAAAACCATAAAAAATGAAGGTTGTTGAATAAGTGATATCATTTAAGAATATTAAAGACAATCCAGTACATATTTCTTTATGTTATGGAAGGAAACTCATTCACTGATGGAGGAGTCATTAGCCCAGTTTCTTCACATCAATCACAAATGCAACCAAATGAAAGTGAGTAAACAAGACGTAATATGTAATCGGGGCAACTATAAACTCTCCCAAACAAAGCAGGGAAAGTTGGAATTACCCACATGGTTCAAACAGGGTTGGATCTCAGATTATCAAAACATTTTTTTCATTTCCTATTTCAGAGGGGAGGGTGGATGGGTATTTAAACCAACTCCTGGGGTAATATGGGTATAGTCTACTAATGCATTTTTCATAAGTTAATGTTAGGGCTTATAGCTCCGGCCTTAATTTTCGTTCAGCAACGAGGGACCACTTGAATGAAAGTTCATCAAATTATCCTTCTCCTGTTAAAACTTCGTGGTGTGAAGTCGGATTTATTTTCCGGCAAAATACGTATGTACTGAAAAACTCCGAAAAAAATAAGTAGAAGTGGAGAATTTCCCAGTTTTGCAAAGGGTGTACATCAAACAACTTCAATTCTTTCTTTCAAATGATAATTCAATTTTGACACTTGCTTTTAAAATTTAAAACCCTCTTTTCCGACATGGGTCAGCAATCTGATTTGAATATATATATATATATATATATATATATATATATATATATATATATACACTCTGTATACGAACTATTTTGCTGAAAGGCACTACGATTCTAAAAATAGATACGGGGATATACCCGTGTACTTTACATTTTGATGCATCATAATACAAGACACAAGAATATACATGTATCTAATAACAGCATGATAAGTTTCTACACTTATAATACATAATTATATAAAAAGATATAGGGTCAAAAAAGAGTCAAAGCGATAGTGTAGGTCTGAAAAATGAAAAATAACTTTTGCAATTAAATTGACTGTTCAACTTTTCAAACTATTCTGAATTTAAGTGAATTTAAAGTGGAGCGACTAATTTGCTCAGTTTAATTTTTTTCAAAAATTCACATAATAGCAAATATTCTTAAAATTGAAATTGTCACGACTATCTTGCAATTTCATATATCATGATTTTTTTTATTTGGGGGAGGGGGTAATAATTACTTTTCATTATTAAAAAGAGCCGAATACGAAAATGTTGGTAAATATTATCACGCAGACCACTTTTCTTTCATTAAAACAATATAACAATTACAAACTGTTTAGAGAAGCAAACTGAAATAATGTAACGTTAAAAGATTGGTTGGTAGTTTGACACCATTACAATTACGATCTGGTCTAAAAATATTTCATATATATATATATATATATATATATATATATATATATATATATATAGAACAGTGTTATCAAGACAAGGAATCGTATATCCATAAACTTCAACATTTCATTTCTTTAAAGGGGCATGGTCACGATTTTGGTCAAATTTTATTTCTCTGTTTTTATTATCTACAATGCTTTAGGAATGCATTTCTAATGAACAAATGAAATGTGAGAGTCAGGCGTAAAGTTATAAGCATGATAGAGGGCTCACAATTCTTTATCATGTAAACAAGGCTCGTGTCCTGTTTTTGTTTACATAGGTTCAATATACAGGTAAAAAAAAAATCAAACTGATTTATTTATCTTTATATTCATTTTAAGCGTAAATCAACAGTTCCTAACGTTTAACACATTCATTTTAAGTCAAAAACTGGAATTTTCACTTCAACATTCAAAATGTAAACAAAAGCTTTGTTTACATAGCAAAAAATTGCAAGCTCTGTAACTCGCTTCTAACTCAACGAACGACACTCAAATGTTGGTTCCATATTAAAAATGCCTTACTTAAGCATTGCAATTATTAACATCGAAAAAATAATTTTGACAAAAATCGTGACCATGCCCCTTTAAAGTATGGCCTATTGGCACTTGTGTGTTTTCCCTAACAACACGTGGTTGTTTAAAGAATATATCGTTGTCGTTTTTTTAGTTGAGTAAATGCAGTCTTTATCTAGTTTAATTATCATAAAATAAAATAAAAACTGTTTGTAATCTATAATGGTCATATTTTTTTAAGTCCATTTATTTTTTCTTGTTATTTGTTTTAACAGATTTGATTTACGAGAGAACATCAGAACAATTACAACCGGAAGAACAAAATACCACAAATAATGGTATGTACATTAAAAGGGATCTGGACGGTACATCATTATTCTAATCGGCTCTGTTTATATTTTTTCGGATGGGGTTGAGATGTTAAAAAGGGGAAATGTACACCACGGCAATGATTCTCCATCTACAACAATTTAATGAGAAATAAATGTAACAGACCTATTAACTATTGAGTCAGTTAAGAGCAATATAAATCATAAAGAATATATTATAATTTGTTATGGAAGGAAACTTACAAACTGAAGATGGTGCTGTCTCTTCAGTTTCAACAGATCGCCAACAAGCGTCCTCAAATAAAGGTTGGTCATCACATGATAAATTCAGTTCTTGCATTAACTGTTAATTATACAAAAGGTATTATTTCAAAATACACTAGAATGTTTTTAGATTAATCTTAAAGATATAAGGCTCGCTAAAGTTTAAACTGTTAAAACAATTTAAAAGAGTGCCACAAGACTTATGATCCGGTATCATAAACGTCAACAAATCTTAATTTTTTTTAAATTGTACATTACATACAAAACTCAGTACAACAGGACATCAAATCATAAACATTATTATTTGACTTATTTCAGGCACATGGCATCAGGCCAGTATGAAAACCACAATTAGTGCTGCCTCAGAGACGGATCAAATAATGTTGGAATGTGCCGTTCATTTTCTTTTGCGGAACTTAGAAAATCCTGATGAATCTTGGACAAAAGGAAAAATTGTCTCTCACGTTGAAAAGATAATTCAAAAACTCATAAATTCAAACGCAGAACAACTTTTGATATCGTTTATTAAACGAGTAGATAGTGATAAGAAGATTGCGGCGACATTATTAAAATGTGGAGAAAGAATGTTTGAACTTATATCTTCTATTCAGGAAAAATATGTCGCTAACAAACTCAAAATCACTGATGGATGTGTTTGTGTGACCTTTTGTTTTGCTGATGCTAGTGATCTTCAGAACTATCTGGAAAAAGTTCGGAAGAAAGATAAACATCTTATTACAGGCCTTTCTAAAATTCTATTAAATGAAACACTTTTAAGGATTTTCGAAATTAATCCTAAGGTTGTTACGTGGAAAGCGTCTGAACTTAAAGTATATAAAGGTCTGTGGTGTTTTTCTCCCATTTACTTAATCTTTCATCTTGCACAATATTGACTTGCATTTTGATTTATAAAGAGAATAAAATGAACAATATAAAATTTGCATTCGACAGGATCTCATCTGGTCAAAACAGAGACTTTCCTAGAACCATTAACAGGTTCACCAAAAGATTTTACAGGAATAAGTGAAGGTAATATATGTTAATAAGGAAAGATACTATTCAAATAGATTAATTTTGTAAGACTTATTCCTCTTTATTCAAAGCGATGTACTTGTATTATATGTTTTTGTTTGTGCTTGCAAATTGACATTCATTTCGTTTAATTTTGCCATACGATGGGGGTAGGTGTTTCTTTACTCAAACGCTGTTGTTGAGTAGGAAACATATCTTACAAATTTTAACTTATTAAAAATAAATCATATGGGGGACCAATATTCAATTTTCTTGATATTTTTCCCCTATTTAGAATCATGCGAGGAGAGTGAAGATGAAAAGAAATGTAACATGTTCAGAGCAAAAGAAACAAGCAAATACCCTGGGTACATAAAGTACAGAACTAGAGCCAAGTCATTTGATGATTGTAAAGTCGATTGGCTTAAAGACAAGAAAGAGGAATTTGCTAGATATGGTTTTCTTTATCAGGGTATGACTATTTGTGATTTTGTTATATTCTCTCTTTTGTGACACATTCACACAATTCAGAAAAAAAAGTAATAAAAATCCTTTACAATTGCAGGAGTGGAACGTGAAACGACCTGCTTTCATTGTGGATACTCTAAGAACAACTGGACAGAAAAGGACGACATTTTTGCAACCCACTTTTTCTCAGAGAAATCGTGTGCATATGTCCAGTATCTAAACACGTCAATTGAAAAATATGTGTTTCATAAAGAGTCTCAGAGTTGATTGAATTTTAATTAAATGTATAATGTATAAATTCAAAGCACATTGAGAATGTATGCTTTTGTGAAGTAAAATGACTAATGGACGACAGCTATCTCTTTATCAAAGCAAGGAATAATTAGAGGAAACAGAAAAACACGATTAAAACGATCATCAGGATACTAGAAATTATGAAAATTGACCTCAATGATATATTTTGTGCCACAAGTATAGATATCAAAGTGTCAGGTATTTCAGAGTTTTAAATTAAAAGCCTTTTGAAAATTTTACGATTTGTGATTTCTGTAAGTCAGATTCTACAAACTGAAAATACATTTATGCTAGATAAGGGTCACTAATATATATAATATTCTAGTTCTATAATGTCCGACGAAGATTCAATATACATTTGTATCAATGAGTTTTATTTCCGTGAGGGTGGTTTACCGTGACCTGACCACGGCATCGTTACCCACTGGATGGAGTGGGGAGGAGACGTTCCCTGGGTGGCTCAGTAAATGTAGTCACAGGCTGGTGATGTGGAATGTTCCTACAGAAATAAAAGATTTTACCATTATCAATATTTAAAAATAGTCTTTATTGCGGTAAATATAATGTAAAGTTGGTATCCTGTTACAATGTTTGAAGGTCAACAGGAGCTAATTTCTTTATGGTGATTGAAACAACTATAGCATGTCTTTTTTATTCCTTAGTTAGAACAAATACAAGTACCTGCTTATTTTCAAAAGTCATCTTTGTTAGTTTTGTACAAATCGTTAAATTTTTAAATCTTTCCAGATAGCATGACTTTGTTGGGCCAACGTTGATCCAAAGCAAGCAATTACATTGGCCCAATATTGTCAAAATTATGTTGGCCCAATGTAGTTTTGCTAATCGGCCCAGCGGTGGCCCCACGTGTTGGGCCTACATCGGCACAATGTCACATTTGTCACCCTCTGATATTTGCTCAGCGGTGGGCCAAGGTAGGTAACATATGACCAACACTGGCCCAATGTTAGGTCAGTGTTGGTCTATTGTAGGTGAAACGATACAACTGAATAATATAGAAGAATTTAAATGATGGATTTTTTTTAATCCCGAATGCTAACGCCATGATAAAAATCCTTGAAATTAAATAACGGCCGTTCGTTTTTAGCTAGCATATGTTCATAGGGTAAATGTATAATTATCCACACTTTTTAATCTTAGTTCCTCCAATCTAGAATAAAGTGATAATTCACTCTCTTCTGTTTGTTTTGCTTTTTTTCTATATTCAATTGTTCACAGTCGTCCAAATAAAAACTGGTTTTCACAAACATCAAATTCAAAGTCAGTGGAAAGTTAATCAAACTGGGAGGGGGCAGATTGAACGTTCCCTTAAAAATTAAAAAAAAATATTCAATATATGAGATATATATATACTTAGACGTTAATAAAATTGGCTTTAAATCGGCCGTTTTTTGAGATAAATAATATTTACATTTCTGTTTTATTCGCTAGACTGTGGCTGTACATTTATCAGACTGTTTGACTCTAGATCTGTCCTACAAAATGCTAAATGGGAGCAGATTTCGCCATCTCAACAGATCAGATATCACAATAACCATGGAAACTGGCCAGTCTCACACTATGAAACTCTTGCCTTAATTGATGGTCAGTGAATGAGCTATCTCTTATCTCAGGTTTGGCAACTTAAATTCCACATTTTAGAACTATTATGCCGCAGAATAGATTTTGCAAACTATCTTCATTATAATTTTGGGCCTTTGCAAACTACTTTAAAAGAATAAAAATTAAACTTGCATATTTTTACATATTTCGTTTTATAAAGAGTATACATGTAAATCTACCGACAAACTTTTCAATAAACAAAAAAATGTTAATTACAGACGGTTGGTCATTGATGTTGGACCGATATCATGGTCTCAACTAACATTAATGGTAAATTTACAACACTGACCCAATGTTGGTCCAGCGTTGTGTTCGCAATTAACATTGACACTATAGTTAGATGTGTCAAGTGTACATTGGCCCACTGTTGGCCCAACATTGTTTACTTAGTTTGATATATATGCTATACATGTATATCATTCTGCTTTTATATAGAACCAATAGCATAGTAACTCTATGAGCTTCGTTTATGCAAGGCAAATATCTCAACAAATACTTACTTTTTATGGAACTCGGTCTTTCCGTGAACGTGGTTGTTGTTGTTGTTGTTGTTGTTGTTGTTGTTGTTGTTGTTGTCGTGCATGGTCAGAGTGTCCAGACTGTTATCATGCTTGATGCAAGTCTTTGAAAGAGTGTTAGCATTGGCATAATTATACAATTGACATGGAAAGCAATATTATAGGTAGCTTATATCATCAACTCTTGCCTTCCCAAACAGAAAAATTAGCACACTGGATCATATCAATGACTTGTGTGTAAATCATGGTTTTGAGATGATTTCGGTATAGGAAAATTTCACATGCAAATGAGTTAATGGATCATGATTCTCAGATGATCTGTTATACTAAATAAATTGCACGAAAACCATGGTCCTGGTATGATCTGTTGTAACTAACAACTCATATCAAAACCATGGTCCTGGTATGATCTTTTGTAACTAACAACTCGTATCAAAACCATGATCCTGGTATGATCTGTTGTAACTAACAACTCGTATCAAAACCATGATCCTGGAATGACCTGTTAAAGGACAATTATACAATAATTTCTTACAGAAAAAACTGAACACTTAACTTATAATTTGCAACAGACATATATCCTTTTAATATTTGAAATACATTGTCAATTATCAAATATGAAAATAGTATACATATATGTCACATGAACTATATCGTTATGCCAATAAAATATGAATTAGAACAAAGGATCAAAGTTTTCCATAATTTAGATGATAATTATACTGTTATTTCAAACTCTTCTAGCAATTATTACATGAATTGTACAAGTTAAAATATTACGTATGCATTTCAAAACCTAGCTGCAGGTCGATCTGTAGCTCCAGGTCTGAACTAATGATACATCCATGCATTAGTTGCTTGCTTCACTTAATAAATCACTTGATAGTGTATTGTCAATTAGTCTTTATAAAATATTATTTACCTCAAGTGAATAAGAATATATTCCCCCAAAAATACTTCCATAAATCCACTTTATAAATATGCCAAGATAGAGCTAGATGCCCAACAATAACAAATTTTCCTGACATGTACATCACATTTAGGCTCCAAGATGAACATTCAAAATTTGCAACTCAACTTCCTGTTATGCAGTAATCTTGATTCTTAGTGGTCAGTTTATCTGGCAGTTAACGAATCATTTCAAACTCGTGCTCTGTTGCCTCCTAAGATAATAGCACATACCAGAATCACAAGAAAATCATAGCAGACTCAAAACCAAGAAGCAAACCACATTAGGATCATACTTCCTTATTTGTCATCTATGATTTGGGTATGATTCATTTAATGGATCATGTCTAAATTATAGAGCAAAATCATGAATTTGTGAGTTTGATATGATTTTTAAGTGATTTTGATATGATTTCTTAAGAAAAGTTTTTGTTTGGGTTAAGAACACCATAATTTGATATAGATTGATACGATGATGTTTTAATCTTTTTAACGTACTTGTTTGTTTACACAAGATCGATAGTTTAGACGTTGATAAGACATACTTGCAGACATTAAATAGTCCATTTATGTGCATATCATAGTATTTACTTTGATATTCAAATACACAATCAATTTGAGCATATCCTATGCAGCCTACAACGTAGCATAGCATGAGAATAAATTTTCATAGCATTTAGATCTCCTTTCATAATATTAGGATCTCATAGCATATCAATTGATTATTTGTCATCATAGCATAGCATGCGATAGAATTTCAACTCAGTTTTGAAAGTTAATTTTAATTATTAAGGGGCTCAAATGAGTTAGAATATTAATATATATACATATATCCATGAAAATATCCAATTGACAAGAATTTTTAAAAAATCTTGCAGAGAAAATATTGCACCAAACACAAATAACATACCATTCACAGTCGTTTCAAACATTAACTTACAGTACCGATCAGACCTAACTTAACAGAAAGTAAACCCCAACTTAACCCTGGGTTTACTTTCTGGGTTTACTCTGGGTTTACTCCGGGTTTACTAGAGTGGACCCAGAGTAAATCCAAAGTAAACCCAGAGTGGACACAGAGAGTAAACCCAGTCAGAAGTATACCCCTAAAAGCAGACGCTAACTGTGCATTCGGAATATACAAGGGGCAGGAATTACAGTCAGCAGGATTGTAAAATAAAAGACGGGTCTGCTTGACACTTCAGTGCTTACAGTTAACCTCAAAAATAATTTCCAAGTAAACCCAAAGTAAACCCAGAGTAAACTCCGAATGGACCCAAATTTTCAAAAAGTAAACCCAGAGTAAACCCCAAGTAAACCCAAAAAGTAAACCCGGGGTTTAGTTGGGGTTTACTCTGGTGTTAGGTTGGGTCTGATCGGTACTGTATTTAATGAAAGATGTTTTTCGAAATGGTTGGAACTCTTCTATACACACCACGTAACTTGCATTAACATCAAAGACCTCATTTCAATTCTTCATAGCTTATCATTCAAATCTCATAGCATCGCCTAGGGATTTCACAGCATATAATAAAAATCTCACAAAAATGTAAAAGATATTAGTGATATCATTGTTCTTTACTTCGTATTTGTTCTTTAATATTAATTGGTAATATGCTTAAAATATATATATTTTTTTAAAGTTTATCATCATCATAATAACTTACCGAGTCGTTGGCACTGGTAATCATAAAGTTATCTTGTGCGTTGTAAACAACATAGAGTGAAGAATGGGGGTATAAAATAGTGACTGTAAATTAAATGTTGAAAAAATTACTAATCCATTATTTAATAACGTTAAAATACTCTGATATCTATTGCTATATAGTGAACATGAATAATCTAAGATCCCCTGATTTACTCGGCCAACTAATTGCTCCTGGTGAACATCAGATACGAAAAGCTGCCCTAACAGTCAGGGGGTCCCAAATTAGGGTTTAGCCTCCCAAATGAATCCTTGAATGAAACTCGAGACTCCCTGACAGGTTTATCACCAAGCTATGGTACTCAGAATACCTGAAGGTGTGTGGGCTTCTTGTTATTTTTTTTTCTAAAGTGAAATAAATCAAACTTTTCATAATTTACTTGATGGATTAAAAATCATTATGACAATGAGAATTTTGTTCCCATTTGCTTTAACTATCTTATTCACATTTTGAAAAATTATATTACTTGTTTTATCTAACTTGATACGCGTAATTAATCTTTTTGATGATATCCTTGTCTATTTAAGCAAATACAATATAATTAAAATATAAAAGTCTGTGCTATTCCTTGATATACTAGTAGTATCTTTTGTACTAAAACTTGATGTTTAAAGAATCATAATACATCTGAAACTAAAGTATATATACTTTGTATTTATACAGTGCATATATATTTGTATTGTAATTTCTATGACATATACATGTACGTAAGGAATATGTACTAGTATCTAACTTTTTAAACGCATTAAGAAAATTTGGGATGCATGGGAAAACATGTGAAAAATGTTGTTAATCAAGCCTCAAGTACATGGTTTATATAATGAATAAACATTTTTATCACATAATTTCTTCTTCATTTCTGTTTTCTTCTATATATAAATATAATTCTAAATATGATATACAAAATAATCTTTACAACTTAGGTAAAATGTTTTATAATAGATACATGTATTCTTGATGAGTGGAAGATACTCTCAATTCAATCAAACATCATTTTTGAGATGTTTGAAAAAATGTTTTTCAAGTAATAGGAAAGTACAACATATATATTAGAGATATCTGTCATTGGTCACTGCAATTGCACGCATTGCTGGAAGTTAACAGACATGAACAGTCTATGGACATCTCATTTCCATTCTAAAATTCCAAAAACTGTTTTATTTAAAATATTTTATAAGAATGTCACTTGTATATATACGGCTTCTACAATATCGTTTGGTATCTATCTTATATTCCATAGATCTAGATCTATAAAGTTTATTTCTGTGGAGGTGGTTGTCCGTGACCTGACCACGGTAATGTGACCCACTGGGTAGAGTGAGGAGGGGGCGTGCCCAGTGTGGCCCAGTGAAAGGCGGTCGTCGAGGGCTGGTTGTGAGGAATCGTCATAAAACCAAACGTGGTCCCTGTAGAAATAAAAGATTTTATTATAATTATCAATGCTCTTTTTAACGACAACTTCAACACTCTATTGGTCTCTATATTTCGTGTTAAAAAGTTTGATGGTCACCAGAAACCCTTCTCTGATTGAAAATTTGTCACATTAAATCATTGGTCTCAGTATTTACTTGTACTTGTACCTGTTCATTTTAAAAGTCATCATGGTTAAGTTTTTAGCTCACCTGAACCGAAGGTTCAAGTGAGCTTTTCTGATCACCCGTTGTCCGTCGTCCGTCTGTCCGTCCGTCTGTCCGTCTGTCTGTCTGTCCGTCTGTCCGTCTGTAAACTTTTCACATTTTTGACTTCTTCTCTAAAACCACTGGGCCAAATTTAACCAAACTTAGTACAAGGCATCCTTATGGGAAGGGGATTATAAATTGCTAAAATAAAGGGCTAATCCCTTTTTAAAAGGGAGATAATTGCGA
>WFKH01011925.1:12106424-12120284 GCA_016163765.1 Magallana hongkongensis | reverse complement strand
TTAAAAAAAAATCACATTACACCTTGCATAATTGACAAATGATCTATTGAGATATGATCAGAATTAGTTAAATGTTACACATGGAGAGAGACTCATCACGAGAAAGCATGGAAACACCAGAAGGAAGAGAGAGAGAGAAAGAGAGAGAGAGAGAGAGAGAGAAAGAGAGAGAGAGCTAAAACAGATAACATGTAATGGTTAGGACTGGGGTGGTGGGGTTGATTATGGGTGCTAATTCTGATATGTTTATCAAAGTAACAAAAATTATAAAATATACATGTACATGGATAATTAGAAAGATAAAATGATTGGTATTGTAATAGGGTGCATTTTATGATAATAATTAAATTCATGCATTATTCATATTTCATCAACATCATCATCTTCATCCTACATTTCATTTATATTTTACATGTACATATTTAGAAACAGACTATTATCCCTATAACTCCCTGTCTTTTATGCACCTATCAAGTAATTATTATTTAATTATCTATTCGAGTGGCTTCTGATATTTTATAGCCTTAAGGCATTTCACCTTTAATACATGTGCACATGATCAGGTGGTTTACTATAGCCAATAGAATCCTTTAATCTCTATATCTGAATAGATGAAGAATCCTTAAGTGGACTTGTTAATCTTTGGGACAACCCACTACCACAGTATCATTCACCTTGGGACTTAAAATTGAGTCTTTTCTATATCAAAGGGTACTAAATTATAGCATACTAGTATATATACATGTAATACATGTTGTTGAAAAGTAACAGAATTTTTAAAAAAAATAACTGAAAACTGCAACATTGATTTAGGTTTAAAAAATGTGTATTACTACATTTATAGAAACATGCATTTATTTCTTCTGAATTTATGCTAATTTAACTGATTAAGGGAATCCAGGTGGACACAGGTATATTCTACCTGTATCCCCTTAGAGGACCCCATAATTGCCTAAAATAATTAGGTGTTTGTTTTGGCGAGTAGCCGTTCGGGGAATAAACCATCAGAAGTCTTATTTTCTGCCTATTATTCAAGTTAAAATTAATAACAATAAATGATTAAAATTTAATGTTTATCCTCCACACCCCCATCAGATTCAGAGTCTTCTTTAATACATTCTAACATGTGTACAGTAGCAAATTTTGAATCATTTCTTGATTGGTATTTTCCTCTAGATGCACATTAAAGGGACATGGTGACGCACAAACCCATGATTCAGCAAATATCGAATTTTTACACGATTTCCACATATTTAATATATCATATGAAAAGATGAACTTTTGAAAAATTACGGTGTTCTAAAGTAAATAAATCAAATTAAAAAGAGAAAAATAGAATTACGCGTTGGGCCAACACAAAAATATTGAGTTTTCCTTCCGCTTCATAGCCACGCAAGCGCAGGGGAATGTAAATACTGCAGCGTGGCATACATCATGAGCCAGAAACCTCTCATTGAAACATGATGTCTTCAAGAACTATATATTTATTAAGATGCTTTCTCTATTAATGCATATTTTTTACCACAGACATCGAATAGCTTCAAATTCAAATTCTTTTTTCAGTGTGTCACTCCCATTGTAACTATATTTAGACAGAAATCACAATCACGTGACACTAAACCAATGTCCAAAACAACTCGGTTTGTTTACATGTGCAATTTCCGGATGAGTTTTAATGACCTGTAAATTGATAGGTAATGACTTATGATGTATGAAACCTTCCGTATGATGAAATTTCGAGTAGCTCTTTTTATTTCCGTTGTCATAATCAAAAAGTAAAACATCTATTTTGAGTCACCGTGCCACTTTAAGATTTAGGAAATTGCTTTTTAATTCTTATCGATAACATAAACAAAATGTTATATGTATTCGGGGCAATTGTAATCCTAAACAAAGCAGGGTCATCAATAGGCTAGAAATTACCCACATGGATCAAACACTATACATATGAATAAGATAAAATACTTTATTATATCCAGTTCTGGAAAGTCAGGGTGTCTCCAAGGGGGCATAAACTATATACAATTTGATGCACACAAAGAGCAAGAATAAATATGGTTTAGGGATGGGGGATCTCAAAAGTTAAAAATTAACAAAGTACATTGTATATCATCATTTCCTATTTCAGAGGGGTAGGGGTTGGTTTAAAGACAACTCCTGGGGGTCATGTACTTACACCATTTGATGCATCATAATGATTTTAGAAACAAGAATATAGTTGGTTTAGTGGTGGGGATCTCAACAGTTTTCAAGATTAATGGTATTTTCCTGTTTCATTGGGTCAGAACAATCCCATAGGGTCATGCCCTACATTTTATTTGATGTGTTATGTATCGTTAGAACACAGGTAGCACACAACCATGTGGATGTTAACCATTTAATGAACAAACCGGAAAACAACATGTAGTGTCTAAAACCCTAACATGTAACCTACATAAACCCGGAATACTACACTCCTCCCCTTTTAAATATGATGGATATCAGACATGTATGTTACTATGAATGTTCATCATCAATTATCAAGTCCATATGGAGGAAGACTACACGAATTGACTAGATTACAATTGACTAGTAAGAACTGTAAAACTCAATAAAAGAAAAAGAAAATAAAATTTAAAAAAATGCCTCACACATCCATGCATTATCTTGCATATACGAATAACATTTCATACAACATTAAAAATAATATCATGCAACATGAACACAATTGTCTATATACAGTATTCACAGTTCGCCTCTAGTCCTGGTACCGTTTTGGAAGGGTGTTACGCGAAGATCGGATTGGATAGCGCCTTTCTTGTGTGGGTGATGGCGGTATTAATAGCACTCGCATGTCACACGACTCATCAGACACGGGACTATCCTTATCATGGAATTGTTCCGTAACAGCATTTTGAACAGTTGACGAAGTTGCAGGGTTTTCGTCAGGTACTAATACGGGCGAAGGTAATGGCGGCCGATCTCAGCTGGTCAGTATGTCTTCTCCAGGTGGTCCCAGGCGCGATTTCCACTTCATATGAGAGCGGTCCTGTTTTTGCAGCTATGGTTCCGGGGATCCACTTTTTTCCTTGTTCTCTGTAATCACGGACTGCCACATGTGTGCCTTTTTCAAACTGACGAGCCGGTTCTGGAATCATTGCGCGCATTTTGTCTTGCTGTAATTCTACTGTTTACGGACACTTGGTTTAAGACGGGTTAGTCTTGTACACAGTTCCCTCTCCATGAATAGCTTGGCAGGAGTTTCACCAGTAGTTGTGTGATGTGTTTCTATACGTCAAAAGGAAATCCGCAAGCCTCTTGTTCAGTGAGGTTTGATCCACTTTTGAAGCTCGCAACGACTGCTTGAGAGCTTGCACTAGTCTTTCTGCTCACCCATTTGTTCGAGGGTGGTATGGTGCCGAAGTTGTATGTCTAATACCATTGTACTGCATGAACTGACGGAAGCATTCAGAGACAAATTGTGGTCCATTATCTGATACAAGCTGGTCTGGCAATCCATTTCGAGAAAATATTCTTCTGAGTACATCTACTGTTTTCTCTGCTGTGGTTGACGACATTTGAACTACTTCGGGCCATTTTGAAAATGCATCCACTACTACCAAGAACATGCTGCCTTGAAAAGGTCCAGCGAAATCAACATGAATGCGTTGCAATGCACGTTGTGGCCATTCCCAAGGGTGAATGGGTGCTTCGTCGGGCATGGGTCTATTTTCTTGACATCCCTGGCAGCTCTTGACAAGTGTCTCTAAGGCTTTGTCAATACCAGGCCACCAAACACAGCTGCGGGCTAATGACTTCATCTTAACTATTCCTATGTGTCCTTCATGAAGTTCATTCAATACTCTTGTTCGAAGGGAATGGGGTATAAGCACTCGAAGTCCCCACACCAAACATCCTTGATGTATGGAAATTTCGTTTCTCCTTAAGAAGTATGCCTTTAGATCTTCTTGCTCTACATTTTCGGGCCATCCGGTCATTGTCATTTCATACACCAGCTTGAGCAAAGGGTCTCTTAAGGTTTCCTTCTTCACCTCCTTGCTATTCACCTGTAAGCTGTCCATAAGGTGTATCATGTATAATTCTGTAGAATCATATTCTTCATCGCTGTCTCCATGCTCGGGATTCACAACTGGCAGTCTTGAGAGAGCGTCTGCATTACAGTGTTTTTTAGTGCTTTTATAATGGATGTCATATTGGAATACTGATAAGTATAATGCATATCTCTGCAGCCTAGCTGCCGTGGTCACTGGGACTCCTTTTTCAGGGTGGAATATGGATACTAACGGCTGGTGATCTGTTAACAGGGTGAATTTCCTCCCATAGTGTGGGATAAAACTGCTCAAAGTCCATGGGGTGATGCATCAGTGGCTAAGGTCACCGGCTTTTCTGGGTCATAATGCACCAACACTTGATCCGATGTCATCATTTCTTTGATTTTCTTAAATGCTTTTGTACAAGAATCTGACCACTCCCACGTTTGATCATCCCTTAGGAGGCTATACAATGGAGCAGAATAGGATGACAAGTTTTCCATGAAGCGCCCATAGTAATTAACTAGTCCTAAGAAAGCTCTAAGCTCTGAAACGTTTTTCGGCACTGGAGCATTCAAAACTGCTGACACCTTTTCTGTGGTTTTATGTAGACCTTCAGAGTCTATAACATGTCCACAGAACTCTAATCTGTCCTTTAGAAATTCACTTTTCTGTACATTTGCTCTCAAGCCATATCGATCTAAACGTCTCAGTACTTGTTCAAGATTGTTTAGATGTTCCTCTGTGGTTTTTCCCGTTATTATCATGTCATCCATATTACAATGCACTCCCGGAAGACCTTGTAATACGGTGTCCGTAGCCCTTTGCCAAATAGCTGGAGCTGATGCCACGCCGAACACAAGCCTATTTTACTGAAATTGCCCACGCTGGGTGTTTATGGTGAGGTATGGTCTATCCTCTTCTCTCACTGTCATTTGTAGGTATGCGTTCTTCAGATCCAGTTTCGTGAACTGTTGGCCCCCAGCTAAGCTTGCATAGATATTCTCTATCTTCGGAAGTGGATACTGATCCACATCAAGGACAGGGTTTAAGGTAACTTTAAACTCCCCACAGATTCTCACTGACCCGTCCTTCTTTGGTATGGGGACAATTGGGGTAGCCCATTCACTGTGCTCTACTTTACTAAGGATTCCAGCCTCCACTTAACGATCCAATTCCTTGTCCACCTTGGGCCGCAGTGCGAAGGGAACCGCACGAGCTTTACAGAGTTTTGGTGTCGCTGACTCTCTAACTTTAATCCTTGCATTGATCCCCTCAAGGGTGCCAAGTTCATCACTGAATATATGTCTGTATGTATCTAAGCCATCGACGCCTTTTTTCAAAGTCTCTACAGCCTTGATTTCTGCCCAGTTTACTTTCATGTTTCTTAACCATTCTCGGCCAAACAATGGGGGTCCTCCCTTTCGTATAACATTCAAGTTCAAGTTCTGCTTTTGATCATTCAAGTCTACAGTCACCGTACACACTCCCAGTGGTACGATACTTTCCCCTGAATATGTTCTCAGATTAATGTCAGTGTCTGTCAGATTCACATCTGCAAAATTTTCTTCGTACATCTCCTTGTTTATAACGGATATAGCTGATCCTGTATCAAGTTCCATAGGTAACATTTTTCCATTTATTTTAGGGTGTACCGAAATTGCATCTCGAAATCCTCCTTATGCATTTATTTTCAGTGAATACATAGGTTCCTCTTCGACATCTAGCTCATGAACTTTGGTTTTCCTGGCTTTTTGGTCATATTTCGGTGGCCATATTACAGGGTTAGTCTGACACGCCCCTTGAATGTGACCTGGCCTCCCGCATGCCCGATATTTTCCAGCAGAAATCTACAGGAATCCGCCGGATGAATTCCATAACATCAGAAACAGGACTGGGGGGGATGGATGAGGTCGTTGGTGGTTGTAGTTCTTGTCTCTCTTCCTTGTCGGTTGTGTGTTGATCTTGTTGACACCAGTCGATGGAAGATGCTTACACTATAATTCCACCGCGTCATTTGATGCGGTTTCCATGGCCACTTCTATGTCAAAAGCCTTCTTGTTCTTAAGATCTGGCTCTGACAGGAGCTTCTTCTGAATTTGTTCGTTTCTGAGACCGAACACAAATCTGTCTCTCAAGGTATCGTGAAGTGCGTCTTTAAACTCACAAAACTCACTAAGCTTTCTCAAGGCTGCATAATACTCTCGGACACTCTCCCCCTCCTGTTGATCACGTTTGTGGAAACGAAAACGTTCCACAATAACTAACGGTTTTGGTGCGTAGTGTTCTTTAAGAATCTTTGTGAGGTCCCCGTAAGTGTTTTCTGCCGGTAATTTAGGGGCTGTTAAGTATCTTAACAATGCGTACGTTCTGGCGCCCACGAGGCTCAGTAGCGCGGGAACTTTCTTTTCGTCTTTTATATCGTTTGCAACAAAATAACTGTCCAACCTCTCTTTATACGAGGTCCACGTTTCCTGTGTTGGGTCGAAAACATCAATTCTTCCGATTCGGCCGGCCATCCTCGTCGCCAATGTTATGTATCGTTAGAACACAGGTAGCACACAACCATTTGGATGTAAACCATTTAATGAACAAACCGGAAAACAACATGTAGTGTCTAAAACCCTAACATGTAACCTACATAAATCCGGGATACTACATGATGCATCATGATACATTAAGAAAAAAGACCTCTTTCCTCCCTATTAAATAAAACTCATATAGACATGATAAGTCTCTACACTTATTTTAATGTAATACACAAATTTAATACAAACTGTCACAGGGTCAATATAGGGTCAACTTAATATTTAAGTCTGACAAATGAAAAAATAACTTTTGCAATTAAAATGACAGAAACTGTACAAATGCGATAGAATAGGTAACAATGATGAGCTTATTAAGATATTTTAAAAAAGATGATGATACAGTATGCTGGCACAAGGAGATCACTTATTTAGAAAGTGAAAGTAATACTTATGTATACCGGTGTCTCATAATATATTGTGCGAGTACTACATGTATTTTGCTTACCTATATTGGTCAACATCATAATGATAATCCAATTAGAGCACAATATGAACCCATTAATTAGCTGACCATCACAAAAGAAACGTTTATGCATGTTAATTAATCCTATTCTGCACATGGAAAACACATACCGTTATGTACACCACGTGAAACCCATCTAACCGAAGAGCTGGGTAAAACTAGTACCCGGTAATGCGACCTGTAGACCTGTGTTGTGTACGTAACTTCGGACAAAGATCATTTTCTTGTAACATGCATGTATTTTCATGACTTTATTCTTTTAAACCCCTTGTACTGTTTTATTAGGTAAAAATATGTAAAGCACATATTTCAGCTTTAAGGTGGTACAGGACACCTGCATATTGTAAATGAACTCCCTATTGCAGAAATAAACAATAAACTTTAAATATAATATTTCCCCCCAAAATAATGTTACCTAACAGTGAAGTGCAATGGGTTAGAGCGTTAACTTCATGTCTGTAGAGAGTTCAAATGCTTCTGGGGCTTTTCTATTTTTTACTTCAGATTCCATAATTTTAAAAATTTATCTTGTTTTGCTAAATACCTGTATTGTAAAAATTTAAAATTATAAAACGTCACTGTGAAAGAATTTTGATTATAATGCACTTTACTACATGTACAGGCTTTCGTTGTTATCAAAATATTCTGTTTATTTATCCATGAGCAGTGTGTGTGTGTGTGTGTGGAAGGGGTGGGGGGGGGGGTGGGGGCAAAGTAGTATGTAACTGTGTTTGCAGGGGGTGGGGGGATTGGGGTCCGAGGTGTATTGTTTGGTAATTTTACTACATGTATTAATATAAATTATTTTTTTCAAGGGTGGGAGGGTCTGGACCCCCCCCCCCCTACACACACACACACTCCAATCCCTTCTCTAAATCTGTGCACGCGATGATGTTGGCACCTAGAAGCAAATCTAAATTAAGCCGGCAACCGCCGAGGGAAGGGGCATATTTTAATTTTGTTTGTAATATTTATATAGACCATACTTTCTATGAAATGAAATGATTATTGATTAACTGAAAATTCACATGCAAACAGTTCAACCACAAATTGTACATAAAGGGCCGCTCATGTGTATTATCATCGTCGGAACCCACGGGTTTTCTATCCGTTACACTGCAGTGTAACGGATAGAAAACCCGTGGGTTCCGATGATGTTGTATTATGTGCACGTGGCCTTCGTTTTTACTAAAACTGGTACAAAACAGTGTTATTTAGGGGCAAACACTTGGTGCGGGTATTACTGTCTAATGACAGCATCTAGTTTTCTTGTTGTTAAGGATAGACTTACTAAATGATGTTTCGTTTATTTGTTGTTAAGGTTTGAACTGATGGTTTATTTTTTTTGTTGTTGTGGTTTAGGATAATCGCACTTACTGATGAATGATTTCTCTGTTGTTGAGGATAAATTAACTGACTGATGGATCATTCTTCAAGCAAACGTCCGTCTTATTAAGTTATAGTTGTATATTCATTAAATCTGATGTGTCATTAATGACAATCTAAAGGTAAATAAATCGAACTGTTGTCTACCTTTTGCTATTTGACAATTTTTAATCAACCTAATGAATTCAATTATTTTAAGAATATGATTTACGCGTCTGTTTAATAAGCTTTTTAATTTACAGTTTTTAAACTGTTATTGAAGTATTCGAACGAGCTTGATTACCGAACAAATTCAATATCATAAAATACAACAAAATAACATTCTTCCTGCTAGATATAGTCACCATTATTTTTAGACTTTAGACTATATTAGGCTATTGTACAGAGTTTCTATCGCTTACCTGATGGGAGTGGCACTGCGTGGTGACGTTACAATCTCCAGGATGACGTGTCTCAGCACAGCTATAGCACGTCACTGTTGGTAGTTCAGTAGTATTCGATGAGGGAAAAAATAAAGACACTTTTATTTTAACAAATAAATATCAAAATCAAATTGTAAAAATTATGAATTGTTTTTTTTTTCCTATTTACTGGACTTTCATGTAAAAAAAAAGGCCAAAGAAAGATTTTGATCTTCTAAACAAAACATAATGATTGCTTTTGTATCTTACATTCACTTTCACATACACGAACATTATTTAACGCTGTATTCACTATAGTATAGACACCATTCTACACAATCAGTTTTTTTAAGGTTTGAGAAAATTATCCATTCCCTGTGTTTACAGTTTTATGTCCTTAATTACAATTAGATGTTATTCAAAGATGTGTTACGTTAAATTTCAAAATAATGTCAAATATTTTACAAAGATTCGCCACATGAAGTTTTTATTTTTTCATATCAATGCTTTGAAAGTTCTTGGATGTTTTTAGCAAGAAGATGGTAGGGGATATACGTACAGGGAGTTTTGTCGACTGCTTCCGGTTTGTAGTGGTTACAGAGAGAGGTGTAACAGCAGTCCCCCGGAAGTAACGTGTTTCGCCGAGTGCTAATGTTGTCATGGATAAACAGACTACAGTTCTACAGAGAGGGATAAAAATAAAAATAAAAAAAAGAAAGAAATTCCCTACAGCTTCGACATTTATTACAGGTATAATTCAAAACGTTTATATTTCAATATTCAAAAATGGGCATACTGCAGTAAGTAAACGGGTGTTGTGGTTAAATCAGTCGATAAATGTGTTGAAAATCGTTACTTAAATACAACAAAAACAACAACATATTTAAATATTTATCCAAATGTACAAGGAAAAGAAGCAAGGAATTTTTATAAAACGGTTATTTTCATATTTTAAAGCCCGCATAATTCTTGTTTGACATTATAAACACGACATTGATATTATATTGTATATTACAGGTGCTACATGTAATATAACGTTGAAGTATCAAGTTTAACTTTAGCTGTTAACATATATCAGGTGTTACCAATGACGTAAAGACGATGTCTGGTAAAGTATTTTTAATTTACCTGTTTAGGAAAACAGCCTTGTCTGTAGGTGAGTCTAAATGTGTGGTCCAAGGCTGCCGTGATCACGCAGGTCTGGCAAAATGGAAATGTGTAATAAAGTAATAACACACGTAATGCAACAACATGCTGATACCCCCGAACATCCAAGATCAAACGTGCCAAGTCTTTAGCAAAAATTAACGTTGAAAATAACACCAACAATACAACAGAAGACTTATATTCTAACACTCAACATAACACTTTTTTAATCATGGAACGAAAGCTATTTATTTATCAGAAGTAATTTAGGTTATTAATGTTATTAAAATAAAGAAAAACTGTTTTGCAAAGAAGCTGATTGGTTATTTCATGAGAAAAGGTTGATATGGATATATTCTACCTCATAAGCCTGGCATGTTGTTGTTTTGTGGCAGCTTCCAGGATTGTGAATGTCATGACAGTTGTGACACGTTACTGGTTTGTTAAAATTAGACAAAGATGCTTTAGTATTTGTAAGAAGCAGTTTATATAGGTATACATTTACTTTTGCAGTGTCTTTGTCTGTGATAACACTACAAATCGATTTTGTAATGTATTGCCTAGTACACTTCATCAATGACTATTTTAATATTTAATCGTACAATTGCTAAAAATTATATAAATATAAGTTATAGGGAATTATTCTTTGAATATTTTGAGGTGATCAAATGCGGTCGGGCGTGACCATATCTGTCATAAAGCCCTTCGGGCTTCATTGGATTTGATCACCCCCGACCTTATTTGATCACCTCATAATACTCAAAGAATGAGTTCTTGTTCCTTAAATGTTAACCTTATGATGATAGATATGTTGTAAACGTCATAAGTAACTAAAACCAATTCATGTATAAAGATAACATGAAGATGTTGTGTCAATTATTATAAGTACCTCTTAAATAATTAGGTAAGAAATATGATGCTAATCGTTGTATCTTAAGTGTATAAATAGCAATAAAATAAATTGCTGTGAGAACTTAAATATAACAATAAGATAGTTAATATATCTAAATTGTTTAAATAACATTTTTGAATAAGTTTTCTCGGTATGTCACAAATGAGATAATTTTATTACTATGCCCTGAAATTTGCTGAATCACACCGGAAATAGTTATATTGCCCCCCGGAACAGTTATATTTCACAGGAAATAGTTATATTGCCATCCCGAAACTGTTATATCACCCTCGCGTGCAATAATTCTGCATATTGATGACGTCGGGTTCGAAATTTAGCTAAGCAAACGTAAACAGTTCCTCGAAAATAAAAATGTCAGGACAGTATACAGTTGTTGACTGAGGTCGAGGGCAACAGTTGATCTGTCGGACCGGCTCGCAAACTGTTGCCCAAGGCCGAAGTCAACAATTGTTTTGTTATACCCCTACTAATATAATAACTCGTTTTCGCGGAACATGGCGTCACCGATCAACAGTCTTTTTAACAGTTGATTTTAACAGTTCCAATCCAACAGTCAAAATGCTGGACTTTTTTGTATAGAGTTATATAGTAACGTTTTACAGGGGTATAACAAATGTCAGGACAGCGTCTGCTATTCAGAGGAACTTACTTTAATTGTTTAATTTGAAAAATTATCTAAATTGAAAGCACCGATCGACATTTTACAAAACAATGATATGTAAGATATTTAAGATGCATTAATAATTAAAATACACTTGTTCATGAGGTAAATATGTTCTTAAACTGATTTTGATTTTTTAAATTGCTATATAACATATAATACATGTCTTCTCGGGCGACAATACCAGAATATTTGTCCCTCGGTGACAGGAAAGCCCTGGCGTGTAATGTCGCCCATTGCCTTCGGCAAATATTCTGGTATGTCGCCCTCGAAGCCATGTAATATATGTATAATATATACAGTCTAGATAATAAACATGTTAAAAATCTTATACTAGTTTAAAAAGATTGCATTGATTGATCATCAATTTACACAGATTGTAGATGATGAAATATTGAACACTGTTATAAATAACTATTTTTCAACTGCATGTTAGTTAATATATGTGTTAAAATTGTTATTAGTTTTTTCATATACTAATATAAGTTCAGATGAGAAACATTCATACTGCAATTATGACCATTAAGAAGTATATTCAAAATTAAAAGTATATCTTAAATAATGACACTCTCTACATAGATTATAAATTTAGATTTATCTTACGTTAATTATGGAAATATTTTTTTAAGATAACATTGGTCATATTTTATATGTTATTAGTTTGTTTACATCTATGGTAACGACAGCTCTCGTGACAGTGTCTGGAGTAGCGAAGGTCCTCACATAGTTCTGGCACCTCTCTAACCAGAGTTGGACAATCGATGAATTCCGCCTCTAAAACCTGGACTGCAATTAAAAAATAATTGCTTATTGACTTGATTTATTACTACTGTAGTACTTGCTTGAATAATTGTATTATGTTTCATCATTTTAAGCTAATGTAGTACACCTCATGGGGACTGCAAGGAGGACAACGTACCATCAAAGAATGTTGTCGTAGGAAACTTGCAAAGGTGTGTTTACTTGCATGCTTACTTCATTAATTATAAGGTTAATGAGACAGGTATCACTGTAACTGTCAATCATTATTACCATGGCAATATCCTTTTTGAAGACTCTTTGTTTATCATCTGGCTAAAGGGTTGACGGGAGTGTAAAATGGGTTTAAAATGTACAAAATTGACATATTTACTATAGAAAAAAAAATCATATAATGAATTATAATTTCAATAATTGTGATTTAAACCATTGATCATCAAAATAATTTATTTTAAATTAGCAAAATCACCGAAGACACAATTGTTAATTCAACATTAACAGAAACTTCTTATTCTCATACATAAACTATTTATGTTTATTGATTGTTTATTGATTTAATGCATTGTAATCTACTATCTAATCACTGAACCTTTTTAATTGGCTTTATGATTTATAGCTTTGAAACATAGGCAAAATTTCAAAATTGATATATAACGTATTGCAGCTTATGCACACTAGTTATTAATTTTTCTGTGTCACTAAGAACAATGTATGTTCTACGGGTTGTCTATTGCTAAGGTGAAATATATTAATTTACTTCATTTGTTTATCGATCTAACTTCTGTTTTCAATTTTTCTTGGAATAAAAGTTTTTTTAATTTTTCAAGCTCTCATAAGTTGCCTTGGATACCATAAGGTATTTTTAGCTTGATATCTTAAATGGATTCAATTTTCGTTCGTGGACGAGATTAAGGGATTTTAATAAAATACGGTCATAAAATACAATAAAAAAATACTTCACATCAATATTCTAGAAATTAAAACAGCAGATTGTATACATTTTTTACTCTGTGACATTAAGAACTTACCAACACTAAAAAGGAAGAAAGCCCTGGCACACAACATGACTAGTTCTATATTTAGTTCTGAACTACTAGAACCGTAAATGGTCTTATCAGTGGCATAAGAGTTTAGTATGTAAGTACTAGACCTGCAAATTTAGTCGTGTTTCTGAAATGGTATTCATTCCGTACTCATATCGGTTTTAATATAGGTACACCTGGTGCACTTTTACAGTGAATGTTAGTACATCGATAGATTCACGTTTCAAGTTCTGGAATCACATATTTTGATAAGAGGGGTTATGGATATGATGTAATCAAAATGTGTGAAGTAAGAGTGACATATAGAACCCACAAAAATAGCACTAAACAGGCACGCAGCATCGTTTTCTGAAAGTGTGTGGGGGGGGGGGGGGGGACGGACCCACCAAAAACCTTGTCAAGCGAAAAAGAACAAAAAAAAAAAGGGAAAAAGGCCCCCCCTTAAAAATAATACTTGCCTGACGGAGGG
>WFKH01011925.1:12080678-12094875 GCA_016163765.1 Magallana hongkongensis | reverse complement strand
TGGGGTTCAAAGTTTAACATAGAAATACATAGGAAAAATGTTTAAAATCTTCTTCTCAAGAACCACTGCACCAGAAATGCTAATATTTACACAAAAGCTTGTATATATAGTGAAGATTATTAATTGCAAAAATCGTGACCCCCGGACCAAAACTGGGTCCCCAGGCGGGGTTCAAAGTTTAACATATATAGTAAAATGTTTAAAAATCTTCTTCTCAAGAACTACAATGCAACAGTTTGCGATATTACTATGCATACATCCTTGGCTATTGTAGATTCTTGGCTATTGTTAAAATCGTGACCCCCGGACTAATACTCGGGCAACAAGAGGGGTTCAAAGTTTAACATAGAAATATATAGGAAACATGTTTAAAAAGCTTCTTCTCGAGAACTACAATGTTACAGTTTGTGGGATTACTATGCAAGGATCCTAAAATAGTGAAAATTCTAAATTGTAAAAAGCCGTGACCCCCGGACCAACACTGGGGCCCCAGAAGGGGTTCAAAGTTTAAATAGAAGTATATAGGGAAAGTGTTTAAAAATCTTCTTCTCAAGAACTACAATGCAACACTTTGTGGGATTAATATGCAAGCATCTTCAAATTGTCAAGATTCTAATTTGTGGAAGCCGTGACCCCCAGACTAATACTGGGGACCCAGAAGGGGTTCAAAGTTAACAAAAAAATATATAGGGAACATGTATGAAAATTTTCTTCTCAAGAACTACAGTGCAACAGTTTGTGGGATTACTATGCAAGCATCCGTGGATATTGTAGATTCTAAATTGGTAAAATCTAATACTGGGGCCCCAAGAGGGGTTAAAAGTTTAACATAGAAGTAAATAGGGAAAATGTTTAAAAATCTTCTTCTCAAAAACTGCAATGCTACAATTTGTGAGATTAATATGCATGCAGCCTTGGATAATGTAGATTCAAAAATTTTAAATAGTGACCCCTGGACTAATACTGGTGACCCAAGACGGATTCAAATTTTAACGTAGAAGTATATATGGAAAAGGTTTTAAAAATCTTCTTTTCGAGAACTACAATGCTTTAATTTGTCAGATTACTATGTAAGCATCCTCAAATAGTGTAGATTCTAAATTATAAAAGCCGTGACCCTCGATCTAATACTGGGGCCCCAGAAGGGGTTCAAAGTTTAACATAGAAATATATATGGAAAATGTTTAAAAATTTTCTCGAGAATTACAATCCTACAGTTTGTGAGATTACTTTGCAAGCATCCTCAAATAGTGTAGATTCTAAATTGTTAAAGCCAACCATAAACCCTGGACCAATACTGGGGCCCCAGAAAGGGTATCAAATTTTAAAATAGAAATAGCATATGATACCAAATTGAATGTTACAAGGAACTGTTGTTCAGGTGAGCGATGTGGCCCATGGGCCTCTTGTTTTTACGTGTCACCTGTCTCGAGTAACATAGAGTGAATGATTCTTGTCCTCCAACAAAGCGTGCTTACACTAAGGTATAGTTCCGGTTGATTGTTTTTACGTGTATATACTCTTTCCATCGACATCTTTAATTCAAAGAGCAAATGTGCATTATAAGGAAGAAGATCAAAGTTAAATATACAAAATGCACAATTTTACATAAAAAAATAAAACGGTTTTTATAAATGCCTTTAATTTTAATAAAGAACAAGTATGCCCATAGATGGAATCGAACCAGGCACAAAAAATATCATGTGTGACATAGCCATGCAGCGGTTTAACCTACTGGTCTATCAAGAACTTACACTTCCCGATGCAAATATAGACCACTATGATAGAAATCAGTTTCCGACATTTCACTTGACGTCCATTTATGTCGGGGTTTTTTTGCAAAATTTGACCCCAGGGCCAGGGTGCCCCTAAAAAAATTCTACCTTTCTTAAAAGTTAATTTATTCCTTTGAACAAAACCAATTAATAAACCTAAGATTTTTTAGGAGCAGTCGGTCCTGAAGGATATCTAGGCTAAAAAACATGCAGAAATATACCATTTTACTGAGAAACAGCTGTTTTCGCCAACTTTGATTAGATTAATAATAAAATTGCAAGAGCAATATGAAAGGTTTAAAGTGCAAATTCGAAAAGTTTAGAAATATGTACGATAGAAAATAACGAAAAAACTTTTGATTTTCAAAAGTGATTTTTTCCGGGAAATCCATCTCCCCTATAGGTCAATTGTTTTGTTATTAGTCAGCCCGCGGGCTGACTAATTAAGTTAGGATGAAAATTCAATTGCGCTTGCGTTAATTGGAATTCTGGGAAGGAATTAGACAGTTCGTGTTAGAGAAATTCGAAGAAGTTATGAAATTGGTCAGTTTCTAGGTCAAACTGCGCATCGATGTATTGGATGACTGTTAATAAGAATCGTCTGCAGCCACAGTCCAGAGTCCGCGTATATCTTCCCGACTCTCTTAGTGAGATTGGAAAGTAAATATATTGGTAGTGGTTTGCGAGGAGACCATTAAATTCAGAGAGTTATGTTTGCAAAGTTACAACTTTAAGTATTAATTGTGCAGTCATACATTGTTGTACACCGCTACACGCTTATCTCCCCACCTACATGTAAAGCCATAAAAATAAGTGTGCAAACTAAATGTGCACCCGCTTATCTAATATTGTTCTAGAAATTTTTTATCTTGTGTTTTAATAGATTGTGTATTCACTTTAAAAATTTGACCTAAAAAAATTCCGCTGGTTGACTTTCTTAGCTTTTTAAAAAGCTAACCTTGTTCGCAATATGTTAAAAGATATCAATGTCGGGATCGGGATTTCGATATTATTGGAACAAATAATCAACTTTCGGTTTGTGATAAACACGTCGTCATTCTATGATAAGTTTTCTATTCCTAAACAAAAACAATGGCGACAGCTGCTGTGCATAACGACTTGACAACTTGTTCTATTTGCTTTGAAAAATTCAGGACACCGAGAATTTTGCCTTGCTCGCATGTGTTTTGTCAGAGTTGTATATCTTCTTATATTGTGAGCGTGTGTCAATCAAAAAAGGCTCTTGTGGGGTTTTCCTGTCCAATATGTAGGGAATTTGTCCCATCACCGGCTGTTTCAGGGAAACCAGACACATGGGCAGATGGTTTACCTCTTTGCAGAGTCCTTGAGACACTGATTAAGATCGGGGAGCTTAAACTTTGTACACCATGTCAACGAGAAAATGATGAGGAAGAAGCAACAGACATCTGCGTCACGTGTGAGGAGCCAATTTGTGGAAATTGCGCGAAATACCACAGACGAAATTTAACTTTGCGAACTCATCGCATTATACCTATTAATGAACCTAACAGAGCTATGGAGTTTTTGCCATCTTTGAATAAAAGTGTAAGCTGTCCCCAGCATCAAGATAAAGAAGTAGAATTATACTGCAATCAGCATCAAACACCTTGTTGTGCGCTGTGCGCCGGTGAAGAGCACAGGAAATGCTCAGATGTGGAGACCATAAAGTCAGCTTCCGAGAAAACAAAGAAGCAGGATGTAAAGATATTAGGTAGAAAAATAACCCAATTTGAAAAGGAGCTGTCTACTTCTAAAGAAAAGTACGAAGAAAATCTAACAGAAATCGAAAGCAAGTCAGACAGTATAAAAGAAGTAACTAAGAGACTCCGTAAGGCAATTAACGACCACCTGGACAAGATTGAGAATGAACACATGAATGAGTTAGGTGAAGAAACTAAAAAGAGCAGGGAGATCTTGAATAGTTGCATTGATTCTGTCTCAGATATGATTCAATTCAGTAGACACTGCATACAGAGTCTTCAGACCTTGGAAGAAACGAGCGATGTGAGTGATGCCTGCTTTATGATGGAATACCTTCGTATCAAAGAAACTTTTGGGACACTAGAACGTCAAACTATGAAAACCAAAGGTGTTCAATTGAAACTTGAATCAAACATACCAGATGAACTTGACGCAATTAGAAACCTTACGCACTTTTGTAAAATTCGTATGTCACAGTCAGAGATGCAATTGACGAGAAGAAAAAATGTCAGTGATATGTCCCTCTCTCTAGTGAATGAATTTCAACTTCGCAAAGCAAATATTTATAGTGGAACTTTACTTCCTGATGGAAATATTGCCCTAGAAAATTTTAACAGCAAAGAAATCGGACTTTTTATATTGAGATTTAAATTGGATATATGGGAAACATTGCAAAACTTCAAGTCTACCGATCATCTTTTTGATGTTAAGCATACAGAGAATAACATCTATGTTTCAAATTTTAACAAAAAGAGTGTGACTATCATGACAAGCGATAGATATAACACTGTAAAGGAATTCAAAATGCTAGATGATTTAGTGCCTTACGGGATGTCCTTAGAGAGAGGATTTCTATTCGTTGCATGTGACAGTGCTATCTTAAAATATACTTTGGAAGGAGGATTTATCCACAAATACCTCGTGGAAAGTAGAACACTTTATGTAACAGTGACAGACTTTGGACACATCGTGTACACCAATAGAACAACAGGCATTGTGACCTGCCTTAATGAATCAGGTCAAATTCAATGGCAATACAAAAACCCCAAACTTGTATCTCTATCCGGTGTGGACAGAGATGAGTCAGACAATCTTTATGTTTGCGGTTCGAACAGTAACAATATTCACATTTTGTTTTCCAATGGGACGCTTATCAAAATTATTGAGGATATTCCATGTCCTGCTTTTGTAAAACTGTATAAAGATATTGATATGTTTTGTGTGTGCAGCAGTTGGAAAAATATTCAAATGTATAAGATCAAATAAAGAAGTATATACACAATATAAAAATAGGGAATCAAACATATACCGTGTATGATTATGTGTTACTTTGATAATTTGATTTACTAGTATTGCTTTCATAATGATTTTTATATAATGTAGATTCGTTTTTATGTTTGAAAAGTATTGTGCCACATCATAGAATATAGTCTTTGATATGTTTTTTTATTTACTTCGGACTCGTATGTATGTCTTAACTGATCATCTGTGGAGGTTATACAAACAACATTTACATAGATGCTGTAAAAAGCAGGAGTTGTTCAAGAAAAAATGTTATGTATTAAAATTACAACATTGATGTCAGTTATGTTTATGTTTGTTCGGCTTTCATTTTTTTTATTATAAGATACCTGCAAGTTGAATCTGTTTTTTAACAAGAGGTCCATGGGCCACATAGCTCACCGCAACAACAGTTCATTGTATCATATTATTGTAGGTTTTAAATATTTTCCCAATATATTTCAAAGTTAAACATTGAACCCCTCTTAGGCCCCCAGTATTAGTCTAGGATCACAATTTAAACAATTTGGAATTTACCCTTTCTAAGAATGCTTGCATAGTAATTGTAGCATTGTAGTTCTTGAGAATAAGATTTTTAAACATTTTCCCTCTATTGTTCTATGTAAAACTTTGAACCCATCTTGGGGCCCCAAGTATTGGTCCTGTGTTTACAATTTCAACAATTTAGAATTTACATTATTTGAGGATGATTGCATAGTAATCCCAAAAATTGTAGCATTGTAGTTCTTGAGACGAAATTTTTTTAACATTATCCCTATATTTAATTAAGTACCTCATGTTAAATTTTGAACCCCTCTTGGGGCCCCAGTATTAGTGCAGGAGCCACGATTTTAACAATTATGAATTGACATTATTTCAGGATGCTGGCATAGTAATATCACAAATTGTAGCATTGTAGTTCTTGAGAAGATTTTTTAACATTTTCCTTACATATTTCTCTGTTAAACTTTGAACCCCTTTTGGGGCCCCAGTTTTAATCCGGGGGTCACTATTTTATCAATTTTAAATCTACATTATTTGAGGATGCTTGCATTGTAATATCAAAAATTGTAGCATTGTAGTTCTTGAGAAGAAGATTTTTAAACATTTCCCCTTTATATTTTTATGTTAAACTTTGAACCCCTCTTAGGGCCCCAGTATTAGTCTGGGGATCACGATTTTCATAATTTAGAATCTACACTATAGGAGGATGCTTGAATAGTAATCTCACAAATTGTAGCATTGTAGTTCTTGAGAAGAAGATTTGTAAACATTTTCCCTATATATTTTTATGTTAAATTTTGAACCCCTCTTAAAGCCCTAGTTTTAATCCGAGGATCACGATTTTAACAATTTTATCTTTATCATATATACAAGCTTTTGTGTAAATATTGGCATTTCTGGTGCAGTGGTTCTTGAGAAGATTTTTAAAGACATGCACCCTATTTTCACTGTTTTGCAATTATCTCCCCTTTAAAAAGGGTTGTGCCCTTTATTTTAACAATTGAGAATCCCCTTTCCATAAGGATGCTTTGTTAGTTAAATTTGACGCAGTGGTTTTAGAGAAGAATTCAAACATAGGTAATCACAGATTACAAAGCTCACCGAGACAAGGGATCACCTTTATGAGGCATCACCTTTATGAGACCACCTTTATTATATTATATGAAAATCAAAGTTAATGATCTTGGATATTCATGGATACTGTTTTGACACAATATCGTAAATCATATGTTAAAATATTGTATGATAATCATATGTTCATTTCATGCAAAATTATAAGATACAATGTTTATCAATACAATAATATAAAATATGATATTGCATCCAATGACACTTACAATATATATCATATAATACAATATAATACTGTATTAAAATAATGATGCAATATGATATTGTAACATATGATATGACATTGTATCATGTTATACATTACTGTATTTGATCACATAATACAAAATCATAATAAATAATATATGACACTATATAGTATTATATGATACAATATCATATCACCTAAAACATCACAATATTGAAACATATGATATTATATTTTGTATACTATAGTATGATATTGTATTGTATGATATTGTACCATATTTCAGACATAATATGATATTGTTTTATATGATACAATATTATTTTTAACAACGTTGTATCATATCATATAATATAATATCATGTAATGTAGTTACATATTATATAATACAATATTATACTATTATCATATTATACAATATTGTATCATATGCGACAATATTATAAATTACAATATCATATAATACAATTTCATGTGATCTAATATTTATATATTATAACAACTAATATTGAAATATAAATATCGTTTCATATGATACGATATTATAAATTATACAATATTGTATCATATGACACAATATTATGTGTAGCAATATCATATAAAACAATATCATGTGATAAAATAATATATAATACAATATCAATTTTTACAATATTGTATCATAATACACAATACTATACATAACAATATCATAATACAATATCATATCTAAATGTACAAAAAAATTGATACAATATCATATAGTATTATATAACTTTTTACAATATAATATATGATATAATATTGTATCATATAAAACAATTATAGTATATCATATCGTACAATACTATTTCATAGGAATCATGTTATATTATTTAACAACAAACACATCTATCAAGCAGGTTTGAGTGAAGGAGGAGATTTTTTTAACATCCTTAATAATGGAGATCAGGCTCTGCATCTGAAGCTACCTCTGGGATTCATTTATATTACAGTTAAATCAGCTATGCAAGCTATTATCTATAAAACATGTGACCTATTCCAAAAAACTAAACCTTTCCAGCATCCGAAACCTATGGCTCAGATTCAGCACTCAAGCCTGTCAGGTGCATCTGTATCATAAGACGCATCATCCATGCAAGTTTAGTGAAGTTAGGATCAGGAATAACTAAGATATAATCATCAGAGGGCACCTGCTCCAACAACTTTAACCATCTCTTAAAACCTTAACCTCCTCCAGCATCCGAAACCTATGGGTCAGATTCAGCATTCATGCCTTTCAGGTGCATCAGTATCATAAGACGCACCATCCATACAAGTTTGACGAAGTTAGGACCAGTAATAACTAAGATATATTTTTAAACATCCTTGTTAATGGAGATCAAGCTCTGCATCTCAAGCTACCTCTGTGTTTCATTTATATTATAGTTAAATCAACAAAGCACGTTTGAAATAGTACTAATATCTATTAAACATTCAAGCCTGTCTGCTGCATTGGTATTATTAGACGCACCATTCATGCAAGTTTGGTGAAGTTAGGACTAGGAATAACTAAGATATGATCATTAGAGGGCACCTGCTCCAAAAACTTCAACCAGCTCTAAAAACCTTAACCTCCTCCAGCATCCGCAACCTACAGGTCAGATTCAGCATTCATGCCTGTCAGGTGCATCAGTATCATAAGACGCATCATCCATGCAAGTTTGGTGAAGTTAGGACCAGTAATAACTAAGATATAATCATCAGAGGGCACCTGCTCCAAAACCTTTAACCAGCTCTTAAAACCTTAACCTCCTCCAGCATCTGAAACCTATGGCTCAGATTCAGCATTCATGCCTGTCAGGTGCATCAGTATTATAAGACGCACCATCCATGCAAGTTTGGTGAAGTTAGGACCAGTAGTAACTTTGAAATTGCTATCAAGGGGCACCTGCACCAAAAACTTTAACCTGCTCCAAAAACCTTAACCTCCTCCAGCATCTGAAATTCATGGCCCAGATTCAGCATCCAAGTCTTTCAAGTCCATTAGTGGGTCGAGATGCATCATCCATGCAAGTTTGGTGAAGATAGGATAAGTAATAACTTAGATACAGAACCTGCAACAAAAACTATAACCAGGTCCGGACGCCGACGCCGTCGCCGGGGGTATAGCATAAGCTCAACCCGACTTCGTCTCGGTGAGCTAAAAATGTGAAAAGTTTACAGACGGACGACGGACAACGGGTGATCAGAAAAGCTCACTTTAACCTTCGGTTCAGGTGAGCTAAATACGTTAACAAACTTTATTATATACTTGGTGTAAAATAAAGGAATTTTGCACCCCAGATATGAACAGTGGCACGCGCCTTTATCACACCCCCCGTATCATCACCCTTTATTTCACCCTTTATCACACCCTTTATTACACCTTTCCGGAACACCTTTGTACTTTTTATTCGGATTACCTCGGATCTTATTCTCTTTTTCTGTGCATATCTGAAGTCGAAACTATGACGTCATGATCTGAACATTTTTAGTATAGATGGCGTCACAATACATTTATACGTCGAAAATACGCGGTTTGAGTGTAGTGATAAAATGCTTGTAAGTTTTTCAACGTGAACCTTCTAAATTCAAATATATAATAAAAACAATACATGTCAAAATCTGTATCACATCCCATATCAACCCTCGACCAATATCAGCCGTCTGGCCTTCGGCTCTCGGGCTGATATTGGAGTCCCGGGTTGATATGGGATGTGATACAGATTTTGCCATGTATTATTCTTTATATCACAACCTTAAGGTCAAAGTAAGTATCCCAAAATTTTACTACTTATCTGCTATTTTTGTCTGATTTTTTATTTTTTTGATCTATTATTAATTTTTTTTCAAATAAATAAGAATCTGAAGTAAGTTTGACTAACACATTTTGCTGGAAATATTGTGAGAAAAATACACACTAAGTTATCATAGCTACATGCATAAAATTTACGAAGTGAAGAAATTGTTTAAAATTATCGCAGAATAAGAATAGGCTTATGAATCATGAATTTCAATTTAATAGAGCATGACAGATAAACAATTCAAAATTGAAAATATATGGTTGTAGCAGATCAGTGACACATTAATTCTTGTGTGTAAACTTTGTTGCATTTGAAGCATATTATTGGATACATCTTGAAAGTAAACGATACCAGAGAAAAATATTTCTACAGTTTTACATTAATTATAACAGGTTTCGTGGCAACCATGTTAACCATGTTATGGTAAGTTGTTTACAGTTTATGCCGCCACATCTTATCTATTCATTAGATTGAAGCTAAGTTCCTTCTATGTGATTAATCATATAACGGAAAAATGTTTTGGATTTAATTCATAATAATTAACACTTGTAGGTATATAAAGTTTATTGGAATTACTATGAAAAACATTAAAAAGAAAATCGATGCAAAACTGGAAGGCTGCTACAATTCTTGTCATTGTCACATTTTTGCCATTTAGCATCAAAAGATAGGTAAATACTATCATTATAAAAATGTGATATAATGTTAATAAATTTTATATTTGAAGTCTTCATTAAATGAACAGAAATTATGTCAATAAAATTTTACTGACAGACAAGTTCATAAAACAAGATTATCAACAATCTCGATTGAAGTCATCATTTCGTAAGTTCTATGGTTGATACAACAGCATTGTCAGCTAATACAATCTTCCGCTAGGTCAAATGCTGACTGACGTTTTTCATACTTATTGTTAGGTCATTATTATTCACCGAATGTCTACGGATGTTTTTCGTTTTCCTAAGTACGACAAAGAGCACACGGCGGGTGTGACCGTTCAGCAGAAGATGCTCACTCCTCCATGGCACCTGATCCTACCTCTAATTTTTGTAGAGGTCCGTGTTTGCTCTTTTCCGGTTTGGTTTGTTTCCTTTGGACTTTTGATTTTGAAAACTGTTCGTTATCACAACATTTCATTCTTAATTCTTCAATACTGTGTGGTAACGGTGAAGTACCAATATAACTAAGATTTGTTTTGTAATACTCCCTTCTATGATTGGCTTATTGCAAAATCATACTTGTGAAACCACCTCTTCATGATAAAATATTATTAGATTTCACAAAATCCTTTACGGGGTCACCTCAGAGCAAACTTTCAAGTAGAAATGAACATAAAAATATTAGCTAAGTAGATAAAAGCTTCTATTTACTTCTTAAAATAGTTTACAGCTTTATCTCTCACAATATGATGCCTACTTTAAGGTGTCCCTCTGCTATTAATTTTTATTTTTTTAAATTCCTTCTATTGATTATCATCAAAGTCGATGTCAATAGATTCATATGAATAAAGTTGAAGTGATGAAGCAGTGCTAATTTTTTCAAAAATTGATGTGTCTTATCATGATATGAAGAAATATTTAGTCGTAACACTTTTCCGTTATATTTTTGGTAATTGATATAATATTAATTTTAAGGGTCATAAAAAATAGTAAGTTTATATATTATACCTTGTGTTGATACATATTTTACGTCGAGATCAAGGCAAAAGAGATACCTACTGCCAACTGTAGCTATACCTCCATATTAAAGTTTAACATCGTTATAATGTAGTCAGCAAGAAAAGGCAACCATCTGATTTGGAATTCAAAACACCTAGTTTAAATTTCTTCATTGGTGTACTGATATCAAATTCATGTCATGTGGGTTCTATTTAAGTTGTATCCATTCCGTCGCAAAGGTTTGAGGGCTTGTTTATTTAAATTGAAAGTATTTTCAAAGTGTTGCTTTAGAAATATAACATATGTAACACAACGAAAAGATGGTGGTGCAATATCTTTATCATTATGTTGCTGTGAATAATTATAATAGACATGCTGACAGTGGTCCTAAAAATAAACAAAAACATCCTAAGAGGATGACCATATAAATGTTAAAATATATTGCACAATTTTTAAAAAAAAAAACTTATAGCTAGTGATATTTTACAATAACGATTCAATAGAAATTTATCAATCGACCTTTGACATTAAATGTACTCTACTACGCAAATATATCATCTAAGTAAGAAGTAATATGCAGTGGAGATAATAATTCACTATTATCATGGTAAAGAATGTCAACAATATAAATGTTACGCTTAATTCACAAACCCAAGTAAGTATCACCACTTCACATCAGACAAAATTAATATATATCATATTACTAACAAAGCAGGACTGTAGACAATAAATCAGGATGTTTTGTATACTTTTCAATTTATAAATTAATAAACTTGATATTGACACACCATTGTAGAAATCATTTATTACTTACTAATCTTAAATAAATGCAAGATGAAAATATTACTAACACATTAATATGCAAACACGTCCACCTTGGTCAAAGTTCTACTATAAAATGCCGTCAAATGGTGGATATAGAATATAGACCAGAATCACAAATGTGAGGAAATAATCACAAAAATAACTTTTCCACCAAATAATAACAACATTTCAAATGTACAATAAAAAATTAAGAAAATGTTGACTGATATATTTTTAACATCTTATCAAATGGGAATATTGTGAGAATACCACACCCAATGTTACATGTAATTTTAACTTTGCCCTCTTACACATACTAACGACTCACCTCTGAGTTCAAAAGAGTATAATATTACAATATTAAATATGTTACTTAATACTTAATACGCTTAGCCAAACCGACAAAAGTTACATTATATATCTTTTTCCTAATTCTGATATCATAACGGTTGCAGTACTATTTTATAAAAGTCCACTAGGGGGTTAGATAGAGTGTTATGATATTTAATTTGATCCTCGAGATCTTATTCCCAACATGCCCACAACTATCAGGTGCCCTAGCCAAGGTGCTACTGGAAAGTCTCCTCCTCTACATGGGGAGTAGCCCGTGTCCCAGTCTGTATAAAAAGAGGAGGCAGAAAGATGACTACTATTTTATTAATATATAACATTTTAATATGACATTTTAACAATAAATATTAATATTAATTACAATGAAATTTATCAACATTAATATTCATTACAAAAATCTCTGAAAATAAAATATAAGTTGAACCCCCTGAATCTATTAAATTTACTTTTGAGAATGCGCGCAACTGTCATAATTTATCTTACCTGTATAAAAAGAGGAGGCAGAAAGACAGCTTCCAGATGACTACTGGAGAGCTGTGTTTCCCGCACCCCCATTTTATACGCATGGACACTGCGCTTCAACATTCTCCTAATAAGTAAATGCGATCAATTGCATACTAATGATCTGACGCACCGTGGTCACTGGTAGCATTTTATTTATATTTCTGACCCGGCGTCGACAGGCTCATCACTGGACTTAAATACACATAAGTAAACATACGCTATCTATATAACGCATGTACTTTAACCAATTTCTATAGAATTTCCATTATGATACTGAGAAAACATTGGATTTTTTCACCCAGTTCGGTTAACTATCAGCCGCTGAAATAGAATAATTTCAGAAATAAAAAAGTCAAAAATATGATAGATAGAAAAAGTACAAATTCTGAAAATTAGCCAAATAGTAAAAATAAATACTGAGATCTTCTGGTGTAAGCATGATTGTAGATCGGGATCGGAGTTCAAATTACTAAGTAATGTATTTGTGTTTATCAACTTTCGGTTTATAACTACGTTCACTCAAAGAAATCGTTTGACCTTCGCAATGGTATAAAACGTTTTTGATGACAAGTGATAAAAAGCAAAAAAAATGGCGTCTGGAGCTACACAAAATGACATGACAATTTGTTCCATTTGCTTCGAGAAATTCAAAACGCCGATAATACTGCCTTGTACGCATATATTTTGTCATAGTTGTATTTCGTCTTATATCGAGAGCTCTTGCAAGTCAAAAGAGGCGCCGGTGGGATTTTCATGTCCACTGTGTAGGGAATTTATCCCAGCACCAGCTGCTTTTGATAAACCCGACACATGGGCAAATTGTCTTCCCGTTTGTGATATTATTGAAAAATATGTTAAAATCAAGGAATCAAACCTGTGTGTACCATGTCAACGGGAAGAGGATGAAGAAGTAGCTACAGACATATGCATAACATGTGAGGAGCCTATTTGTGGGAACTGCGCAAAATACCACAGACGGAATTTAACGTCACGCAGTCATAGCATTGTACCAATGAACTCATTCGAACCTAGCATATTGTTAAAGTCTTTCATATCAGCTGAAACGAACAGTAGCTGTCCCGAACACCCAGACAAACAAATAGAATTGCACTGCAGTGACCATCGAAAACCTTGTTGTTCACTTTGTGCAGGTACAGTCCACAGACAATGCTCCAATGTAGAAAGCATACAAGAAGTGACAGAGAAAGCGAAAAAACAGAAACATGTACAGATGTTACTAAGTGAAATGAATGCATTTGAGAAAAGACTGCATACAATCAAGGAAAGTCAAGAAGACAATCTTACACAAATAGACAGTTCCTCTGACAACATTAAAGAAGAAATAAAAATGTTAAGAAGGAAAATAAATGACCACCTGGACCGACTTGAAGATGACCATTTAAATGAGTTAAGCAAGATCGCAAAGCATAGTAGAGAGTTACTTAGCAGGAACATTGATTCTTTGTCAGATAGGAT
>WFKH01011925.1:12055939-12070732 GCA_016163765.1 Magallana hongkongensis | reverse complement strand
TCTCCTCAACTGTCTTCTTGTACGGGGCACCTGTCTTATTTGCCACGAGATAACGAAAAGAACAACCTTAAGTAAATACTTGATAAGGTAAAAGGCCGGCAAATTATACCTTCAAGTTTGTTTTGTTATAGAATCCATTGTCTGCTTTGGTACGTAATAATCGATTGTAGTCACAAAACGTAAAATGCAAAGTCATCGAGTGATTAAGAGTGTCTGCTAAATAATTAAAAATAAATAAATGTGTAAATCGTAATGTAGTGTAATACAATGGGTAATCAACAAATTAACTATCAAATTATGCACTTAAATACTAGGTATATATTTTGAATATAATTTTTCTAAGTCAAGAATAAACCTCAATGTTGTAGCTGTATCATTTTAATATTTCATTTATATTTAAAATAATTTATACTTCATCTAGTTTAATCTGATTTTATCGAATTTGATTTTTTTTATGTTAATACAGAGCTCTAAATAGCATAAAATGGCAATAATAACCTAGCATTTTTTAATCCACAATTGGTCAAAATTTCCCAGACTTCATGAGATGCATGTACAATTCCAACGCATTTCAAGTTCTTTGTTAAAGTTGAACATTGAAATTTCATGATTCATAAAGTTCAGGCGTAGACTTTAACAAATACCAAACCTTGCACATACATATTATTTTTTGTCAACAATTATGATAAAATGCCTCGATAGTTTGCTAAAAAAAAAAGACAATGAGTTTTATATCGAAAGTCCTTAGAGTCTTTTCTCTTTAAATTGAAACCTTAAATTGTCTGGTGAAAATCGACGAAGCAGTAATTAAAAAAAATTCTTTAAAGCGGCCTTTAATGACATTAACCGTACTATTCAATTAAACAAATTTAAAGTTAAAAAGTTTGAACTGCGGCCCTATTGATTTCACTTGTGGACTGTTCGTCTCGTTAAGCAATCAAGTTTTAATTTTCCTTTCACCAAACTTTCCAATGCCAATTTTGCTTTTGAATAAGAAAAATTCAGAACACATTAATAAATAGGCCGTCCACTAGCTCTTATGCTGTGATCGATCATTTCTTTTAAGCAGATGCTTTTAAATGCCACGTTTTATTCCGACTGATTTTATTTCATGTTCGTGATATTTACTGTTGGTGGTTGTCATTATTGAAATCTAGAAGTGACGAAACGTATTATTTGAAATGCACGCACAGTGTTAGACATTGCAGATGATATCCTGTAATTTAAATTGATATCTTTCAAATTCAATTTTTATTCTACAGATTCAATTGTAGTTTATATATTCAGCTGATGTCCTTTATTTTCAATTCATACCCCACTCTTTTTTTACTGATGTCGTACATATTCAACTGAAATTTTTAGACTCAAGACAATTGCTATAAACTGAACAATTTTCAACCAAATTGCCAAAGTATAAAAATAAAAACTTTACACTTCATAAAGTCTTATATAAATTTTTCAATAGCTATTAAATTTGTAAAAGCTTTACAAAAACTTAATTAACAGACTTTGGGTTTTTCGTAATTAATCCTTGAAAATACTGGTACCGGAAATTTTTTTTAATCTGTTAATTGACTTGCTTTAGGTGTAATCACGACCTAATTTCGTCTCATCTTCTCAGATGAATTTTGCCAAGCATTGAAAATCTAAATTTAATTTGATTTAACAGTCCGTGTTAACACTGTATCATCTGTCTTGCTCAGAGTGCATGAATACTAATGCTTGTTCTCTTCTCTTGAATTTGTTGAATATGTCTTATCCCATTATCATCTGCTCGATCACCGCAAACACAGATGTTTACACAAAGAATGTGAGAAACATCGTATTTACACTGCTATATTGCTAGTTTTTAAAACACACATATATATTTCCTTTCAGGATAATGTTTCATAATCTCAAATCGTGCTTCGTTTTTGGTATAGAGCATGAAGTCTGGAGTGGGAGATTTGATCGCTGTTAAATGACCGCCTGCTCTTCAATTTGATTTAGTATCGATTCCAGATCGATAAATGAATGATACATATGAAAACCACGTGTGTTAGTCGATCTGTTTGCAGCTGTCACGTATACCACCAGTGAAAATTGTTACTCCAGACTCCAGTTCCGACAATAAAGCTTTTGATACCCTATTCTACTTGTAAATTTTATGGCTCGATGAGGTCACGACCTTTAGCTTCGACCTCTAACTTCTGTAAATATTGGTTTACCCTAGCCTGACTGGCCTCGTACCTCTCTTTCTCGTCTCGCAGTGCGTCAGACATGGTGTATGTCGTCACTACCGGTCCTTGCTTACGTAAGCGAGCCAGTTTCTGCAATTCTTTTCGCAGTTCATACGCAGCCACTGACTTATCAAAGAACAGCTTGTTTGGTGTATGAATCCGTTTTTGATTTGTGATCTTAGTGTTATTTGAGCTAACAGGACATGATTTGGGTCGTTCGTTTTCGCTTAAACGTGGACTCACGGTCGGGATCGTACTTTGTGATCTCTTGCCCAAAGTTCCGGGTAAATCAGGTATCTTTCGTGACGTCACAGACGCAGACAAACTACGTTTGGCAGACACGATAGCTGAATTTATATCCTTAACAGAGTCTATACATTTATCGTCATTCGGAATATACTCCTTAAACACAGAAAACTTGACAGACGGTCTCTTATGCTTCGTAATCATCCCTGACTTTTTGCGCGTTCTTCCAGATTCCGAATCATCACTTAAATTCTCCAAATCACTCTCGTCACTAGATCCTTTGTTCACTTCCGGTTCTGGAATGACTCTACCTTCATTTGAATTGTCCGTAACCTCGTTTTGAATCCGCTGACACTCCTGACGGATCCTCCCGCTGCGAACCTGGTATTTGTGTGCCTCGTGACGATGCGTCTTCTGGGACGCCTTCTTCTGGTTCTCAATGTCATTCATCAGCATGTTGTATCTGGTCTGTACGATTTTGTTCCGGCGGAATGCGTCCCTCTCGTTTTCACTCCAAAACACTATGGGTCTGGGAAGCCTTCTCTCCCCTTCCCCCATTCTATACTTCGAAGTTTTGCCATCCGTTTTGGTCGCTTTTTTCTTAGTATCGATCAGTTCAATTTGCGACGAATTTTCCATACTTACACAAAAAAGCGAACAACTTATGTCTTAGCGTATATAGTACGTCTTCTGTAATAAAAATTCCCAATATCAAATCATCTGGGATATATATTTTTAATTACTACTAAAATCCTCAGCGCGGAAAATCAATACGGCTCTCGTCTGTTTCTTATGTTTTATGATTAAGTTCCTAGTCGGATACATAAATACCTCAATCCGGGGCCAATATCACGGATCCATTGTAATGTCGTGTAGAGATTAGACTGTTTACTCTGCTCTAGGAACAGGGGTAATTTTGCTATCATATGGAAATTAAAATACACAAATCACAGACACCTATATATCCTCTTTTACATCGATTAAGCGAATTAAAATCACAATCCCACCTGTATCATTTAAGCGCTTCACAAAACCTCTTGGAGGTGAGTGTTTACATTGGAGATAATGCCAGTTGTCATATCTGATCCTCTGACAAAATATCGGGACGAGCTTCACCAGACGATAGGCTTGTTCCCGAACTTATGTACCTCGATAGGAAATAAAAATATTATATTTCCTGACACAATTTTCACATTAGATACAACACGAGAAATACCCCCTGTGTGCACAGAATCCAATTTTGATCATCTGTTTTAGTCCAAAGAAATGGTTGCAATTTATATTACACGTTTTTTTTCAATAGCAGATCAATGCTCTTAGAGCTTTTCCGACTTCTGTTTGCTAGGCACGAGTTCATTATTTCTGTATTCGGTTCGCTCACTGTACCTATATGTATGCACACACTCATAGTTGTATAAACTTTAACCGCGGAACAATAAGACTTTTACGATTATAGAGCCAGACGTCCATGTCTTCAATTCTAAATACTCAATCAATATCTTCATGAAAGAATCCACGAGATCACATCGCAATATCGAAAAACCAAGGGACAACTTATGTATACACATCGCAATCATAATTCAAAAGAAAGTGTTTAATTTATGAGCCGCTCGGAAGGCTCGTCTATTCAGAATTCATTTTAAATATTTGAACGTCATTTCATTGCGTACTGTGCATTGATAGCACTTAATAATGTCGGACAAAGAAAGCGTGGCATTTTCTTCGTTGTCAATATTGCCGACAGAGTAGATCCGTCGATTTAGAACGCAGTTTAAATGAACATTTTTAATCATACGAATGTAATTTAACTTTCAAGAGTTGTCTATCTTTCCGATATGACGTTTCTAAATTCTATTATCCGATAGACTTCAAAATTTAATGAAATCTTACATAGATATGATTATGGTTTGAACTGTGATGTCATACGCTAAAGGTTGATTGACACTCCCCGTATGACTTCAGGGTAATCTAAGGTCACATGATTATCATCAATGTTACGTTGCTTGATATGTGTCTTTTACGTTAAACAATTTTTCTTTATCACTTAATATTAATTAGATTATTGGATAAATGTTTTGGTGGGAGTTTTTATGTTCCATGTAAAAATCATATACATGCATGTATTAGTGGTCGTTTATAAATTGATGCATGTATTTTGATAAAAAAAAAAAATCATTGAACACACCACAAACGTGCAAACAAAAAACAGACAAGGGATTTTTTTAAAAACTGAAAACATACTTAAAAAAATATTATAAACACATATTATGTATATTTCTATGTGATTAGTTCAGATTGGTGCTTCTAATATATAACTAGATCATGTATCAAAGATTTATCAAAAAGGATCAATTGTATGTAACAAACGAATTGACCTATAGGGCCGGTATTGGTTTCTGTCTTTACAAAAAGCATATCGATTTCCGTTCCACTTTTTGATTTTAGGCCATACACAGTGAACTCTTAGGTTCTAGTTATCATAATGAATAGTGATCATCATTCACTGTACATTCAACTGAACTTTTTTCCGTATTAACAGCTGCATCCTTTGTATAAGGGGACGTACCTGATGCCGGGATGGCAAGGGTACGAAAAACTCTAATGACCCATCCCCATATTTTTCTAATCTATAAACCTTCCTTCTGCATTTTGGCATAAAATGTCACCAATACACACGTTCTTTGCAAAGAACGAACTGCCTCTACTTTGCAGTACTTCTCCCACAATTGTACCATTTACTATAGATGTTCTGGAAAGGCAAACGCAACAGTTTTTGCTCGGCATGATTTTTTTACGTGGCACCTGTCTCGAGTAACACAGAGTGAATGATTCTTGTCCTCAAACAAAGCGTGCTTACACTAAGATATAGTTCCGGTTGATTGTTTTTACATGTAGTTATATAAGTATACACTTTTTCCATCGATATCTTTAATTCAAAGATCAAATGTGCATTTAAGGAAGAAGATCAAAGTTAAATATACAAAATGCACAATTCTACATAAAAAAATAAAACGGTGTTTATAAATGCCGTTAATTTTAATAAAGAAAAAGTATGCCCACAGATGGAATCGAACCAGGGCACAAAAAACCTCATGTGTGACATATATAGCCAGCGGTTTAACCTAATGGCTATCCAGAACTTACACTTCCCGATGCAAATATAGATCACTATGATAGAAATCAGTGTCCGACATTTTTGTCGGTTTTTTTTTTTGGTTTTGTTTTGTTTTGTTTTTTTTTGCAAAATTCGACCCCAGGGCCAGGGTGCCCCTAAAAAAAAATTCTATCTTTATTTATTCCTTTGAACAAAACCTATTAATATATCTAAGATTTTTTTAGGGGCAGACCGGTACTGAAGAATATCTAGGCCAAAAATCATGCAGAAATATACCATTTTACTGAGAAAATGCTGTTTTAGCGAATTTTAACTTTGAAGATTAATTGCATGTATGATAAAATTGTAAGAGCAATATGATAGGTTCAAAATGAAAATTCAAAAAATTTAGTAATATGTACTATAGAAAATAATGAAAAAACTTTGATTTTCAAAAGTAATTTTTTTCCGGGAAATAGGTTAATTCTTTTGTTATTCGCAATAGATCCTGTTAAAGATAGCAATGTTGGGATCGGGATTTCAATATTATTGTAACAAATATATTCACTGAACTACAATCAACTTTCGGTTTGTGATAAACACGTCGTCATTCTCTGATAAGTTTTCTATTCATAAACAAAAAGAATGGCAACTGCTGCTCTGCATAACGACTTGACAACTTGTTCTATTTGCTTTGAAAAATTCAGGACACCGAGAATTTTACCTTGCTCGCATGTGTTTTGTAAGAGTTGTATATCTTCTTATATTGTGAGCGCGTGTCAATTAAAAGAGGCTCCTGTGGGGTTTTCCTGTCCACTATGTAGGGAATTTGTCCCATCACCGGCTGTTTCAGGGAAACCAGACACATGGGCAGATGGTTTACCTCTTTGCAGAGTCCTTGAGACATTGATTAAGATCGGAGAGCTTAAATTGTGTACACCATGTCAACGAGAAAATGATGAGGAAGAAGCAACAGACATCTGCGTCACGTGTGAGGAGCCGATTTGTGGAAACTGCGCGAAATACCACAGACGAAATTTAACTTCGCGAACTCATCGCATTATACCTATTAATGAACCTAACAGAGCTATGGAGTTTTTGCCATCTTTGAATAAAAGTGTAAGTTGTTCCCAGCATCAAGATAAAGAAGTAGAATTATATTGCAATCAGCATCAAACACCTTGTTGTGTGCTTTGCGCCGGTGAAGAGCACAGAAATTGCTCGGACCTGGAGACCATAAAGTCAGCTTCCGAGAAAACAAAGAAGCAGGATGTTGTGAAGACATTGGGTAGAAAAATAACCCAATTTGAAAAGGAGCTGTCTTCTTCTAAAGAAAAGTACGAAGAAAATCTAACAGAAATAGAAAGCAGGTCCGACTGCATAAAAGAAATAACTAAGAGATTCCGTAAGGCAATTAACGACCACCTGGACAAGATTGAGAATGAACACATGAATGAGTTAGGTGAAGTAACTAAAAAGAGTAGGGAGATCCTGAATAGTTGCATTGATTCTGTCTCAGATAGGATTCAATTCAGTAGACACTGCATACAAAGTCTACAGACATTGGAAGAAACGAGCGGTGTGAGTGATGCCTGCTTTATGATGGAATACCTACGTATCAAAGAAACTTTTGGGACGCTAGAACGTCAAACTATGAAAACCAAAGGTGTTCAATTGAAACTTGAATCAAACATACCAGACGAACTTGACGCAATTAGAAACCTGACGCACTTTTGTAAAATTCGTATATCACAGTCAGAGATGCAATTGACGAGAAGAAAAAATGTCAGTGATATGTCCCTCTCTCTAGTGTATGAGTTTCAACTTCCCAAAGCAAATATTTGTAGTGGAACTTTACTTCCTGATGGAAATATTGCCCTAGCAAATTTTAACAACAAAGAAATCGGACTTTTTATATTGAGATTAAAATTAGATACATGGGAAACATTGCAAAACTTCAAGTCTACCGATAATTTTTTTGATGTTAAGCATACAGAGCATAACATCTATGTTTCAAATTATAACAAAAAGAGTGTGACTGTCATGACAAGCGATTATGGCTATAACACTGTAAGGGAGTTCAAAATGCTAGATGATTTAGTGCCTTTCGGGATATCCTTAGGGAGAGGCTTTCTCTTCGTTGCATGTGACAGTGCAATCTTAAAGTATACTTTGGAAGGAGGGTTTATCCACAAATACATCGTGGAAAGTAGAACACTTTATATAACAGTGACAGACTTTGGACACATTGTGTACACCAATAAAACAAAGGACATTGTGACCTGCATTAAAGAATCAGGACAAATTCAATGGCAATATAAAAACCCCAAACTTGTATCTCCATTCAGTGTGGACAGAGATGAGTCAGACAATCTTTATGTTTGTGGTTCGCAGAGTAACAATATTCACATTTTGTCTTCCAATGGAACGCTTATCAAAATTATTGAGGATATTCCATGTCCTGCTTTTGTAAAACTGTATAAAGATATTGATATGTTTTGTGTGTGCAGCAGTTGGAAAAATATTCAAATGTATAAGATCAAATAAAGAAGTATATACACAATATAAAAATAGGGAATCAAACATATACCGTGTATGATTATGTGCTACTTTGATAATTTGATTTACTAGTATTGTTTTCATAATGATTTTTATATTATGTAGATTCGTTATATATTTGAAAAAGTATTGTTCCACATCATAGAATATAATCTTTGATATCTTTTTTTTATTTACTTCGGATTCATATGATCTTCTGTGGAGGTTATACAAACAACATTTACATAGACGCTATAAAAAGCAGGAGTTGTTCAAGAAAAAAAGTTATGTATTAAAATTATAACATTGGTGTCAGTTATGCTTATGTTTGTTCAGCTTTCATTTTTTTTATTATAAGATACCTGCAAGTTGAATCTGTTTTTGAACAAAAGGTCCATGGGCCACATAGCTCACCTGAACAACAGTTCATTGTATCATTTTGTTTTAGTTTTTAAATATTTTCCCAATTTATTTCAAAATTAAACATTGAACCCCTCTGAGGGCACCAGTATTAGTCTAGGATCACAATTTAAACAATTTAGAATCTACCCTTTCTAAGAATGCTTGCATAGTAATTGTAGCATTGTAGTTCTTGAGAATAAGATTTTTTAACATTTTCCCTACATATTTCTATGTAAAACTTTGAACCCCTCTTGGGGCCCCAAGCATTAGTCCGGTGTTTATAATATCATTTAAAATCTACATTATTTGAGGATGATTGCATAGTAATCTCAAAAATTGTAGCATTGTAGTTCTTGAGAAGAAGGTTTTTAAACATTATCCCTATATTTTTCTTAGTCCCTCATGTTAAATTTTGAACCCCTCTTGGGGGCCCTAGTATTAGTGCAGGGGTCACGATTTTAATAATTATGAATCTACATTATTTGAGAATGCTTGCACAGTAATATTAAAAAATTGTAGCATTCTAGTTCTTGAGAAGAAGATTTTTTAAACATTTTCCCTGTATATTTCTATGTTAAACTTAAACCTCTCTTAGGGCCCTAGTTTTAGTCTGGAGGTCACGATTTTAACAATTTAAAATCTACATTATATGAGGATGCTTGCACAGTAATATTAGAAATTGTAGCATTGTAGGTCTTGAGAAGAAGATTTTTAAACAATTTCCCTATATTTATTTCTATGTTAAACATTGAACCCCTACTGGGGCCCCAGTATTAGTCTGGGGTCACTATTTTAACAATTTATAATTTACATTACATGAGGATGCTTGCACAGTAATATCACAAATTGTAGCATTGTAGTTCTTGAGAAGAAGATTTTTAAATATTTTCCCTACATATTTCTATGTTAAACTTTGAACCCCTTTTTGGGCCCCGGTTTTAATCCGGGGGTCACTATTTTATCAATTTAGAATCTACATTATTTGAGGATGTTTGCATAGTAATATCACAAATTGAAGTTCTTGAGAAGAAGATTTTTAAACATTTCCCTATATATTTCTATGTTAAACTTTGAACCCCTCTTAGGGCCCCAGTATTGGTCCGGGGGTCACGATTTTAACAATTTAGAATCTACACTATAGGAGGATGCTTGAATAATAATCTCACAAATTGTAGTTCTTAAGAAGAAGATTTGTAAACATTTTCCCTATATATTTTTATGTTAAATTTTGTACCCCTCTTAGGGCCCCAGTTCTAATCCGGGGGTCACGATTTTAACAATTTTAATCTTCATCATATATGCAAGCTTTGGTGTAAATATTGGCATTTCTGGTGCAGTGGTTCTTGAGAAGAAGATTTTTAAAAACATGCACCCTTTTTTCACTGTTTCGCAATTATCTCCCCTTTAAAAAGGGTTGTGCCTTTTATTTTAACAACTGAGAATCCACTTTCCATAAGGATGCTTTGTACCAAGTTTAGTTGAATTTGACCTAGTGGTTTTAGAGAAGAAGTCAAAAATGTGAAAAGTTTACGACGGACAACAGGTGATCAGAATAGCTCACTCGAACCTTCGGTTCAGTTGAGCTAAAAACGTTAACAAACTATCACAACCTGAAGGTCAAAGAAAGTATCCCAAAATTTTACTCCTCATCCACTTTTTTTTTTTTTTTTAATTTTTTTTTTTTTTTTTTTTTTTTTGGATCTATCATTTTTTTTTCAAAAAAATAAGAATCTGAAGTAAGTTTCACTAACACATTTTGCTGGAAATATTGTGAAAAAAATACACACTGAGTTATCATTTAAGCATTAAATGTTTATTTTTGGATGTCGTCAGTCCTATGACACACTAATGCGGTGCAGACAAATTGAATACCGCGCGTTAGCGCGGTATGATAATTTGTCTGCACCGCATTGGTGTGTCATCCAAAAATAAGCATTCAATGCTTATATTTATATTCATACTGAAGTTTTTTGGTATGAAATATCTGTGTATCGTCGCTGTAAAGCCATTATATTCGCTCTCAGTCAGGGATATGAAGCATACATGGAATAGCCATATTAAAATGTTATTTAGTACGCTTCCGCGGCTAAAAATATAGTGCCAGAAACTTTGTATAGAAAAATCTTTTTAATTTAGGAGTAGATATTTTTAATGATTATTTTTCAAAAGTACATATCAAATTGGTTATGTAAGGTTGAACGTATCATTTAATCTTACAAAAATAAATATGCTCAAAACACGTGTGCTCATGGCGCATGAATTTGCAAAGTGTATTCATAGGAAATTGAACGTCGCAGATTTCCAATGCAAACCTAAGGGGAAATATACACTGTAAATATAGCTACATGCATAAAATTTACGACGTGAAGAAATTGTTTAAATTTATTATCGCAGAATAAGAATAGGTTTATGAATCATGAATTTCAATTTAATAGAGCATGACGGATAAACAATTCAAAGTTGAAAATATATGGTTGCAGTAGATCAGTGACACATTAATTCTTCTGTGTAAACTTTGTTGCATTTGAAGCATATTGTTGGATACATCTTGAAAATAAACGATACCAGAGAAAAATATTTTTACAGTTTTACATCAATCATAACAGGTTTCGTGGCAACCATGTTAACCATGTTATAGTAAGTTGTTTACAGTTTATGCCGCCACATCTTATCTATTCATTACATTGAAGCCAAGTACCTTCTATGTGATTAATCATATAACGGAAAAATGTTTTGGATTTAATTCATAATAATTAACACTTGTAGGTATATAAAGTTTATTGAAATTACTATGAAGAACATTAAGAAGAAAATCGATGCAAAACTGGAAGGCTGCTACAATTCTTGTCATTGTCACATTTTTGCCATTTAGCATCAAAAGATAGGTAAATACTATCATTATAAAAATGTGATGTAATGTTAATAAATTTTATATTTGAAGTCTTCATTAAATGAACAGAAATTATGTCAACAAAATTTTACTGACAAACAAGTTCATAAAACAAGATTATCAACAATCTTGATTGAAGTCATCATTTCGTAAGTTCTATGGTTGATACAACAACCTTGTCAGCTAATACAATCTTCCGCTAGGTCAAATGCTGACTGACGTTTTTCATACTTATTGTTAGGTCATTATTATTCACCGAATGTCTACGGAATTTTTTCGTTTTCCTGATTACGACAAAGAGCACAGGGCGGGTGTGACCGGTCAGCAGAAGATGCTCACTCCTCCATGGCACCTGATCCTACCTCTAATTTTTGTAGAGGTCCGTGTTTGCTCTGCTCCTGTTTTGTATTTTTCCTTTGGACTTTTGATTTTGAATACTGTTCGTTATCACAACATTTCATTCTTAATTCTTCAATACTGTGTGGTAACGGTGAAGTACCAATATAACTAAGATTTGTTTTGTAATACTCCCTTCTATGATACGCTTGTTTCAAAATCATACTTGTGAAACCACCTCTTCATGATAAAATATTATTAGATTTCACAAAATCCTTTACGGGGTCACCTGAGAGCAAACTTTCAAATAGAAATGAACATAAAGATATTAGCTAAGTAGATTAAAGTTTCTATTTACTTCTTAAAATAGTTTACAGCTTTATCTCTCACAATATGATGCCTTTTTTAAGGTGTCCCTCTGCTATTATTTTTTATTTTTTAAAATTCCTTATATTGATTTTCATCAAAGTCAATATCAATAGATTCATATGAATAAAGTTGAAGTGATGAAGCAGTGCTAATTTTTTCAAAAATTGTTGTGTCTTATCATGATATGAAGAAATATTTAGTCGTAACACTTTTCCGTTATATTTTTGGTAATTGATATTATATTAATTTTAAGGGTCATAAAAAATAGTAAGTTTATGTATTATACCTTGTGTTGATACATATTTTACGTCGAGATCAAGGCAAAAGAGATATCTACTGCCAACTGGAGCTATACCTCCATATTAAAGTTTAACATCGTTATAATGTAGTCAGCAAGAAAAGGCAAACATCTGATTTGGAATTCAAAACACCTAGTTTAAATTTCTTCATTGGTGTACTGATATCGAATTCATGTCATGTGGCTTCTATTTAAGTTGTCTCCATTCTGAAATAATTGATGAGGAAGAATTGCAAAGGTTTGAGGGCTTGTTTATTTAAATTGAAAGTATTTTCAAAGTGTTGCTTTAGAAATATAACATATGTAACACAACGAAAAGATGGTGGTGCAATATCTTTATCATTATGTTGCTGTGAATAATTATAATAGACATGCTGACAGTGGTCCTAAAAATAAACATAAACATCCTAAGAGGATGACCATATAAATGTTAATATATATTGCACAACTTTAAAAAAAAAACTTATAGCTAGTGATATTTTACAATAACGATTCAATAGAATTTTATCAATTGACCTTTGACATTAAATGTACTCTACTACGCAAATATATCATCTAAGTAAGAAGTAATATGCAGTGGATATAATAATTTACTATCATCATGGTAAAGAATGTCAACAATATAAATGTTACGCTTAATTCACAAACCCAAGTAAATATCAGCACTTCACATCAGACAAAATTAATATATATCATATTACTAACAAAGCAGGACTGTAGACAATAAATCAGGATGTTTTGTATAGTTTTCAATTTATAAATTAATAAACTTGATATTGACACACCGTTGTAGAAATCATTTATTACTTCCTAATCTTATATAAATGCAAGATGAAAATATTACTAACACATTAATATGCAAACACGTCCACCTTAATTGGTCAAAGTTCTACTATAAAATGCCAAATGTCAAATGGTGGATATAGAATATAAACCAGAATCACAAATGTGAGGAAATAATCACAAAAATAACTTTTCACCAAATAATAACAACATTTCAAATGTACAATAAAAATATATCAGTCAAAATTTTCTTAATTTTTTAACATCTTATCAAATGGGAATATTGTGAGAATACCACACCCGATGTTACATGTAATTTTAACTTTGCCCTCTTACACATACTAACGACTCACCTCTGAGTTCAAAAGAGTATAATATTACAATATCAAATATGTTACTTAATACGCTTAGCCAAACCGACAAAAGTTACATTATATATCTTTTTCCTAATAATGGGAAAACATTGGATTTTTTCCCCCAGTTCGGTTAACTATCATCCGCTGAAATAGAATAATTTCAGAAATAAAAAAGTCAAAAATATAATAGATAGAAATAGTACTAATTCTGATAATTAGCCAAATAGTAAAAATAAATACTGAGATCTTCTGGTGTAAGCATGATTGTAGAGCGGGATCCGAGTTCAAATTACTAAGTAATTAATGTATTTGTGTTTATCAACTTTCGGTTTATAACTACGTTCACTCAAAGAAATCGTTTGACCTTCGCAATTAAATGGCGTCTGGAGCTACACAAAATGACATGACCATTTGTTTCATTTGCTTCGAGAAATTCAAAACGCCGATAATACTGCCTCGTACGCATATATTTTGTCATAGTTGTATTTCGTCTCATATCGAGAGCTCTTGCAAGTCAAAAGAGGCGCCGGTGGGATTTTCATGTCCACTGTGTAGGGAATTTATCCCAGCACCAGCTGCTTTTGATAAACCCGACACATGGGTAAATTGTCTTCCCGTTTGTGATATTATTGAAAAATATGTTAAAATCAAGGAATCAAACCTGTGTGTACCATGTCAACGGGAAGAGGATAAAGAAGTAGCTACAGACATATGCATTACATGTGAGGAGCCTAATTGTGGGAACTGCGCAAAATACCACGGACGGAATTTAACGTCACGCAGTCATAGCATTGTACCAATGAACTCTTTCGAACCTAGCATATTGTTAAAGTCTTTCATATCAGCTGAAACGAACAGTAGCTGTCCCAAACACCCAGACAAACAAATAGAATTTCACTGCAGTGACCATCGAAAACCTTGTTGTTCACTTTGTGCAGGTACAGTCCACAGACAATGTTCCAATGTAGAAAGCATACAAGAAGTGACAGAGAAAGCGAAAAACAGAAACATGTACAGATGTTACTTAGTGAAATGAATGCATTTGAGAAAAGACTGCATACAATCAAGGAAAGTCAAGAAGACAATCTTACACAAATAGACAGTTCCTCTGACAACATTAAAGAAGAAATAAAAATGTTAAGAAGGAAAATAAATGACCACCTGGACCGACTTGAAGCTGACCATTTAAATGAGTTAAGCAAGATCGCAAAGCAAAGTAGAGAGTTACTTAGCAGGAACATTGATTCTTTGTCAGATAGGAT
>WFKH01011925.1:12042682-12055839 GCA_016163765.1 Magallana hongkongensis | reverse complement strand
AGTAGAGAGTTACTTAGCAGGAACATTGATTCTTTGTCAGATAGGATTTACTTTAGCCGTCATTGCATTCAGAGTCTCCAGAAAATTAAAAATTTGAGTGATGCCTGCTTCATAAAAGAATATTATCGTGTCAGGGAAAGTTTTGAAGAACTGAATACAACGACTGTACAAGTACATAATATGAAGCTAGAAACAAGTATATCGAAAGAAGCTCACAAAATCGCCAAATTGAAATGTATTTCTGCAATTAAATTGGTACAATCAAAACATGACGTATCATTAGACATTTCGCAGTTTTTTCTTTGTCCTACCTTTGAGTTTGATATACCTAACGATGATGTGTACTGTGGCGATTTAAGTTCTAATGGTACACTTACTTTGGCAAAGTATGGATCTAGTAAATCTGGCCTCCAACAATACACAATGAATAGTAACAACTGTAAACCGACAAAAGAGTACCTTACTGTTAACTGCTTTTTTGGGTTAGTGGTTAAAGACGATTTTATCTACGCAACCAATCGAAATGAAAATAATGTTACCATAATTTCAAGCGAAACGTTCACTTTTCGGGAAAAAATACCGATGAAGAGGAACATCGTCCCATATGGCATTTGTCAATGGAAGGAATATCTTTTCGTGGCATGTCAAACTGCCATTCTCAAATACAGTATTTCCGGACGTTTCATTCAGAGTTATTCAGTTAATTTTAATACGCTGTTTGTTACTGTCTTAAGTTCTGGAAACATTGTATACAGCAACACATCTCAAAACTGTGTTGAATCAATGGACCAAAATGGATACAGATTATGGAAATATGTGAATGCAAAATTAAAGTCGCCTCATAGCGTTGACAAAGATGAAACGGATGATCTGTATGTATCCAGTACTGATATGAATAATGTCCACATCTTGTCTTGTGACGGTTCTCTCATCAGAATAATAGAGAATATTCCACGACCTGTTTTTATGAAGGTTCAGGAAAGTAGTCGAATTTGCTGTGTGTGCAGCAATTTTCGAAAATTCATAGTTTATTTAATAAAATGAAACTCCGTCGGAAGCACTATCATATGATAAAAATTATTGTATTTCGAATATAAATTTGTTTTGATCCATGAAAAATGTTTTAAGATATGTACATAGAACTCATGGGATATAAATGGAAGTGGTATGTATTATAATAATTTTGTGAAATCATCGATGGATTATATTATTTTAACGATGTCTGATCCTCCGCAACATTCAATGACGTTTTTCCTCTTGGCGTAAAATGTAACTTTGAACAAACAACATTTCAGGATGTCAACAGCAGTTCGATATCTATCGGGTTGAATATAAAATAACATAGTATCACAGTGACTTGGTTATGATTTTTCTTCCAACTTCAGATCAAACCGAAGCATAGTTTGTTTGTAGCATCGTATATTTTTTTCACTGTTGTATAACTATTGCATTTCTGTAAGGAACGTTATATCTAATATAATATGATTTATGGTGCTACCGTTGTGGCAAGCACAGCAAGAATTACACATACCTTGCATCATTGTCAACTTAGTGTTATTTAGTTATCAACTAACATCAAAGAATTTGAGAGAAAGAGACAGAGACAGACAGACAGACAGACAGAACAGACGGAGAGAGAGAGAGAGAGAGAGAGAGAGAGAGAGAGAGAGAATTATAAGATTTCTAAGTTTAAAAAAAATTCTTACAAAATACATAGACTTGCTTCCACCTAAAACCGTTCTTTACTTCTGGAGAGAATTGACCAGTCTGTAAAACGTAATTTGTGTTTAATTTGGTCAAAGTTGTTAACGATAAATACAGTATTTTTTTTCTACCTTGTTGTTATCTGAATTTCATTTTTTTTTTCCTGGTTCATAATTTTTTTTTTATTTGTTTATTTTTGCATTCTAATTACATACGTTTTATCCGTGCCCCCGGTCCCCGTTTGTAGGTGTGTAATTTCCCATTTTTCAATTTAATGGTTTGACAATATGCAACATCTGTATAGATTTTTTAACTGTTTATTTTTTTCTTTTTATTCTTTTTTATTTAGTTCAAAATGACCTTTTTTTTAATCTTCCCTACTTATACTTACAGTACATGCATGCAAAATTAACTTAAAATTGGATCGATATGACAGTAAAGTACGGCTCTTGCTAGTATATATATAATCTCTCTATCAAAACCAAAAAAAATAAAATTAAAAACATCTGAGGCAGGTATTGCAGTCTATACTGAAATAGCTAGTACACGCATTACAGATGTTTGATCCACCTCTAAATTTATCGCGGGAAATAAAGCGCGAGATTACTGTGACGTCAAACGTTAAAATCTAGAATCATTTGTTTATGTATCTCAACTCAATATGAAGGATTGGAAACATGTAAAAAATCTCTTGGGTCTCAACAAATCTTGTACGTTACTCAAAACGTGTATTCAAACCTCAAGACACCGTAAATTACGAGTTTAATGTTAGCCATTTTTGGCATAGCACCACGGGAGAAAACATTAGAACCTAGACAAAAATTTTTTTTGAAGAATCTGTAGGTTTAGCTCGTTCTTTTTCCCGCGCACACTGGTTCTTAGAGCTCGCTTCGCTCGCTATTATTGAATTATTGTAAGAAGCAGTGTAAGAAAACGTAATAAATCATTGCTTCTGTAAGAGGGTGGAATTTAAATAATTATTTTACTTTGATACTTATTGAATGTTTATATAAAAAGAAAATTGTCTGCGGTTTTGGGGTATTGAACCGGGTGCCTGTGGTGTATATGTGAAAAAGATTAATGGGAGTACAGTGATTTTTATATTGCATATTACAAGTGTGATAAGACAATTTTTTTTCTTTAATTTTTAGGAACTGTCAACTTAATGGATATGTATATATGCTGGAAATAAAGAACCTCAGAACACATCTCAGAGTGTTCAACTTCATTAATCGAGAATATTTTTTTTACCTAACAAATCATTGCTCTATTGTTAGGAACTTAATTTTGTTATTACAAGCATAAACATATATTGCTTTATTGAACTTTGTATCTATACTTACTGATTGTTTTATTATGAGAAACTATTTGTTTTATCATCGTTTTATTATAAGACACCGTGTCATTATACACACTAAATAACTGTTTATTGTGAGAAACTATTTGGTTTTACACACTGAATCATTGTTTTATTGTTAGAAACGATGTCGTTTTAATTAATAACAAATAATTAGTATAGTTGACAAAAGCATTGTTTAAAATGAAAGGGTATTTTCTCCGGCGATATCAGGGTCTGAAGTATAAAATATGTATAAAAATATAGCTAGAGAAAAGGCCCAATTTCAATGCCTCATATTATTTTTAGGTTTTTTGGCGAAGCTTGATAATGCAATCAAACACACATTATGCTGATCATTGTCTTCGTATTAAAGAAAATATATCCTTTAGTTTTAATTACTAGTCTTTTTATATTAAATTAAAGTTATATGTTTGTATCTCTGCTGTGTTTATGCAGTGGGATTTTAGTAATACAATTTAATTAAATGAAATGCATGTAATATTATTTTTACTTTTGCAAGTGATACAATGTGGTCTTACATGTATATTAGTATAAATGTCTTATAGAAAATAAATTTTGTATGGTTATGTCATTTATTTTTTCATTCTCTTTTGGTCTTTCATAACAATAGAGTTTTTAAATATGAACTGAGATTTAAGAGGCATAGTCACGATTAAAGATGAATTTCATTTTTTTTTATCTTTATATTCGTTGAGGTATTTTCATTGGTCAGCCAACATCTGGGTGTCAGTCGTTGAGTTATTATAAAGATGCATGGTTTAAAATCTATACTTATAAAATAAGACATTTTGCCACTAAATTTAAAAAATGCCTGCACCAGAGTAACTGCTTACACCTTTGGTATTTCAACACGTATGATATGATGTGCGTAAGCTATAACTGAATTTTACCTGATAAGTATTTATTCTAAAATTAATTAAAAATCTACTTTCATTTGCGATAAACCAGTCCGAAATAGCAAAAATGAGAGCGCTTTGGCGGATCCAAGTCAGTGGGAGTTTGCATCAAAATATATGCTTGCAATTTAATAATATTGAATGATATGGTGGCATATTTCTGCCCCCTACATGCAAGATAAATTATGTCAACATGCAAGAAAATTATGTTAACATGCAAGATAATTATGTCGACATGCAAGATAATTATGTTGACATGCAAGTTACAAATCCTTTTAGAGAATTTGATTTTTATATGGGTAAAATGACTTACTAATGCCTTACTCTGACATCATAGATGCAAGATGCAACATAATTATGACAACATGCGACTTATTTATGTTGACATGCGACTTATTTATGTGAACATGCGAGTTAATTATGTTAACATGCAATTATATTTATGTTAACATGCGAGTTAATTATGTCGACATGCGACTTATTTATGTTGACATGCGACTTATTTATGTCAACATGCAAGTTAATTATGTTAACATGCAAGATATTTATGTCAACATGCAAGTTATCTCGCATGTTGTTATAAATAACTTGCATGTAAAAATAATTATCTCGCATGTTGACATAAATATCTTGCATGTTAACATAATTAACTCGCATGTTAACATAAATAAGTCGCATGTCAACATAATTATTTCGCATGTTGACATAAATTTCTTGCATGTTAACATAAATAACTTGCATGTTCACATAAATAAGTGGAATATGATGTCAGATACGGGCGTAAGTAAGTGATTTTATCCATATAAAAATCGGGTTGTCTTTAAAGATTTGTAACTTGCATGTACACATAATTATCTTGCATGTTGACATAATTTTCTTGCATGTTGACAAAATTTATCTTGCATGTAGGGGGCAGAAATATGCCACCATAGAATGATTACGTGAAGAGTGAATATATTTACTGAGAACTTACTTAGGGTACACATAGAAGTTAAGATTTGACAAACGTTAAATAATAAAAATAAGGCTATTCGTTTCTTAAATGCGCTACTTTAGTTTTGATGTATAGAACGCTTGCGAAGAACGACCTCTGGTGAGAGAATGCGATAGAACTTTCCAGAACGGGGTAACCAAGAACGCGGGTTGACTAATTTACGTCAATGCGAAAAGTGTACGACGAGTTTATCATGCATCGCGGGCAAATAACTTGGATCGGACATCTTTGCTTAATACAAAAAAGTTAATAAATAAAATGGAACAATTTGATGCGATTTTAGTTTTGATGGGAAGAACTTTCCAGAACGGGGTGCCCAGGATTTCAAGCGGTTTGACTAATTAACGTCATGGCGGAAAGTGTAGGGCGAGTTAACCTTGGATCTGACAACTTTGGTTCAAAATATGCAAATAAATATGCATACACTAGCGTTTTTTAATTTCATACATTTTTATACCACGACAGATTTGTAGTAAACCTTATACATTAATTTTTAAACAATGAACAGATTGTGTCCTGCGTCTACTGATATGAATAAATGATGTATTGATGTATACATAAAACGGGGAAGTTAAATGGGCTGACCCCCCCCCCCCTTTCCCATTTTTTTTTCTTTTTAAACAGTCTTTTATCTGAAAATCTTATTTGGAACAGTGATAAAAATTATAGTACAATTTAACCTAATTTATGAAAGAACAAAATTTAGAGATACGACGCACTATTAAACTAACTGGTTTGAAATTTTAAAAAAGTTTAATTGTTATTTTTTTCCAGTCAGTTGCAACAAAAAGAATTAAGGCAACGTACATGTATATGTCACCCATTTCAGTTTAGATTTTTCAACTCTGCCCTCTCCTCTAAATGTCCAACCATGCAGTTGTTTCTTTATTTCAATATTAAATAATAGGTTAAGAAAGCAATAAAAAATGTTTAGAAAAATTTCGGACACGGTATATACAAATATGAACAAAATATATGGTTCAACATATTAAGCATGGTATCATTTATGTGTAAAGTGTTAATTCCCGCGCTTGCGCGGGATGTCATCTAATTCTTTTATGTGTACATGTAAGCAAACTAGAGTCTTGTTTAATATTTATATGTTTGATATAAATTTGTCCAGTGAAACAACAGAAGATGCACAAAATCTACCTATTAAAGTCATCATGGACTCGCATGGAAAGTTTTTGGATCCAAAATGGATGTATAAAAACAAAGAACTAAGAACAACAGTACTTGGTGAAGGCAAAAAGAACATCAGGGAAGCAATAGAACAAATCCAAAAAGAAAAATCTCCTAAACATCTTATCATAGGAGTAGGATGTAATGATCTAGCAAATGAGGATCCTGATGATGTCGCAGTAAAATTCAGAAAGTTGGTATCGGTGAAACCCAAAAGTTCCATCGTACATATTCTACCCATATTCGCAAGATGTGGTGACAGAGCCTACAACCTAAAGGCATCAGTAACCAACAGGAAGCTAGAAGATATTTGTGAAGAAACTGGAGGGCATTTCATTAAAATTAACAAAATCTCATCAGAAAGTCCTCAAAACTACACAAGGGACGGTGTACATTTTAATAACACCGGAAGGAAAAATCTTGTGATCATGATAAAACAACACCTCAATCCTCATCTCGGGATGAAACCATATGATCAGTACCAAAAACAATCACAAAGACAAGTAAATTACCAAGAGCAACACCTGTGACCAAAATAGCAAACTACAATATCCCCAGAGAAAACAGCACCACAACCAATGGCAAACAAATCAAGAAAAGAGATGGTATAACCAAAAGAACACTCAACACACTAGTGATCGTTCGCATCAAAACAACCTTCCCAAACAAATCCACCAACAAAAATCACCGTGGTCCCAGAACACCCAAGAGAAAACAAGCAGGGAATCTCAAATGAGAGAGCTCTTTGAACAATTGTTAAAATTTGTTTAGATACATGGAAAGTCAATATGACACCAAATATTTAATCTAGTCATTATACTTGTCTAAGTCATAATATTCTTTTTGTGATTATTCAGATTGTGATTTTCTATCGTATAATTAAGATAGATTTATATTCTAAGTTTTTTATGTTTTTCGTAGATTTAACATACTGGTACATGTATGTATGTATAGATCAGCTACTAAGTATTTGCTTGACACTGTCAGAATATCCGATTGATTTTCTTTTTATTTTTATTTTCAAGTGAAATCTTTAGGAATGTCATCCCTAAATATTGCATATTGGAATGTGCATGGCCTCAGTGATCAAAAGCTGAGTGATGATATTTTTAGCAACATGTGTGAAAAATATGACATAATATGTTTAGCTGAAATAATGCTTAAAGATTCAACAAGAAATCTTCCAGGATTCTCTCCACCATTTGTATTGAATTTAAAAAAGACAAAGAAAAGGGGTAGGTCATGAGATGGATTACTTATATACATTAAACCAACCATATACAAGTACTTTAGAAAAGTATATCAAAGTGAGAATAGCATTTGGCTACAAACTTATATTCAAAATACCAATTTACAACAAAATAACGTTCCATATTATTTTTGTTTCTGTTATATAAAACCATATGTGAACAAAACCAAGTCAGAAGAAACATTTTCAAATATAGAAAATGAGAAAGCCAACTACAGATCTAAAGGAGAAATTTTTATTTGTGGAGATTTTAATGCACGAACAGGGGGACTCCGAGATTTTATACAACATAACTTATTGAATGATACCTTTTCAGACTGCATTTTACCAGAAAGCATATATAAACCTGGCATTTTAAACAACAGATGTCAACTCGATAAGACATCAAACTTACAAGGGCAGTTGCTCACAAATATTTGTAAAACATATAGATTATCTATACTAAATGGAAGATTTCTTGGTGACTCTCAAGGTTATTTCACATTTTTCAAAACAAATGGTTCAAGCACAGTTGATTATATGTTGGCTTAAAGTCAGTTGTACCACAAAGTTGAACATTTTAATGTATTACCTCCAACAGAAATATCAGATCACTGTCTTATAACTGCAAGCATTCACATGAACATTGATGTGCTTTGTAATGAAAAATATAAAACATGCTTTTTGAAAGGAAAATACCTTTGGTCAAGTATTTTAAAAACAAATATGCAGATGCTCTTATGGAAGAAGATACTAAAAATCAAATCTTGATGCTTGATAATTTACTTGACCAAGTAAAAGATGATAAATCATATGATCCAAATAATCTTGTTGAGACACTATCAAATACATGTATTATGATTAATGCAGCAAACAAAAGTGTTCCATTTAAAACTACAAGATTTACAAAAAACGCCAAAAAATTAAACCAAAACCAAAGTGGATGTCAAAAGATTGTTCTCTACTTCGAAAAGAAGTAAGAAATTTGGGGAAGAAAGTACAAAAATATCCAAACAACTGTGAACTAAGACATGCTTTTGTAAATTGTAGAAAAACCTACAATAAGCTAAGGAAAAGCCTTTAATCAAATTTTTACAATTATATTGCAGATGAAATAAACTCATTGTCACCACAAAATTCAAAAAAATTCTGGAATAAAATTAAAGAAAACAAAGTTAGGAAAACTAATGCAGAAACTGTCGGAATTTCAGAATTTGTTGATCACTACAAAACTTTATTAAACATTCATTATACTGACGAGGAAAGCTCAAAATACAATTATGCTGAACTAAATATGGAACCAAAACCTTTGGACTTTTTGTTTACTCAAAATGAAATAAAACAAAGCATTTTGAAACTGAAAATGGTAAAAGTGCTGGGCCCGACTTAATTTTGAATGAGTTTATGAAGACCAACCACAATACCTTGTTACCAACTCTTACAAAACTTTTTAATATCTTACTACAAAATGGAAAGATGCCAAAAGAATGGAATCTTTCACTCATTACATCATTATACAAAAATGGCGACCCTAATAATACAATCAATTATAGAGGTCTCAGTGTTACAAGTTGTTTAGGAAAACTCTTTACAGGCCTTTTACAGAAACGCTTGGATAATTATCAATGTGGATTTAGAAAAAATCATAGGACCACTGACAACATTTTTGTTCTGAAAACCCTAATCAACAAATGTCTTCATACAAAAAAACAAAATTTATATGTATGTATTGTGGATTTTTAAGTCCAACACTTTTTAATATCTTTATTGATGATTTTGTTAATTATTTCAAGAATGTAACCACATATCCTGCTTATCTTGATCCTATGCCAATTAATCATATGTTTTTTGCTGATGATCTCATTCTGGTATCAGATTCACCAGTTGGTTTACAAAACTGTTTAGATGTTCTTGGAAAATATTGTTCTGACTGGAAACTGTGTGTCAATATGGAAAAATCAAACATTATGATTTTCAATGGTAAATATCTTGGTGTTGTGTTTACATCAGATGGAAAAATGAAATTTGCAGCTGAACAACTATCAAAACGCGCAAAAAAGGCATATAATGCTTTGAAAACAAATTTTCCTGCAAATATTAACTTCTCTGTGGAAATTATGTTAAAATTATATCAATCAATAATAATACCAATAATTACTTATGGGTCTGAAATATGGATATCCGACTTCAAATGTGATTTAATGTCTTCAGAACAATTTACATTTGAAAAACACAACACCTTATTTTTAAAGACATCTTAGGGGTACACAGAAAGGCATCAAATCTTGCTGTTTTATGTGAATTAAGACAATTTCCTCTGTATTATCTATGTTTTGAGAATATGTTCAAATTTTATAAGAGACTGGAAGATATGGAATACAAAAATGACTATAATAATTACTTAGTAACATCTGCATTCAAAGAAGACAAAAAATTGTCTTCTAGAGTATCTTGGCAAAGAAAACTGTCTTCATTGCTACAAAAATTAAATATCAATTCTTTGAATATCTGTCACAAAATTTTAAAGAACAATTTAAAAGAACATTATCAAAACAAAATACATGAACAACTAAACAATATATGTAAAGCTGACTCTGGAAAATTGTCTTTTTATAGCAAAATTGTAAACCAAAATGAAAATGAACTACAACAATACTTAAAACTACCTTTTAAAAAATGTGACAGATCTGTCCTAACAAAACTAAGAATCAGTGCTCATTCATTATTTATTGAAACTGGTAGATATTCTAAACCTCCTATTCCACGAGAAAAACGTCTGTGTAATTTTTGCAAATTGTTTATTGAAGATGAGAAACACTTTGTATTGTATTGTTCAAAATATGACCAATGTAGATTGAATTATAATGATATATTTAATGTAAACACATATACAAATGTCAATCCCATTAAGGAACTTGTCAATCCTAAAAACATTACAGCTGCTAGAAGGATATGTTGTTTTCTAAAAAACTGTTTCAACGCTAGAAAGGGAAGTCAACAATGAACACTTATACAATTTTACGAATACCAACAATAGTCTTCGCACAAGCCTAGTTTTGTTCACCCAATGTTTTGTCCATTGTAGATTTATTAGTTAATGTTTTAACTTTTGCATGCTATGTTTAATGTTTTGTTTTATGTAACTCATATCCATGACTGTATGCCGACATGGTAATTGTCAATAAATGAATTGAATTGAACTGTTTACATAACAAGACTTAGTGCTTCCAACGCGAAAACTGAATTACAAATTTTTGAACGATGCTATCCCCTTTAAAACAATTGGAGGACGTAACAATTTATGAATAGATACTACATGTTATTATTTCCATCGCACATGCGCATTGTATTTTTGTGTAACCCAACATCAAAATTATTTACTTCATATACTAGAGGTGATTCTTCAACTATAATCTGGTGAATATTAATTACGTCCTGTGAGATTTCTTCGTAAAAAAAAACACTTTTTTGATTCTTTATATTAAAATTTGTTCGGACCAGACAGCTTTTTAAAAGCACGTTCTGTAATTTGGAGAAATAACATCGCACGAACGAATGCATGAAATTAAAAGCTACACAGTGTTATTCGTAGTCAAAACAGACTCGGTCTCGTTAAAAATATATTTAAATACATGGATTTAAGTCGTCTAAAAACTGTCAATTGACCGAGGTGCTGCAAAATGCAGTCAGACATCTTGATATCGCCTGTACAGCTAACCTTTCGATTTTCGGCGCCTAACAGCGAAAACAAAGAAACTTTTAAGGAAGCATTGTTTGCCACAAAATGCGCACCATGCAGTGGCTCTTTTAGAGAACCATCTACAAAAGATCTTCATGGCAACGACGCTGTTCGGTCTGAATATCAGACAACAAATAAAAACTTCTCCTTAAAATACTAAAGATCTCCATCTCTAGCGAAGGCACATTAGACTGTGAAGGTGATACATTATTCCACTCCTTATCATACAAACAATGAGAAGATTTCACTCCAGAGTGTTGCAACACAAAGACATCCGCTTGTCCACCAAGCTGAACGTGTAGAACGCAGTTGTGTTCCCATAGGTTGTACTTTCGCAGACACATCAAGCATCTAGAAAAATTTCACAAACCTAGCGCTTCGTCCGCCACATTCCGCAGATCCGCTGTTACGATAAAATTTGAACTGCATTGACCATTTGATTCGCATGATATGTCCAGGATTTTAAGACAGTTGTTGTATGACGAACGGTTTGGGGCAGCCGAAATCGAGAAAATCGAGGTCGAAGGAATAAAAAGTTAGGTAGTACTGCAAGTAGGTCGGCTTTCCGCTCAGACAGCATGAAGTTGCTGTTTGACAGAATCGGTTATAACCAAAAGAGCACTTCCCAATTTCTAGCTACGATGTCCGCTGTAAAAGTCTCACTGAAGCTTTCGAGCGAGTGCTGTAACCAAACTGGCCCAAGGACCGGTGTTCCATGCCCATACTGCAATCATATAAACCATAGGCGCTCACAACAATGATCTTTAAAGAAACTACCATTAGACATTAAGAGTCCCTAAAAGATGACTGGTTCTTTTTTGTTGCCTTATGAACTCGCGCGTCTCTTACTATTTTTTAGTTATGACTTCAAGCAGACGTAAAGAAACTAAATAAATTACAACGTTTACCTTGCAAGAGGAAATTCGATTTGATCAATTAGCAATAAAATAAAATTACTTTGATCAGAAAACATCAATAGTTGATAAAAGAATTATTGATGTTTTCCGATCAAAATAATAATTTAGCTAGTCCTTCAGTTCTGTTTTCTATGAGTGGGAGTTTTTAATTTTTATTTTTTTTGGGGGGGGGGATGGGGGTGGAGGTGTTATTTTTGGCAGCGCAGCTCTATTTCATTAAACCGCTGCACAGAATTTCAATTTCATGAATCTTTCTAGTTGATAAGGACACAATGTAAAGATAATTCTAAAATTCTAACTCCATTAGTTAGTTTTTGATAGTTTGCCTCTTTTGAACTTATTATTTTTGGTCATTAATGGTTATAGTACTTCACAGTTTGTCAGAACAGCTTCTCGTAAACATGATAACTGAAGAGAAATTCATGAAACTCTGTAGTTAATAGGCGCCTAATTTGAAATGGTCGATGATCGTACCATTTGGCGTATTGCATTGTGTATTGAGTTCATGGTGAAATATTAAATTCATTCATCATTATTATGTAAACCGCTACATGTGATTCAACATGCCTACATATGGAGACGAGGGCATATGCTTTTACTAAAAACAACCATTATATCATGTAAAAGACCAGAATATGAAAAAATCATTCTGTTTGTAAGAGTAAGTTTACTCTAAAAAGGCCGAATACATTAAATTCTGGTAATTGAACAACAACCTTTGAATAAATCAATAGGGGAGAAAATCCAATCGACAGGACAGGCTACAAGAATTAAATCCCTTTTTTTCAAAGACACGTTTTAATAATCATAAACAAACATGTTATAAATTTTGTCCTGCTAATGAGACACAATACATAATGTCTACTTTCTGTATAGGTGAAATTATAGTACAGATATCTAAATTGGAACCGAACATCTAATGCTATGGCCAGATCATGCAAAGAACAAAGGAGAAGTTTTGTGGAGTACAGTAACTATTGCATTTAAGTTAAGGTACACCCTTACTATTCAGGCTATATTAAAATATTACTATTAAAACATAGGTAATCACAGATTACAAAGCTCAACGAGACGAGGCATCACCTTTATGAGGCATCACCTTTATGAGACCACCTTTATCATATTATATGAAAATCA
>WFKH01011925.1:12024164-12036975 GCA_016163765.1 Magallana hongkongensis | reverse complement strand
TTTTGTTTTCCCGAGGACTATCAAGTGACACATTTATTCACAAAAGCGATGATCTACGCAAACCCATGTATACAAGTTGCCTAACATCTCGTCCAATATTAAACTCATTTAAACTCTTCAAAATATTAATCTCACCTTTTAAATACTCTTTGAAAATCTTCGCTTCACTAATGTTTTCTTACAATGTTTTGTTGCTATTCAATTTTAAACGTTTTTTCCCTTTCCTCTGCAGAGATTTGAGCAAATCTCGATGCTGCCATTTTGTTCTGCTCCAGACAAAACAATGTGACGTCAATATTCAAAGGGCAACTACTCTAATTTTAAAGAATTTCAAAGGGCAACTACTCTAAATATTTTAAGAACTTATGGAACACGGTTTCTGTGTTAAATAATATGAAATGTCGAGATGAGTAGGCAAAGCGGCGGCCAATGACGGTCATATTGCCTAATATTAATCTTCACCAAACCTACATAGAGATATATGAGGCAATCACGTGCTATGTTTAAACCAATGAAAATATGGCATTTCAGTCCGAGGGAAAACAAAAAACAATAGTGTATCATATTATACAATAGTATATCATAGGAATCATGTTTTATCATTTAACAACAAACACATCTATCAAGCAGGGTTGAGTGAGGTACGAGATTTTTTAGCATCCTTGATAATGAAGATCAGACTCTGCAACTAAAGCTACCTCTGCGTTTCATTTATAATATAGTTAAATCAACTATGCAAGTTTGAAATAGTACTATTATCTATAAAACATGTGACCTGTTCCAAAATAACTAAACCTCATCCAGCATCCGAAACCTATGGCTCAGATTCAGCATTCAAGCCTGTCAGGTGCATCGGTATCATAAGACGCACCATCCATGCAAGTTTGGTGAAGTTGGTACTATAGTAATAACTAAGATATAATCATCAGAGAGCACCTGCTCCAAAAACTTTAACCAGCTCCAAAAACCTTAACCTCCCCCAGCATCCAAAACCTATGGCTCAGATTCAGCATTCATACCTGTCAGGTGCATCAGTATCGTAAGACGCACCATCCATGCAAGTTTGGTGAAGTTAGGACAGTAATAACTAAGATATAATCATCAGAGGGCACCTGCTCCAAAAACTTTAACCAGCTCTTAAAACCTTATCCTCCTCCAGCATATGAAACCTACGGCTCAGATTCAGCATTCAAGCCTGTCTGGTGCATCGATATCATAAGACGCACCATCCATACAAGTTTGGTGAAGTTAGGACCAGTAGTAACTTAGAAATTGCTATCAAAAGGCACCTGCACCAAAAACTTTAACCTGCTCCAAAAACCTTAACCTCCTCCAGCATCTGAAATTCATGGCCCAGATTCAGCATCCAAGTCTTTCAAGTCCATAAGTAGGTCTAGATGCATCATCCATGCAAGTTTGGTGAAGACAGGACAAGTAATAACTTACAGGACCTGCAACAAAAACTTTAACCAGGTCTGGACGCTGACGCCGGGTGTATAGCATAAGCTCCCCCCGACTTCGTCTCAGTAAGCTAAAAATTGCCAAAAAAAGCCATTATGCTTGTGGGGGCCATTTTCACAAGTCATCAATTTACATCAAAATATTTGTTGGAATACAATTTCGTAGATTTGCCCTTATTATGAATGAGTACCGCATTTCATATTTTGTTCGAAAAGTTTTATTGGAGTATTCAAAAAATAAAAAAAAAAAGTGCTCTCAGGAAGAGCAATTATAATTCCACATTCGCATTTTACTTTTTTTATGCAAGTACTAGCTAGTAGTAATAAATATTTATTTAATTCATTATAAAAATGTTACATGTATTATAACTTTACTTTATCTACACAATATCAGTTTATAAAAACATAATATAATTGTCACTATAGAAGTTACATAACAGTATATGTTCCATTGTTGGCACATAATGAATATCAAAGTACAGTATATAAAAGTCATTAGTATAGTTTCAATGACTTCTCCATGAATGATATTTATAGGAATCAATGTGTAGAAATCCAATATGTTCCGGTCCTGTTTCCTTTTATCTTCATCTATCTAAAAAGCTTCTTTTCAGGACAAACATACCTGGATATAATAAGAAATATTTGATTGTATAATGAATGCCAAATCTCAACAAAAATTTAAACAATGGCAATTAATTCAAGTATTCAATTAAAAATACACATTTCATAACCATACATAATATTCGATCCACAAATGTAGTATATCACAGAGGTTTCTATTTACATCACTTTTGAATTTTTTTTAATTAAAACACCCACCTATTAGTGAAGAAGAATCTTTAAATTTAAGGCACGGAGCAATGGGGAGGGGGTGGGGGGGGGGGCCCCCCCCCCCCCCCCCCCCCCCCCCCCCCCACTTTTCCTCACAGCAGACATTTTTCTTAAATTTACATATAGAAAATTAATATGTGATTAAGGAGCTCCCCCACCCCCCCCCAAAAAAAAACTTTTTGGAAGCATGTTAACAAAAATAAACGGTTACAGTAAATTAAATGACACTAAAATAGAAGTATTCAGTAGTGCACATATATCATTAAGATTGTTTTATTGTCAAGATTTCGCATAAGTCTCCCCCCACCCAACCACTTTCAAAAAAGATGCTACGTGTCTGAATTTTACAAAAAAAATTAAAGTCAAAAGGTTATTTTTTGAAACGTTTCCTTTTTTAATTAACCAAGGAAAGTGACAAGAATGCAATTACAATTTTTTGAAATGTTTCCTGTTTTTAATTAACCAAGGAAAGTGACAAGAATGCAATTACAATTTGGAATTTACAGAATGTGATTTCAAGGAGTTCTTACAATGCAATTGCAAACAAGGATTTACAATGGAAAGTCTTCTTTGGCCCTTTCCAGAACAGCTTGCTCATTAGGGCCCCAATCTGCTGGTTCCCTTTAGTGATCAGTGTGTAGGTCTGTCTGTCTGTCTGTCAGTCTGTCTGACATTACTTCTTTGGAGCATATTTCTCTCCCCTAAGCTCAACATGGTTCATACTTAACCCTCAGAGTGGCTTAAGGTTAAGGGTGTGCAGTAATTTTGAACAAACTTTCTGTGTTGAAGGTAAGTTCATAGCAGACCTATGTGTAAAATCTTTGTTCTGATTATATACTCTCTCCCGTTGGCCCATTTTGCTTCATACTATACCTGCGAAAGCATTTAGATAAATGGTGTGCAGTGACCTTGAACCATGTTTCTAAGTCAAAGGTCAAAATCATACAAATGTATCAGAACTCTTGGAGAACTTTCTGTCCAACCATATACCGGTAATTTTTACCCTTGATCCTATCTTGTTTAAACTATATGTATATATTGCTTGTGGGTAAAGGGTCTGCAGTGACCTTGAATCAAGTTTTTTTTAAGTCAATGGTTAAATATATACTTGTTATCTTTAAAATCCAGTTTTGGGCCTTAATTTCTCTCCCTTGTCCTAATCTTGCTCAGATTAACCACAAAAGACTGCTTGTAAGTAAGGATTGTACAGTGACCTTGAATCAAGTTTCTATGTGGAAAGGTTGAGGTAATTGCAGACTTCTGTGTAAATCCTATCTAGACCATATGTTTTTCCCTAGTGATTTAATCTGTGATATACTACAGTCATACAGACCCTGAAACGTGCTACTACACCAGTTGCACAGTTTGGTTCGGTAAGCATTTTGAAAGGTTTGGTTTGATCGCTTCTTGCACAGTACGGATTGTTTTGTGAATGATACGGTTTGTTTCTAAATGCATGGTTCGTTTCTTGCATGGAACGGTACAGTTCGTTTTGAAGGTGTAGTAGCACGTTTCAGGGTCTGTATAATGACTGTATGATATACGCAGTGTTAAAATCTATAACTTATTTCTACGTCTGACTTAGAGGTTTAAGTCAAGCAAAGTCCTCAAGATCTCTTTCATCTTTATGTCCTTTATTAAGTGGGGTCCTTAGAAAAGGTCACCATCTCAATGATGTCTTATTTTCATTCTTGTACTTTTAGGAATAAATTAAATTTTTTGGGCTGGTTTACGCTTTATTAACCGCAAAACAGTTTATAGAAAAGCGTTAACTGTCCCAAGTTTTGTTATACTTGTATAACACGAGTAGAAATTGAATTAATTCCTTATAATTTTCTTTCCTATAACTTAGTTTTAAGGTGGTATGGGACACCTCCATATTGTGACGTACTTCCTAACGAAATAAACAATAAAATTAAGTATAAAATAAATGTTTTCTTTTCCAAAATTGTTATCTAACAGTGTAGCACAATGGGTTAGAGAGTTCACCACCAATCTGTATGCCACGAGTTCGAATCCTAGTGGGGGCTTTTAAAATTTTTACCTTTCCAAAAATTTTTAAAACATATTTTTTGGTCAAATATTGTAAAATTTGAAAATTCTAAACTGGCAGATGTCCCATACCACCTTAAAATATACTCAGTAATACATATTATCTTAAAAAATGAAATTAATTTGTAGAAAATTTAAATGTAACCCTTAAGTGGTTTGGTACTTTTTGCATGTGCATAAGCTTTGTATTGTGACGTAAGCAAGTTATGTTATATGATAAAGATGAATTGGTTTTGCCAATCAAAAAAGGTGTTGTAACCAGAATTAAATTATTGTGAATTGATATAGTTTTGGCAAAGAAGTACATGTATATATCAAAATACGGAAGAGAAATATTGGACAGAGTATCAATTAAAGCAACAGAGAGCCATGTTTTACTAATGTTATGATTTAAAATAAACAGTAGTCAGTATTGCAGACCATGTGAATTATATAAATAACACAGGTCAATTTCAGCTACAAAATATTAATTACCAAATTTAAAAGACATGTACTTCTGACACTAAACAAGATTTCTCTTATACAATAAATAAATATACATTACAACAACCTGTAAAGTGTCAATATCCAAGCTACATGTATTGAAATCTCCATTCTCAGACTGGCCTTGAGCTGGACAAGGCCTCCTCATCAGAACAGTGTGCAAGCTCAGCTTTAAAAAGTCATAAATGAATTGTTGAAAGATACATAAAATTTTATAAATAACAAATAAAGAACAATATTAAAAAGTTTTAAGAGATTATTGTTATTTACCAAGTATTCTTATCATAATAAATAACATGACTAAAATATATATTAAAACTTAATGAATATAAATTAAAATATTCATTGGCAACAAAAATGTTGGATAATTAAGCATTTATTTTTTAAAAGATATACATGATATATAAGTCTCATAACTGCAGCGGTGTGTGCTTACAAATTGAGTAACGCGTATAAATTAGTGTTATAATTGCAGTAGCTTTCCTCACACGGTTATATGCAAAAATTATGTGGAATGTAAATAAATTATCTCTGACTGTTTACACTGTTAAGTGTAAAGACCTGGCCTCAGGATCATGAAGCAATTTCAGACTTAGTCAAAATTTCACTCGGTTATAAAATGATTGTTTATCATATTAATATGACAATTTTAATTTGTAATTAACAAATTTATATCAATTCATTTTTAATTGCATTTCAATTTTGTCAGTGTTTTCAATCAAGAGACTTTAAGACTGTGTACAATTTTTGACTTAAGTCTAAGATTGCTTCATGATCCTGGAACCAGTACTTATATGTGACACTATAAATCATACTTACCAGTTGTATTGTCCTGTTGAGTTATGTACCTGTAGACACACAGCTTGTTGCTGTTGTCTGATCCGACCCAGAGATGATGAGTGTTGACTTCATAACACAGGCTGCGTGGTTCATCTATTTCTTCTGATTTTGTCAGTAAGTAAGACAGGAACTGGCCATTCTTATCTATTATCTGTATTGTGTTAGTTCTAAAATCACACACCAGGATGTGTGACAGCGCGTCAGTGCAGATTCCACATGGCCATAGCCCTGATCCTGATGGATGCCCTGTGTAGGAGAAACGATGTCTTCCTCCACGCTCTGTCACTACAAGTGCACTACATGCGTCAGACACCACGACATCGCCATTGTTGTTCTCTGCTATAAAGATAGGATTTTCGTAGAGTTCCAGTCCAACGTCATTGTGTTCTATTGTTTGCGTAAGTTCTCTGGTTTGGTTGTACCGGGTTACCTTGCCTATTCTTGTATCTTCTCTATACATCCCGACCAACAGATCCCCATTAGATGGGGACCAGAAAACACAATGTGGTTCCCATGTAGAGTCTCTTCTCTCTATAAATATGGTGACTGTTTTCATATCATTTGACAGTTTGTTGATGTTATAATCTTCATCTATATAAATCAATTCACCCTCACTATTCACGGTCTGAATTCCACCACTATATAGCTCAAAACATAAATTCTTCAGACGATGTAGAATATCACCTGCAGTGTTTATCAAGATGAGATTATCATCACCAACCCATACCTGGTCTGATGTCACACAGGAAATGTGCTCACAATTATCAACATCTGCCACAGTGAAAGAATGAAGTAACTCAGGGGGAAACATCAATTTCAGCAGACTTTCATTTCCTTCCTGTGGTTTTTCTGTCTTTGAGACTTGAATTTCACTCAGTGACTCCAACATATTAAGAGCAGCTGGATTATGACCTACAAACATTATAAATGAAGTATTTTAAAAATATGTTCTGTTAATATATAGAATTATAAATTAATTAGATGTAGTTATTTTCATTGAATTCATTAGTAACAAAAACAAACACCTACACCTATCATTAAATTAACAAAAACAATTAAAATATTTTCTTTTTTAGTTTATAACTATGGACATACTTCAGTATAAGGGTTGCAGACATTACAAAAAATACATAACCTTATCAAGCAGTACATTCTATTAAAATAACTTTATCCCAAATAAACTATCATATCTATGTGTTTTGTCGCCTAGCTCATTTTACATATTTTATGTTTGTATTATCTTCACGATTTTGTGTATAATTTCAGATTACTGGCTGACATTAGCAAATTGGAAATTATTTGTAGAACTTAGTATCTCATTTACAAATGATTGATAACACAGCACATGCCCATTAATAATGTCCTATTTTTGTAGTACAATGTAGTTTTTCTCAAAAGGAGGGATGGGCAAATATATAAATGAAAATTAACTTATGGCTGGCCCAAGAATTGAACCAAGAATCTTTGCAACTCTTAAGTCAGGAACACTACCTTTAAGCTACCAAAGGCAATATCCATGGCCCATATAGCCTTAAGTTCCAGATTAACAATCAATATTTACATTCTACTGTGTTTTTCCATTAAATTCTCTGAACTTTAAATGCCTCTAAATGCAACAACCTAATTACTGCATGTGAATGTATATTTACATGTAATTTACATAAATAGTTCCCAAGGCCACACCAATTTGATTTCTTGGTCGCCAGATCCGCATGCATGTGCCTAATTAAGAGCTTTCCAAAGAATATTAAAAGATAATTTTCGTTCCGTTTCCCTCTCCATTTTTGGTTCTTTTACTTTTTGATAAGTCATGATTGTGCTTTTTTTTTTTACATTGTTCATACCAAAAATTTCCTGGTAGATTGTAAGCAAGGTTTACAAGTAAATAATGCCTGTATATCACGGTGAATAGAACTAGCGATAAGGAGGGGTCTTAAACAATGGCGAATACAGTCACCAACTTTTTACTGCTTTTTAATGTATTTCAAAGGAAAAATGACATTTTAGAATAATTTTTTTTTGTTGCTCCAAAATTTTCAGTTTTTTAATTTTAAAATTAATAAATCTCCTGTTAGCACCAATATTTTTTTGCCTAGAATCCAAAGACCAAAAAAATCAAATTGGTGTGGCCCAAACATTGATTTCTATATTATTGGGATAAAAATATATTTCATACTTGTTGGTAAAACACCATGTATTACAAATATTCAACAATAAAGATGATTCGTTTTTATTTCAAGAGTTATTTTTCATAGTCAGGATTATATTTCCAAGGCTCATCTCAACAGTCTATGTGATAACCAGTTTAAACCGGTTTTAGAAACAGCTGTTATTACTGTTACTAGTTACTCCCTCCGTGATCTGCAAATTATACTTATTTATTTAATAAAATAGTTGATTTCATCAATAAGGGAATGTAAATACGGTATATTAGCATTAAATGATTTATTTTAGACGTCGTTGTGTCAATAACTGTCGTCAGTTGAGCAGACAAATTATCATAACCGCTAACGCGCGATATTTAATTTGTCTGCTCACCTGACGGTAGTTACTGACACCACGACGTCAAAAATAAATCATCCAATGCTATATTATACTTACCAGTCATATTTTCCTGTCGAGTTATGTACCTGTAGACACACATCTTTTTGTTTGTGCTTGATCCAACCAAGAGAAGATGAGTGCTAATATCATAACTCAGGCTCCTGGGTGCGAATATCCCTGATGGTCTAATTAGTAAAAGTGACAGGAACTGACCGTCCATGTCTATCATCTGTACTGTTTTGGTTCTATAATCACACACTAGGATGTGTGACAGCGCGTCAGTGCAGATTCCACATGGAGATAGTCTTGATCCTGACAGATATCCTGTGTAGGAGAAACGATGTTTTCCTCCACACTCTGTAACCACTACAGCATCAGAGTCAGACACCACAACATCCCCATTGTTGTTCTCTGTTATACAGGTAGGATATCTAAACATTTTCTGTCCTGTGTTGTCTTCTTGTATGGTTTGTGTCAGTTGTCCAGTGTAGTTGTACCGGGTTACCTTGCCTGACATTTTACATGTCGTATCATAATGATTATAGAAATACATCCCGACCAGTAGGTCACCAGTGGACGGAGACCAGTATACACACTGTGGTGTCCATGTAGAGTCTGTTCTCTCTACAAATGTGGTGGTTGTTTTCATATCCTTTGACAATTTGTTGATGTTGTTATCCATATCAATATAAAGAAGTTCACTTTCACTGTTCACAGTGTGTATTCCATAAGCATCAATTGTAAAAATAGAACGACAGTCTTTAAGATGATGTAAAGTTTCACCTGCTGTGTTTGTCAAGATAAGATTGTTCTGGTAATCATTGACCCAGACCCGCTCTGATGTCACATGAGAAATGTGATAACAGCAATGAAAATCTGTAGCTGAGAGACTAATAGAATGACAAAACTCAGGACCGGACATCAGTTTCAGCAGACACTCATTTCCTACAATTCGATTTCCTCTTTCTGTAATTTTGATTCCACTTAGTGACTCCATGACATCATCCTTATTGACTGATTTAGTCATAGAGAGCTGGCTGGTGTGATGTGGAACATGAGGGCTATGTTGTATCTGGGGAAGGCGTATTCTCTTTACGAATTGGAGAAATTTCACTGATGTGTTGGCTTGCTGTTCATAGCTGTATTCATAGCTCTGTATGCTAGTAAGATATCTTTTCATTTTTCCCCTCCATTTTAAACATCTGTGTTTGAAATCAAAGTCACGTAAGACATTGTCAAGACGACTTTTTAGTTTCTGGGCCTTTTTAAACATCTCTGATTGCCGGTTAGAGAATTCTGTGCGACAGGTTTTGAAATCATCTTTTGCTCCTGTCAGTAGAAAAGGTCTGTAAAAGAGAGCCTCACTTCTGATGGTGTGAATGGTTCCTCTGTGTTGTTGTTGCTTTTTTGTATAAGTTTCCTTTAAACCTACTAGAACATGTAGAATATTTTGCTTGCTTTGTCTATTAAAGCGAGAAATTCTGAATCTCTGGGGTTTATGCTCAAAACAAAAATCACATACAGGAACTTGACACGGTTCACAGTATTCCCCATAAATCTTGTCAGGATGCCTCACACAGATCTCGTCTTTCTGGATATTGTTAAATTCCCCATGGTGTAGTGCTACATTATGGTCTATTGTTTTGAGATCCTTCACATGAATCTCTTTACAATATAGGCATAGATCACATGGACATGATATACATACATACTTTGTGTCCCCCAGACACTTAGAACACTGACGTACCCTGCACTGGGAGCTTGAATTGATTTGTCCATGCATGTTCTGATGTTGTTGGCCAATCCATTAACCTGTAGGTCCTAACATCACAACTGACCTGTTCAAAAGTAAATTTCATAAATCATGTAATTAATGTACTTTGTATATACTTTCTATTTATTCAAAATTTCGAACACATGGATATGTGGAAGTGATTTGTAAGTCCAAACCACTTATTTTTTAAGTATTTTACCCTCAATATCTTGAATACTCGGATATCTCAAAGTTTTTAAATAATCCCATCTAGTTTGAGATAACAAAGTTTGACTGTATTAAATTGACAAAAAGATATGTGCATGCATGGTATATTAAGGACACATAATTATATTTTTAAAGATAAAAGGCAAAAATCATTTCACGGGCACAACATAATATCTTGTGTGAGCAATTTACAGTTTATACGGATTCTAGTATCCTCTTGATTATTGGTACCACTCAAGGTTAATGGTACGTGTAACAGTTTGAACTTAGGTTTTAAAGAAATAAAAAAAGGTCACTGCAGTCACTGTATAATAAGGAACCTTTTCTCTCATTTCAGTTTTTCGGAATGAGTATTGTAAACCAACTTTTATTCATGTGTGATAAATTTTTGCGTGGTTCGCGAGAGCCTTACTGTCGCGAATATTCTCGCCGCGGACCAGTGTTTGCAAGGTGTCTATAACGCTTGGTCGCGAAAATTAGTTGCCGCAAACCAGTTCAGAAATAAAGTCGTCGCGAATAATAGTTGGTTTACAGTATCTGAAATGCCTTAATTAAGTTAATAACATAAAACAGGTAATCATAAATTACAAGGGCTCACTGAGACAAGGCATCGCCCTCACGTAACCACCTTTATTATTTTATGAAAATCATAGTTAATGATCTTTAATAAAATATTGGATACTGAAGTGTTGTTTGACACAATATCATATCAAATCATATGATACAAAATTGTATAATAATCATATTATTATGTAAATTTCATACTGTATTGTATGTGTATGATACAATATTTACCAATACACTACTATACATCCTATTATATTATACAATATTGTGTCTAATTATACATCATATTGTACAATATAGTACTGTATAATATTATGATACTTGAGCATTGAATCATTATTTTTTGAAAGATGCGGTCTCATAACAGCGGTGTGTGCATACAAATTGTCATGAATAATGTGCGCTATATTTACGTTTTTGAACATTTATTCTCTTTCTGCAAATATGATTTATTTTAAAAACTCTCAGCCTTATTCAACGAGTAATGCGCAGTTAACCGAAGAGCCATTGGAATAGCCGAATTATGCTGACAAAAATAGTGCACAGCCTTTTAAATTTTAATAACAGTGCACAATTTTATTGTCATTTTTTAATTAATTTAATGAATTAACTTTTTTATACTAAGAAATTAATAAATTGAATTCATTTAACTCAAAAAAAAAAATATTTACATGAATAAAATATTAATCAGCGTAAGTATAATATCAGGTCGTGATCCGGTTTGAGGTCGCGAGGAGAGTCAGTCATGTTCTTCGAGAAATACTGAAGGAATACTGAATGTATTCATTCTCATCAGATTTGGTGATTGGGTCTCTTGTGTTATGCGTAAATATCACTCAAATCAAACAATGCAATTTAATAGGGGAAATAAAGTGAATTTAAATATAAACTGATATTGTATAATGATATAACATTGTATCAAGATATGAAATTTGTATCATGTAATATGATATTATATAAATAGTGCCTGTAAACAGACACTATTTACTTCATTATACTCAATGTCATAATTTTAGAGAAAAATTTACTGCTTTTATTTAAAAATAATGTGAATTCTACAGCGAACCATACGCCCATACTTTACACGCATGTAACAATTTGTTGTGTTACCCGTTGCCAAGTGTGTTGCTAATGCTGAGGGTAATAGAACAGATAATCAAACTGCATCTAAACCAATCAGATTTCAGTACTAAACATAAAAGTATAATAATATATCATATTATGATCCAAAATACAATAGTTAGAGAATCATACATGGCAAAATCTATCACATCCCATAACAACTGGAGGGCCGAAGTTACATGAACCATAACAGCATTTTTTTCATCATTCAAAGCTGCATTTAACTACTCAGAAAACCAGCATCAAGATAACCAAGATCAAGCTCTGTATTTGAAGCTACCTCTATTTACACATCCAAAATTATATTTAAGTTAACTGTTTTGTCCGACTTGGTATGAGCAGCATTTACTTCATTTATAATAACCAGCTCTAAGAGCAAAACACAGTTTGAGTTGTTCTAAAATCTTTAACCTGTCCAAGCATCTAGATAATCAAGATCACTCTCTGTATCTAAAGCTACCTCTGTGATTTATTTATAAAGTTAAATCAACCATGCACTATTAATTAGTACTATTGTTTATATACATATGTGACTTGCTCCAAAAACCATAACATCCTCCAGTATCCAAACTACTCTAAAATTCAGCATTCAAGCCTGTCAAGTGCATGAATATCATGACACACAATCCATGCAAGTATAGGGAAGATAGGACCATTAGTAACTTAGACATAGTCATCAAAGGGCACCTGCTCCAAAAACTTAAACCAACTCTAAAATCCTTAACATTATTCTGCATCCAAAACATATAGCTCAGATTCAGCATTGAATCCTGTCCATTGCATAAATATCATAAGACGCACCATCCATGCAAGTTTGGTGAAGTTAGGACCAGCAATAACTAAGATAAAATCATCAGAGGGCACCATCCATGCAAGTTTGGTGAAGTTAGGACCAGCAATAACTAAGATAAAATCATCAGAGGGCACC
>WFKH01011925.1:12002826-12024154 GCA_016163765.1 Magallana hongkongensis | reverse complement strand
TGAAGTTAGGACCAGCAATAACTAAGATAAAATCATCAGAGGGCACCTGCACTAAAAACTTTCATAAGTAGGTCCAAATGCTTCATCCATGCAAGTTTGGTGAAGACAGGACAACAAGTAATAACTTAGATACAGGACCTGCAACAAAAACTTTAACCAGGTCCAGACGCCGGGGTATAGCATAAGCTTCCCCCCCCCCCCCCCCACCCCCCCGTCCTGGTGAGCTAAAAATGAAATAAGCTCACCAGTCAATGACCTGTTTTCTCTATTTGAAGAATCTAACATGTCATAACTGCTGCTTTGTTATCTTTATCTATTTACATTGGAATAAAACAAGAAAATTTATTAAATGCAAATGGTGCACCAAAGATACAACATATCAGGTTTTTCCTCCCTTTTCCTAAGGTTGCATATTGGTAGTAGTCTAAATCTCTAATGTAATGACATATTTATGGCACACCAAATTCTCAAAATTGGGCTAATTAAAACATTGTTTCATGCAAAGTTAATAAACTGTCTAGGTTTACTGACTGTTAACTATAGATTACGAACCATAAACTATAAGATAGTTTTCATCTGCAAAACCATATCTAACAGTTGTATACTATAGTTTACAAATGCTGGTCTAAGTTTATCTGTCTATAAATAAACATTAACAATAGATTTTGTTGATAAATATAGATTCACAACTGTTAACTTCTTAACTATAGTTATGTCTTTATAGAATTGTTAGTTATAGTTTCATAAATCATAAAACTATAATTATCAGATAAACTATGTTTTATAAAAGCAAATGATTGTTTTCTGTGTTTATTATAGTTTAGTATACAGCTTACTCCACTTATATTGAAATCGCTTATTTTGAAATTCCGCTTATTTTGAAATAGAAATAATTCCCCAGTTCTAGCCTCTCCTTTTCTTTGCATTGAATTAACGGTTATAATGAAATCGGCTATTTTGAAAAATCGCTTATATTGAAGCCACTGATGGTCCCAAGAGGTGATAATGAGTTGTTTTCATAACGGTTATATTGAAGTACTCCCTGGCGGCTGTCGTCACGATTAGTGACTAATTATGCCTGACTGACCGGTTGATATACAAAGTCGTGAATTGATAAGTTCTCACTTTATGAGTTTTTATACTTCTTTTTAAAAATAAAATTTATTCACTGTTGAAATCTTTGTTTTACTTGTACGGACGTATTGAGGCTAGACGTAATATGGAAACCCCAAAGAAAAGAAAAACTTATCTTTGGACACTAAATACGAACTAGTTATGGCTATTGATAAAAGGACAACGCCTAAATTCGAAATAGCTAACTTAGGGATTTTGAGATTAACCCGAGTACACTTGCGATGATATCCAATTCAATATCTAATTGAAGCATTTGAGTCCGTTAATTTTTCTCCAAAACGTAAAAGAATGCAATCGGGGATTATGATGAGGTTAAAGATTGTAACAACATGAAACTAACTGATATTTTAATTAAACTTTCAAGTACTTATATTACATGTAATATGTTCACTGTAATAGATAAACGATGACCAAATAATTTGTTCGGGTTTGTTTTTCAATATTTTAGTTCGGGATTAAACTTTAAAAAATGGCGGCCGCACGTCAGTCAATTTCGCTTATATTGAATTACGGTTATATTGAAATAATTTGCATGGTCCCCTGAATTTCAATATATCCGGAGTAGGCTGTATATGCTTTGTAAATATGGACAATCGTGTTAACAATGGTTTACAGATGTCAAATAATGATTAATGTCATTAACTATAGTTTACTGCAGCCCATAGTAAACTACAGTTAACAACTGATAAACCTAGTTTATCGACTGTGAAACTATGTTTAGCTCATTTTTTTTAATTTGGCATGCCATACCTATTTGGGTATACAACATCATCATTCTAACTAATAATATGCTGTGTGCATGAGATTATAAGTCATGCTTACTAGATAATATATTGTGCACATGAGATTTTAAGTCATGCTTTCTAGATTATATGCTGTGCTCATTTGATTAAAAGTCATGCTCACTACGTTTCGTGTAATAACAACTTGCTATTTCAGTGTAAATATCATGTGCCCATGACTCATTATCTCATTTTTTACTGGGTTGCACGGTAGAGGTTGATGGATTGGCCTATAACAGCATTAGAACATGGACAAATCAATTCAAGCACCCAGTATAGAGTACATCAGTGCTCTAAGTGAGATATAAAGTCATGTGCACAAGATAATTAAATAAGTCATGTGCAAAAGATGTTATGTCATGCCCATGAGATAAATAATGTGTGCATGTGAAGACGTCATGCTCACTTGAAAATTTTTGCCCATATTCCTTGAAAAAAATATCTTATGTGTCCTAAATGTACCATGGTGACGTAGATATGCATGTGACAGTCAGACCGGTTTGAATACCAGTGCCAGATAGCTCAGATGGTAAAGCACCTTACTAGAGATTCAGCTATAGGGGCCTGGACTCAGCTTAATCCTGGTCTGGTCTGTCATTACTTCTCTCATCCCGTTGCATTTGGTGCCTGCAAGGGGAAGAACCTGGGTGTTCCACGAGGGCAAAGATCAATTAAGGGGGAGGAATGTGACGGTCAGAACGGCCAGTTCCAATACCGCTGCCAGATAGCTCTGCTGGTAGAGCACGCGTACGTACCTGACTAAAGATTTAGGGTCCCGGGTTCAAATCCTGGTTTGGTCTGTCATCTTTTCCCTCATCCTGTTACATGTGTAACTATAGAAACACAATCAACATTTGATAAAGAAGAATTTTGTGTGAAGAAAATATAAAAAGACAAAATTAAAAGTTTACATATAACAGTATTATCTTGCAAAATACGTTGATTGAAAATTTTGTACTGATGTCTCTTTGAACCAATCTCCAAATTGGATGTTATAGCCTGTTTGGAATACATGAATAATATCCCAAATGGGATATACAAATGGATTTTTTTTTTATTTTGCAAAAAATAATTCAAATCCACCTTAGATGAGATGAAATATTGTAACAACTTTTGGTATACAAGTTTTTTTGTAACCCCACCGTTGCAGAGATTGATTCCCCAGTATATCCAAAACTCCTTGGGGAGCAATCTGACACCAATCTGACAAACTATAGGATTTTTTAAAGCAAAACTTGCTATAAATAACCAAATTTAAAGTTGTTGCATTTTATATGAATTTATGCGGATTTATTATAAAAATTACAAAAACAAAATTTTTCAATTTTTGCACTTCAAATTTATATCCCATTTGGGGTATCATATTATATATTATATCCAATCCGGGAGATTGGTCCCAACCAATTGGAGACGTCAGTACATTTTTTTTTTTTTTTTTTTTTTTTTTTGTCTCGCCGAATTTTGCCGAGATCATGCAGGAAGCACGCGTCCCATTTGAGATAACCTAACACAATGACAACATATTTATTGACTTTACATTTTTGCGTTATTGAAAGTGATCAAAAACGGCTTCTTGAAAAGACTTACAGAGCTAACGTTACCAAAGTGCTGAGACGATGAGTTTGTTTACTATCGGGATCGGGATCCAAATATTACGATCATTTTCACTTTCAGGTTTATACTGAGGTGAACATGGTGAACTTGTCAACATTGTTACAATTGTTTGACTTTCTTGGCGTGATTTTATGATACTTGTCCAATAAGAAAAACTTCTCAATAATTGTTTAATGGCTTCTTCAAATGATCAAAATGATTTGACAATTTGTTCAGTTTGTTTCGAAAAATTTAGAACACCGAGGATTTTGCCCTGTTCGCACATCTTTTGTCACAGTTGCATTTCATCTTATATAGTGAGCTCGTGCAAATCCAAAGAGGCACCTGTGGGATTTTCATGTCCACTGTGTAGAGAATTCGTCCCAGCACCAGCTGACATAGTGAAACCTGAAACATGGGCTGAAGGTTTACCTGTGTGTAAAATTCTAGACAAACTATCCAAAACTAAAGAATCCAACTTGTGTGATGCATGTCGGCGAGAAAATGAAGAGGAAGAGGCAACAGACATCTGCATCACCTGTGAGGAATCAATTTGTGCAAATTGTGCTAAATATCACAAGCGAAATTTAATAACATGCACTCATGTTGTAGTCCCATTGAAGGAACCAAGCGAAGTGTTGCAGTCTGTTATATCATATGTAAAAAATGGAAGCTGTCCAGACCACCCCGACAAAGAAATAGAATTACATTGCGGCGAGCACTGCTGGACTATGTGTACTCTGTGTGCAACCATTGAGCACAGGAAATGCCTTGATGTCCAAAGCATTCAATCTGTCGCTGAAAAAACAAAGAAAGGTGGCAGTCTGCAAAAATTACTAAGAAAGGTGAATAATTATGAGCAGGAACTGTTAATAGTCAAGAAAAAGCAAGAAGACAATATCAGTGAAATTGACAGTGCCTCAGACAGTATACTGGAAGAAACTAAAAAACTAAGAATGGAAGTTAACGCTCATCTGGATAAGCTTGAAAATGAACATTTAAATGAATTGAGTAAAGTTACAAAGAAGAGCAAGGACATGTTAAATAAAAATATTGATTCTGTCTCAGATAGGATTCACTTCAGCAGATGCTGTATACAGAGTCTCCAGAACCTGGAGGATGAAAGTGATGCCTGCTTTATGAAGGAATACCAGCATGTCAGAGAAAAGTTTGAGGTGCTGAAATTGGAAACTATGAATTTGAAAGAACATGAAATAAAGCTCAAGTCAAATATATCTAAAGAATTAAGAAAATTAAAACAAGTGGAAAGATTTTCCAAACTTGAAGTTTTACATTCACGGAGACATCTACTGAACAGAAAGGACATTGAAGATGTGTCATTTTCTCTGATATATGAGATTCAACTTCCAGATGCCAATGTTTGTGGTGGAAATTTCATTTCAGATGAAGTGATTGCACTAGCAAAATATAATTCAACCAAGAAAGGTCTCTGGCTGGCTAGATTGAAACATAACACTTGGGATAAAGTAAGGGAGCGTGAAACAGATGATACTTACTTTGACGTGCAGCATTCAGGCAATAAATTATACGTTACAAATCAGACAAACAAAAGCGTGATAGTCATGTCAAGCAATGACTTTACCACAGTGAGAGAATTCATAATGCAAGATAATTTGGTTCCTTATGGTATATCCATATGGGAAAATTTTGTTTTTGTTGCTTGTCAGATTGCAATTCTGAAATACGACTTACAGGGAAAGTTGGTTTACAGATATCCAGTTGAAAAGTCTTCTCTGTACATGACAGTGACTCATCGCGGTCACATTGTGCACAGTAATGTAAAAACAGACACCGTGACCTGCATCGATGAGAAGGGGGTGCTCCTGTGGAAGTATGTCAGCCCCAAGCTCAGTGGTCCCTGCAGTGTGGATAGAGACGCGCTAGATAATCTGTACGTGGGTGGATCCAAGAGCAATAACATCCATATACTGTCCAGCTTTGGCTCTCTGATCAGGGTCTTGGAATGTATCCCTTGTCCTGCTTTCATGAAAGTCAGTGAAAGAGGAGATATGTGTTATGTGTGCAGCAGCTGGAAGAATATCAGAGTGTATGAAATCAAATGAGAAACAGAGCATTCTGTGTGATTTTCTGCCCCTTTAACACCTCCTTCTGTCACTCTTGGTTGCTGTTTGACTATGTTGACAAGGAGTAAGGGACCTATACATTCTTACTCTTCTACCCTAAACAAAGTTTCAAGTCTGTAAGATGCAGTTTTTAATTAATTAATATTCATTTATGGACAATGAATAAATTGATGTACATGTATTTATTTACTATAAACAACTGATATTCTTTTTTCTCAACCTAAATGAAGAGGAGTTCAACAAGCGTATTAATTAGTGTTGAATACAATATGTATGGCAGTGTTGCTAAGATACCATGGCTTTACTTCCTGTTGTAGTCCAGAGTGTTGATTAAAACATTAAAATTTTGCTGAAATGTTTGCTTATGTTGAGAGATTAAAAATAATGTGAAATAAAAGATAAAATACAGTTTATGATGATGTCATATGTGTGAAACTAACCTAAATGGAATATTATAGAAAATGAATTAACTTACCATGCAGTAAAATCTTGAATGTGTTAATAAAAGAAATCCTGCGGGGGATGTGGGTTGGGGGATGGAAATGTTCCAAAGCCTATGTTTGATAATTTTACTATTCAGATTTAATAGAATTTGAATTTCTGGTAGGGGGTCAAGACCACCCGATCCCCTCTAGATCCGTGCAAGTCTTTAAAATTCACTATTTCTACATTTTCCGATAATTTCATTTATTTATTTTTACTTGAAAACTTTTTTTGCTCACGAAAAGTGGGGGGGGGGGGGCAACTTGACCATAAATGAATTTTCTATAAGAACAAAATTTTTACTGCGAGAAAAAGTTAGAGACAGCCCCCATGCTACGTGCCTGTTTATATTTAGGACGGTGTACAAAAATGATAATGAAATTTAATTTATCAAATTTAAGATTTGGGGCTACTTTCAACGCGCCCTATCCCACCCCCTACCCCGTTTCAAAAACTGCGCCAAAAAGAACTAGAGTCTCGATTGTTGATTGCAGCAAAAGTTTTCCTGACATTGAAGGAAGGAAATGCTTAGTCATTTATGCAAGACTCTTTTACAAATAATTTTGATTTGGTTTTTAGCTCACCTGAGCTGAAAGCTCAAGTGAGTTTTTCTGATCACTTTTTGTCTGGCATCCGTCTGTCTGTCCGTAAACTTTTTACATTTTCGACTTCTTCTCCAGAACCACTGGGCCGATTTCAACCAAACTTGGCACAAAGCATCCTTAGGTTAAGGGGATTAAAGTTTGTTAAAATGAAGGGCCACGCCCTCTTTCAAGGGGAGATAATTAAAAATCATTGAAAATTTGTTGGTATTTTTCAAAAATCTTCTTCTTTGAAACTGATCAGCCAGGAAAACTGAAACTTGTGTGGAAGCATCCTCAGGAAGCGTAGATTAAAGTTTGTTCAAATCATGACCCCAGAGGGTAGGATGGGGCCACAGTTGGGGGTCGAATTTTTACATAAGAATATATTGAGTAAATTTTTAAAAATCTTCTTCTTTGAAACTGATCAGCCAGGAAAAATGAAACTTGTGTGGAAGCATGCTCAGGTAGTGTAGATTCACTTTTGTTCAAATCATGATCCCCAGGGGTAGGGTGGGGCCACAATGGGGGGTCAAATTTTTACATAGGAATATATAGAGTAAATCTTTAAAAATCTTCTTCTCTGAAACTGATCAGCTAGAAAAGCTGTAACTTGTGTGGAAGCATCCTCAGGTAGAGTAGATTCAAGTTTGTTCAAATCATGATCCCCTGGGGTTGGGTGGGGCCACAATGGGGGGGGGTCAAATTTTTACATAGGAATATATAGGGAAAAATCTTCTAAAACACAAATTGTGTAGAAGAGCTCTAACTTTAGTCAGTTCAGTCTTCAAATGGTGTAGATTAAAATTTGTCAAAATCATATTCTTCAGGAGTAGGGTTGGGCCACATGGGGGGAGGGGGGTCCAATTTTACAAAGGAAAACATTTAAATTGTTCACAAAAACTCAAATGTTTTTATGTATGGTTTTACTTATATCCAAGCATTTTGACATATTATTGATTCTTTAAAATTGTTTAGACTCTGGCCCCTGGACAATTCTTAGACCTCACAAGGGGTTCAAAGTTTGATGTAGGTTTATAATCCATATATAAACAGTTGTTTAAGTCTGATCATCTTCTTGAGAACTGCAATGCTCAATATGTGATATGACTTTTAAATCATCCTGTTACAAAGGGGTTCAATGATAAACATATAAGAATATGGAGGGGAATTTTTTTTTTATACAGGATCTATTATACGACATTGTTCAGATATTTTGTATACGACTCCATAAAGCTGATTTTATAATGTCTGTTGTTGCTAAGGTGAGCGATGTGGCCCATAGGCCTCTTGTTTTAAACTATTCAATTTGAAAATGGAATACGGCACTTCTTTCTTAGAAAATCACTTAATTAGTTTTTGTTGGCTTATAGCGTCCTCCCTTATAATTATTTTATACATGTACAAGATATTTCGTATGATTGAAATTTTTTAGAAAGAATTAGTGAGAAGTTCGCAACTCATATTTTGAGGTTGCTGGTTCAAACACCGCTGTGGGCGCTGGGTGTCACGTGTTGTGTCCTTGAACAGTATGCCTTCATCTCTTTTGTCTCGGTCCATCCCACAGAAGATTGATTGAGCCTTTGTGACATGTACATGTAGCACCACGGAGTACGGCTATAAGTCTTGTGAGTCCATTTGAGATTGGGAACACTATAACACGGTTATAGCGAACGCACTTTGAGGGTACACCGCGGTCCTACACGCATAACGAATCACCACTGTAAATATCAGCAATTACAGAATTTAAGAGTTCTTCATTAAAAATAAACTCTTTCTCTCTCTCTCTCTCTCTCTCTCTCTCTCTCTCTCTCTCTCTCTCTCCACAAAACAGCTGTGAAATACATACATTTTTTGTTATGTTATTATAAAGTATTTCAAAATAACTGTTAAATATCAAAATTATTTTATTTCTTTTGTTTCAATTAATTGTGCCTATTCCTAATAAGTTATATTGTATCTGATTCATGCTTTCAGTATGAAAGCGCTCTCTTTATCGAAATTCGTTTACATTATTATGCTTTAAGAACACACACAACATAATATTGTGGGAAGGATTTCTAATACATATGCAGTTATAATTAGTGTTTCGCAAAGTGATATTGCATATATATGCATGCATGCGCCTCCTTAAGAATGAAAATGAACTGGAAGTTGAGTAAAGACGATCTTTTGATAGAGAAAAACTCTCATAAAACCAAATTATTTTTTCATTCAAGAGCAATCTTGGTCAATTCAGTAAAATAATAATGTTTTGTCATTATTTGAAAAAGAAGTTTAAAGGTGTGCGAAATGAAAGAAACAATAATGTTTATTCTTCTTTAACGCGAGTTGCAACCCTCTAGCTGTGAAGTTCAATTAAATTATGAGAGGGATTCTATAGAAATGTTATAGTATATCCAGACCTCTTAACTGCTAAATAATGGCAGTTTAAAGCCAAATCAAAATCAGCAATGTTTGCATCAAAGTTTAATATAAATAGCAATATAACTTGGTATACCGGTGAAGTGTTTGGTTTGGAACCCTCCCACCCCCCACATTAAACACATACATGGGTCAAATACAGGAATTTTGCTAGAATTATACACTGAGCATATACGACCCAGTTTTAAATTGCTACAAAGTCACGAATTTGATCCTTCTTTACTCTATCAAGCCGCGCGAGTGACATTTAAGTAAATATTTTAGATTTAACCAATTCAATTATATTCTGAACAATAGCGTGTTCGAATTCATTCGTCGATTTGCCTACGATATGATGTATCAGTTTCCTTGATTTTCTAACCCGTTTATCTCTGATGAAATATTCTCGACAATTAATTGTTTTTATGGTTCGAAGAACGACTTAAAATCCAATACACAAAATGATTTAATCAGAAATCTAACACCGCGCAAGGGCCGTGGTATGGAGTGTGTATTATAGGTAGAGAGCTCAGCGCGTTTAAAATCATTGCGCGGAACCAAGGCAATAAGCGTGACTCTTTAAAAAAGTCAGTGTAGATATTCCAGAGAACAGGGATTAAAATCTGATTATGGTATTAGCTGCGAGGAAAGGAAAAAAATTCGATTTCATTAAGATGGGAAATTTAAATGAACGACGCAAGTGTTAATCCCGGTCTGTTGTTGCGTAGGACAATTAAGACACCATTGCGTATATTTTTATGGAAGAACTCGGAACGAATTGACGATGTAAATTGATATTTGATTCCAGTGATTGTGGACAATTATCCACGACAGAGGTTGGCGGTAAACTCCACATTAAGATCTTTTCCTGTGATTGGACATTTCTCTATTTAATATGAGAAAGTAACAGGCGAACGGAGTGAGGTGCGTGTAGCCCAGCCGAGGAACCATGCGGCTCTTCCAAGACCAAGTCTCTATGGAGGACTTTGAGCCCCCTCCACCGTTTCTTAAGGACCCCACTCGGGATAATTTGAAACATATTACCCAGTTTCGCGACGGGAGACATCGCGTGGCGACTCCCGAGAAAGTGGCCATTATGGAATTATCCACGAGTTTCGAAAAGAGGCGCCTGGGTAAGCAGCAACAGATCCTGACGGAGATGAATCAGAGGTGTCGGGAACAAGAGGTGGCGGATCTATCCTCCAAACTGTCCAATAAGTGTGTGCTGGAATCGGAGAGGGGCGCGGTGGGTCGGTCCCGTGAAATAACGTACTACTCGACCACATTCATGATGCACAAACCTAAGACTGTAACAGAGGACTTGGATATGTCTAACAAGACCGAGTCGCCTTCAACAACCCCTCTGCCGTTCTTTGAGAAAACGTACAAACATTTTCCGGCAAGAAAAATTATTAAACATCAAGGGAAGTTCGAGTTGATACCCCGGAATAGCCGTCAGTCGCCCATTAGGACCCCCCGAGTTGACCCCAGTCCTGTCAAGGCGCTGGTATCCCAGGCCATGAGCGAGCCGTACCGCAAAATCAAATTGTTGAACTCTCAGAAAATTAACGGACCGGTACAGTTGAATCACTATATATACCCCAGACAGGACCAGTTAGCTCCCCTAGTGCTACCCAACATAGACTCTACAATTCAGGATAAAATTGATGCGTTTTCTACGTCACGTGTGCATCTCGGGGCCCGCGCCAAAACGATGAGCATGGACAGCCAGGTTAATGGGACGATGAACAGCAAGACCGGTCAGAAACCTCAGAAACGGGTCTCAACTTACAAGGGGGACCAAGAGATTCCGGGAACCTTCCAGGAAAATACATTGGGGGGTCACACCCCACCCCCCAACTCTACCGAGCCTCCTATTGAAGTGCAGGCGCACTGATATTGAATATGTGAAAATTATTTATTTATTGACCGTGCACATATTTCAACTCTTTTTGAACCGTATATATATCTTAAAATTCTTGGTTGTGATCTTTTTTAAAAACTGTCCTCATGTGTACTTGTGGTCGTTGGAAAACATTTGGCGTTGATCGGTTGAAAACCTGCTAGACGTCTCCGTGAAAGAGAGGGATTATCAGTGATTAAGGCGGATTAAGTCACTGTAGGCTGAAGCGCTTTGGGCCAGCGTCCAAAATCTTTAATTGCAAAAATGTGCATACAATGCAAAGTTTTGTTTTGGTCCTGCAGTTTAAATGTTTAATGATAAACATTTACAACAAAATGATTTTAACGCACATAGGGCCAAATCAAAATACTACAGTCAGATTTGACAGGAGTTGTCAGGGGATTTCATCGGGATTTAAATGCCTTTATGACTGCTCGCATTAATTATTGTCATTACACATATCAACATATTGTCTATTAGAAAATCTTTATCAAGCACAGTGGGGGAGCGAGATCCACCATTACTTCTGATGACGTCAAAACTATGGCGAAAATTGACTGTTGAGGACACCATGAACTATTGGCATTGTATCGTAGATAAAAATAGATTAACCGCACTCCAAGATTTGTTTAATTATCGATTCCATCTTGATTTTGTTTTGAGAGAAGCCTGGTTTTATTGTGTCTGTAAATATGTACACACAAAGTGCTGAGATGGGCGAGACAATTGGACAACTCATCTCATTATTAAATATTATGTCATTTCTGCAATGATTTGGGTTTTTCATACAATAAACGAAAACTTGCTTGTATTCGTTTATACATAATATTGAATACCCTACAGGTGTAAATTTCGCAAATATTATGTTTCCAGATCCAGATCAATTGGGTATTATATAAATAATTGTTATTTGGGGGAAGCACATCTTGCCCGTTTTAATTAAAATCAAAAATTTGATTGATATTTGTCAAATTATTTGAAATATCCAGCTCCAAGAATAGAAAATGATAATAGACTTTTAATCAAAATTTTAAATTGATTTATATTTAAAAATAATTTCAACACTCTGATGAAAAGTTCTGCTGTGGGTTTGTATGCCGGCCTACATTCTACTCAAAGGTGGTAAACTTTAAAATCAACCACTCAGAGAAACAAATATATTTTTTGACTTCAGTATTTTCTCAATTTTTGGTGTTGGGTTTGAATGAGAAGAATAGATCAAGTTTGCTTTCTGTGTAGATCAAATCCTTATTAAGTCAGGACTGTTGGTCCTTTATTTCGTAGACTAATGCCAACGATTACACTGTATACCATATATCTCATTCTGTATAAGACTTAATATTATGAGGTAGAGGGAGAGGGTGGTCTAATTAAGTTCCTGTACAACAAAAACTGTTCAAATCAAAACCTTAAGTCATGTGCTCAGCTGTAAAATAATTTATTTTTTATCAACAAAAATATTTTACATTTTGTAATATTTCAATATATTTCCCAAAAAATATTGCTCTTCTAATGATTTGACCAAAATTCAGGTGGACTATTTTAATCTGATACTTGACCTTCTAAACTTTGGGGAATAAATAGGCAGTAGTTGTAAGTCTTGTTCAAATGCGAATAAGTGATAAATGTCAGTTTATGTCTTGTTGATACAAAACATTACATGCATTTCTTGAAAAGGGGGATTAGAATAGGTTCAAGAAAGGGCCGGTGCTTATAAATAGGTAGCAAACGAAATGAACAGATTTAAAATGCATACCCTTGTCAAATAACAATAATATTTGAATACATTTTAGGTTTTAAACATACATGTACCTATATTTGTACTGCATTGAACATAGTGCAGAAAAAGATATTCTTACCCCCCACCCCTTAACCTCCCCAATTACAAATTTTCCACATATTTAAAATTAAAATGAACTTAAAAGATAACAAAGTTCATCAACACACAAACGTCTTCATATCATAACAACCTTTCACACACAGATACACTTGACTAGGTGTTGTCAGTTTCCATGCTTGTTGACTGTGTTTCCACGGTAACCTTTTCTGGTCGTTTATAGGAGCCCATACCGGCCGCTCTCTCTGCTTCCTCTATTGTGTAAGGCTCAATAGACAGGGCTTTTAACCTACAAGGACAATAAAATATGCATTTTAATTACACTTCGTAAAATCCTACAGTACTGTCATAAAGAAATTTTCAAATAATACTAAACTTTCATGAAATTTTGATTTACACTCATTTTCCCCCAATTAGTTGGCTCTTAGCTGCATTCATTTAATTTTCATTTTCATAAAGATACTTGCAACTACATACAAGCTCAAACATTAAGTTATCTAGTATCCACAATATTGGTGTCTGCAATTAATGATTCCACAGTGAATTTTATATAAAAACAATAGAATTGCTCTTAATAAGTAATGGGATAGGTACAGTTTTCATCATTTAATCATACATGTAGTAAGTAATAACATAAATTAAATTTTCAGTTCTGATTAATTGCAACAATGTCAATTTAAAGGTCACTTTAGCTGTATAAGTCAAAAATGTCATTAGAATCGGAAATCATGGAAATAAGATGCTTACGTAAAGAATCCTCTAATAAATGGATTGTCTGGTTTATCATCAACTGAATTCCTTATTGAATTTTCATTCATTACACACATCACTTATAGCCAAATTACTACAATATATTCATTATCCAGCGTTTGGTTTGTGCCAAATATGAATTTTTTTATCAAAAACGATTGTCTTCTGAAAGGATTAGCTCTTTCAATAGGAATTTCTGAAGTTTCACTCTAAAAAAATTGTTCAACAGTCTTATCTGTATCATTTCAATTTTACTGAATTGAATTGTTCAGTGTACTTAAAACTAGCCCCCTCCTTATCTTTCCATCTTCAGGGGAAGGGGGTATGTTTCAATCAGACTATAAAATTTCTGTTAAAATCAAGTCTTTTGGAAAAGTAATATACAAATTCAAAAGAACCTAATGCATTTTGTATCTGTATATAGGCTAAATATAAGGAAAAAACAAAATTATGCTTGACACATGATGGAATAGAATTATACAATCTAAGCCATAGTTATCTAAGGAGGATGAATTACACACAGTCAGTACCGGTATATATTAGTACAATGATGTCATATGTCTAATACTTACCTTCTTTTATGTGGTTTGCTTTTAAAATGTGTCTTCAGAGAAGTTTCATTTATAAAGTACTTCCTGCAAAATATAAAATTTTACATGGATAGAAAAACATGCTAGCTTGAACAGATAGTTTTAATGTAAGATACACATAAACTTTACTAATTTAATAATACAGCTATGACTTTATATTCAATGAAAATAAAAGATTAACAAGTTCTACAACTGTGAACTAACAAAAAGCTAGCTTGAACAGATAGTTACAATGTAAGATGCCACATCAAGAAGTTTACTAATTTAATAATACAATATAATATGTTACAACTATGACTTTATTCAATGAAAATAAGGGACAATCAAGTTCATATACCCCCATTTACACCATCAACTATGTGAATTGTACATTCAATGGAAAGATTACCATTGTAAACTGAGGATTTAGGCAAATCATTGTTGCAAAACTAACAACTACTAAATGAAGTAGCAAGCCCTGACTACATTGCCACTGTAAATTATTTAAGCCAATTTAAAGTTATCTGGTTCTTAATATACATATACATGTATATATAGTTTAGCATCATCAGGTATTGCGATTGGATAAAGTATCAACATTCCTGCGTTGTTTCCAACTAACAAATGACAGGAGGACCATCTAGATGTGCAATTAAGATGCAAATCAGTTCTAAATAATAATAAATAACTTCAAATAAATAAATAACTTCATACGTGATGCATTTAACATAAGAAAATCTATGTACTAATTATATTTGTATACTGTATGTATGACTTGCGCCACATGTGGTTTTTGTCAATAAATTGAATTGAAAAAATATCCGGTACTTACGCACAATGGAGACAGTAAAACTGCCCAGCACCAGGTTTATCAAAGTCGGCTTCCTGGTTCAGCAGTTTCTGGGATTTTCCCGGTTTCATGTCTTCGTGGATTTCATCAAGGTCCTTTGTCTTCCTCTTTGTTCTGTACTTTTCCTTCAGTGGTTTATCTCCCTTGTGTTGCCTCTTCCTTGCTAGTCGTCCCATGATGATGTGTTGTCTATACTTCTAGAATAAACAATTATATTACATACACAATGGAAAAGTAACAATTTTTAAATCTGTTTTATATAACTACATGTATTTGAAAACTGAATTGTTCTGACCTGTAAAATAAGGAAAGTTAACTAGCTGATGTATTACAGTATCGATCAGAGCAATTTAATCTATAAAGAGGAAAATTTGATGTGCTTCCAGTAATAGTTTTAGAGGACGTATAGCTTAAACAGTTAAAAGGAAGTCTTTTTTATCTTTAAGTCCAACGTATAACACTGATCGACTTTAACTGAAGTGAAATTTGGGTGGTTGAAAGGTCGCAAAATCTACTTGAATTCAATTCAATTTCAGATCACAATCATGTACACAATATCTGCTCAAAATATGTGGATCGTGGATAACTGTCAATCACAGGCGCTTGTTTCATACAGGAGGTCTATTAACTAAACACAATAACACAAGGTATTATTGTGTATAGTTGATATACCCACAAGATTCGGCGATTTTATCAATTTGTTGTAAATAAATGAGAAACAGGCAAAATCCTACCAGTGAGCTTCGCGAGCGTAGCGAGCGAAAGCACACATATACTTTAGTCTTGACAAAATTTCATGAATATCAAGAGGAGCAAATCCGCGAAACCAATTTTACTTCTTCTAATCTGTAATATTTACACAATATATCGTCAAGAATGGTGAGAATCTCGTGAACACAACATACCCCAACGTCTGTCAAATATTTACCCACGTGGTCTGCACTGAATCACGAGCCCGATGCATATAACACTTTTTTTTGCGTGTCCTTTTTAAAGATTCTTAACTCATTTATAAAAATATTTATTTTTAACAATCTGTTATGGCTATCACTAGTACAGTAGTACATTCAAATGTATTGGTGTTTTATTATGCAAGGGTTGAATTGCATGGCTACCGTTTTCTAATTCTATTTTTAGAGCGACCATATTCACTAGCGACAGTATTCTCTGCTACACCGGATAGACTTCTACGATACATTATACATACGCCATGCATAGCGTATCTTAGAGAAGCGGATTTACAAGTCTAATTTTAAATTAGTTTGCTAATTAAGCTTCCATGTATGCTCATCATTTCGCAAGAATTTTTTTCTATTAAAAAATATCCATTTAACTTATTTAAACAGCCCCATTAATTAGTCTTAATAATCAATTCAAATATATCAAATATTCAGTTAGTTTATCCGCTACATGTATGTGACGACAGTTGCTTAGACTTCCATCCTTTAATATTCATTAATTTAACCCCCCCCCCCCAAAAAAAAAACAAAACAAAAAAAAACAAAACGGTTATAGGTGTAAGCTAAAGTGAAATGAGTTGAAATTTCTTTTACATGCGTGACCATGTTGTTAATGTGATTGAAAAGAAGACTAAATTTCTATAAGATACAATTCTGTCAAATTTCGGTCAACACAATATGCCACTGTGTTTTAACAAGGGAAGCTGCTATGAAGTTAAAAAATTTTAATTCATAAACTCAAATTTAAAGTTATTAAAAAAAACTCACCAGTTATATTATTAAAGCAATATGCCATAAATACCACCCTCTTTCAAACTACTTTAAGTATACGCACAATACAGAGCAATCTGACAAAGGGATATTTGAACAAAAAAACAAAAACAAACAAACAAACAAACAAACAAACAAAAACACAAACAAATACAAGAACAGAATTTACAGATTTCACCCTTATCCGAGTGTTTATCGTACATCAGGTAGTGGTTCGAGTCCTTGCATATTTTTTAAACCCGTGGCTATTTGCGAGGGCGAGGCTTAAAACATTTATGCCATGCATAAAATTAAGTAATTATCAGCATCAATGCTCCTCTTCCTTTGTAGCATGAACTTACTATAGTTGTTCACGTGCTTATCCTTCCTCCATTAATTAACTCAATAAGCAAACCCAAGTCAGATAACTTATACCCTACAGCTTTTTCTGTACGCTTCATGGACAAAATACTGGTAAAGTTTAAGTAAAATAAGTGAAAAGAGATAAAAATGATTCGCAAATTCATTTAAAATGGTTGAAAGTTTCCCCTTCCATTTTGTTCCTTTTTTGTGCTTAGCTTTCCAAATGTTTCAGTTTTGTTAATACAACCACTACTTGAAACAATAGAGCTATGGTTCAAAATAATTATTTAGATATCCACTTTATTCTACGTTTACATTTCTTATATTCACTTTTCTATTAACGTAATTACTGATTTTCTTTATGCATTCTTATTTTGATATAAGTAATGCGTACACATGTATTGTATCAACTGCATCTGCACAAGAGGGAAATAAGGTTGAATCAAAATTGATTTTAAATTTTCTCTTTCGTTTTGTTCGATTATTTTTGTGTCTAGCCTTTTCCTGTCAGACTTACAATAAGTAAACACTAGACCATATTCACACATTCTGGGATTCCTATTCAAAGCTCACATACAAGTACGAGTTGTTTACCTTAATACTACCTACATTTCCGAATTGACTTGCCTTGTGTGTGTGATATTACAGAACCAGTCTACATTTCCGAGAAGAATAAATGAAATGTACATTGTATTTCAAAGGTATTTCAGCAAAGCCATGAACCAATGTAAAGTCAAATCCTATGGCAATCTAATTGAAATGATATCCTTATCCCCCCCACCACCAGTTTTCAATACGTGGAGCATTGAAGATCGATCTTGAGAACCGGGGGGAGGGGGGGGGGTTGAAAATTTTAATTAGATTGAACCCACCAGTACTTTCAATACTTGGATTTTGGACCTTTAGATGTTCCTAGTTCATTCACAGTAACATTGTGATTGCATGACAGTTCTTCTAATGATACCTGTGTTCAGATAATTCACAATAATCCAGCTTTCATACAAATACTCTGAGACTTTCAATTTTCTTGGCCTATGTACATATTTTCACATAGACACAAATTAAAGACAGTAGAAACAGAGAAAAAATAATCACAAATTTATTTGCAAATCTTTACTTTCAAATGCATTAGTGTAACAAAAGCACTATTACTGGGTGAAGAAAATCAAAATGGTCTGTGTTTTAAGGCCTAAACATATATCACCTGGGCTTAACAAATATCGCCCCACAGACATTAGTATCCTAAAACATATATCGCCTGGGCATAACAAAATATCGCCCCACAGACCAAAGTACGATCAAGTATTGGTTATACAATTCACTACCACAATACACTAGCTAAATTGTACCACTTACAACACACATATTACTCTGGGCCCACCAGTTTATACTAGTTCACTTATCACAGCCAACATTACAAATCATTTTTTTTACATTATATAAAATGAAGAATATTTCCAAACATGCAGAGGGTAAGGATTTACACATGAAGTAGATGGTGTTAATACATAATTAAATTGAATGACCTATGAAAGTTCTTCATTTAAAAAAAAATGCGAAAGAAACAGTGCAATCTCAAATACTGGTACATGTATTAAATCTTTTTTCAGATTGAAAACAAACTGTTAAATTGATAAGATATACATGTATATGGATATGGTGTGCCAGTTGCTGCAAACATTGATACAAATGTTAGAGGAATTGAATCATGATTTAAGTTTTATGTACAAAAAAATGACCACTCTTGATACAAAGACAAAAAATCTTTTCCTCTAATGAATTATGGGTAATTTTTTAAACTTTCCCTCTGAGAAGACTTTGTGACATGAAGAAAAGATATATATGTACACACAAAATGTTCCATGCAATTTCATTCACTTAATAATAAATTCATGATGGAATACTGCCATAAGAAAAAAATTAAATGCATCTTTAAATGGGAAGCAATTTTTCTTTTCAGTTTTGGGTTGAGTTTAACACCCAAAATATACATAGACATCAAAATGGTTGACAATTTTACATGTAAGTACCAATAAAGAAATTCTTATTTCCTCCAAAAAAAAAAGTAAATGATGATGTATAAATAACTTCCACAAAAACCAGCTTGAAGAACAGTCCCAAGTTTTCTGAAACATTCTGACTCCAAAAGTGATGAATCAACCATGTACAAGTAACTCCAGATGATATAATCTTTATGGTGAGTTGTAACAGCTTCAATGCTCTGATGATCTTGCTTGACAGCTATCTTGTCATTAACATTCAGCAAAGATTTAATTTACATTCTGATGCATACAATTGTCAGCATTCTTTCTCTCCTGACAGACGAAAGTTTCTCTAGTCACCAGATCACGACATCACGCAGCCCGTTCTGGTTCAGTGAAGAGTTTCACCTTGTCTTCGATGACAGCGATCAGTTTTTTGTTGAGGAGTCGATCAAAGTGCTCTGTTATGGAGGCGTGGTGCTGTTTTGGGTGAACGAGAGATTCCGTTGGTACCACGGCGAGAATTCCCGCGAACTCATGGACAAACTGACACCTGTCAACAGAAAACCAGATGTAAACAAACAAAGTTTAAACTGTCATCCTGCTGTGCACTCACATGGAATTTTGCTTTTGTGATTATAATTTTCTAAACAACATTAAAATTATACTTGATATGCACACAATTTTATAAAGCTAAAACCAATGTTTGAATCTTTGTGAATGAACAGTATATTCCATTGAATATCAAGTATTTGAATATTTGGCAACTCTGTGAACAATACAGCATCCAATCATTTTATTGCAAAAAATGGTCATTAAATTTAAACATAGGTAATCACAGATTACAAAGCTCACCGAGACGAGGCATCAACTTTATGAGGCATCACCTTTATAAAACCACCTTTATCATATTATATGAAAATCATAGTTAATGATCTTGAATATTCATGGATACTGTTTTGACACAATATCGTATATCATATGTAAAAAAATTGTATGATAATCATATGTTCATTTCATACATTATTATAAGATACAATGTTTATCAATACAATAATATAAAATATGATATTGCATCCAATGATACTTACAATATATATCATTTTAATACAATATAATACTGTAATAAATATTGATGCAATATGATTTTGTAACATATAATATGACATTGAATCGTGTTATACATTATTGTATTTAATCAAATAATACAATATCATAATACCTAATATAAATACAATATAGCATTATTTGATACTATATCATATCACATAATACATCACAATATTGTAACATATGATATTATATTGTATAATATAGTATAATTTTGTATTGTATGATATTGTATCATATTTGATACACAATATTGTATCATATGATACAATATAATTTGATAAAACATTTTATCATATCATATGATACAATATCATCTGATACAGTATGATATTATATAATACAATATTATACAATATCATTTTATACAATATCATCATATGATACAATATCATATTATACAATATCATATTATATAATATCTTATAATATCATATAATACATTTTCATGTATTATATAACAATATATTATATAAACCAATATCATATTATACAATACTGTATCATACGATATGATATAATTATAATATACAATATCGTATCATATGATACAAAATCATATATTGCATATATAATATGAAACAATATCATTCGATAAAATAATATATTATACAATATCATATTCTACAATATTGTATAATAATATACAATACTATACATAACAATATCATTATACAATATCATATAATAATGTACAAAAAAATTGATACAATATCATATCATATAACTTTTTACAATATAATGTATGATATTACATTGTATCATATAAAACAATAGTGTATTATATCATAGAATACTATATCATAGGAATCATGTTATATCATTTAACAACAAACACATCTATCAAGTAGGTTTGAGTGAGGTAGGAGAATTTTTAGCATCCTTGATAATGGAGATCAGGCTCTGCATCTGAAGCTACCTCTGCAATTCATTTATATTATAGTTAAATCAATTATGCAAGCTATTATCTATAAAACATGTAACCTGTTCCAAAAAACTAAACCTCATCCAGCATCCGAAACCTATGGCTCAGATTCAGCATTCAAGCCTGTCAGATGCATCAGTATAATGAGATGCATCATCCCTGCAAGTTTGGTGATGTAAGGACCTGTAATAACTAAGATATAATCATCAGAGGGCACCTGCTCTAAAAACTTTAACCAGCTCTTAAAAC
>WFKH01011925.1:11941197-11971912 GCA_016163765.1 Magallana hongkongensis | reverse complement strand
TCAATCAGCAAGGGTTATCTTTCTTTATCATAAACTACCCAATTGAAGGTTTTACATACAGGTTTTGCATACAGTACATGATAAATTGCCAAAGTTTCAATTTTTTCAGAAAAGGTTTTCTGTTAGATAATAGTTATGGATCCATATGCTTTAGAAATGCTAAAAATGTAAACCAGAGCATTTTGTTATAAAACAAAAAGGGGATCAAATGAATGATCTTCCAGTGATTGGTATGATCTCAATATAGGGATAGATTGTCTTTAACAAAATGTGAAATTGCTTCTTCTTTTTTTTTAATTGTTTTCCCATATCTGCTCTCTAAGAATAGAAAAACTTTATTCTATTTTAGACATTTGAAATGTTACATGTTTCAAATGATGATAAATAAGTCTAGAGTTTGCAATTGTCTTGGTCACGTTTTTCCCGATTATAATACATTCACCTCTGTGAACGAGCTATAAACACAGACAAAGATTTGATCCAAAGATTCTCTTGTCTTAAACATCATACACGAACTGTTCATGTACCGTACTAGTACATGAAATTTAGTTAGATTTGAAAGAAAAATATTATTCCATTTTTTTTTGGGGGTGGGGGGGGTGAAAAGATATTGCCTCATAAAAATTTGATCAATATGATTAGTTTCGTGTAATTTTTTGTAAACAGTTTTCTATACTTTTTTGTCCCCTGCTAAAGGTTAGGGTTCAGTTTTTCCGTTCAAATTTTCTTTTTCTATATTTGATTTTAAATATTGTCGCCTTTCAACATAAATTGGGGCCCAGCACTGCCTCCCTTGTTGTGACTTATCAGAAACAAAGTGAGATTATTTTCTACAAAAGTTATCTCTCTTATCAGAGGGACATTCCACCTTAAACACACGAGATCAAATACTCAGTACTCTTGGATGCTAGAAGAAAAAATATTTCATGAACAGTATGTACATGACTGTAGGTGAAACTGTGAAAATATGTATTTGAAAATACCATTACATACATTTCCGCTTTTTAAAATAAATATATTTTGCACAAAAAACTACATAAATTATTTTTTACTGTTTCACTAATTTATTAGATTTACGCCAATAATTTCAAAATTGCTTTTAATCTTGCCGTTCCTGGTTACTCCTTGACGAATTTCAAAATCGTATCATGAAAGTAAGATTTTTGTGTCCTCTTATTTAAAAGCATCATTGTTTTGGATTGAATTCATCTCGTGAAATTGAAACATCTCTTTAGAGAAAAGTTACGGAAGCCTGTTAGTGCCACATAAGATATATAAAAAGAAAAGTCTATATAAGAAAAACTCATTGTATATATAAAAACACACACATATATATAAGATAAACTCGAATATATAAAAATAAGCAGCTTTATACATAAAGGAATTACCAATATATATAAAGAATTGTGTATATATATAAAGCTAGGTCGTGTATATATAAACAGTACTGTGATATATAAAAGCAACAGTGATAAATATACAAGCTTATCTTTTAAAAAGATTGGTGAGCTAGCGCTGTAGCCATCATAAAACACCAAGCAGATTTCTAAAACATTGTTTTAAATTTCTGAATCGATTAATTAAAAATAGGAAGGTGTACTGGAATTGTGCTGGATTGGGTTTCAATTTAGAATTGTGAATCTAGAGTGAGCTTCACATCGGCAATGGCATAGCTCATTGACTGTGCCTTAATCATTATGTATCTATTTACCGTAATTTCAATTTCGAGGTGAAAATTTTCAAGAACCATTGGTACTGTTTTGTAGCAATCGTATCTTCTCGGGCCTTTCCGGCAAGCTCGGAAAACATATCCGAGGTTGTTTTCCGAGCTTGAAGGTAGTTAAGATAATGCTAGCAATTTATTATAATATTTAAAATAACTTTGCATTATAAGACCTAAGCTACTGTTACTTTTTGACATTTACAATAAAACACAAAACTTCATGTAAAGATGATAAAACGAAATTCACATGGTACAGTTTATCTACAGTAATACAGTATTCCCAGAATCCCCTACTATGGAGTCGAGCATGCGTATACCAGTGAAAAAGACTAACGTAGTTGCTAGCGCTCGAGAGCGCTAGCAATAAAGAGAAATTTTTCCACTGAGTGACCTTCAGTGAGTTCAGCCCAGCGTCTGCATGATAAACCCCGCCTACGGAGGAGAGGATCAGCAATGTTATGCTCCCGACGCAGGCAGTTTAAGATTCAATAGCTAACCGGCTGATCCACTTAATTTCAAAGAATGTTTTTGAGAAGTTGTTAGAAAATGAACAAACAAATTAGTGTCAACGCGGGATTCATGGATATCCATTTTTGGACGTTTTTGATGTGCAACAGAGACTGATAAGTTGAATCAAAATTGTTGCTCATACATGCATATTAACTTATCTAATATAAATGTGAGTTGCGTTATCTTGATACACATTTCATGTCGTCAAACTAAATAAACTAATATTAAGAACAATTTTGCTTTGTTTCTTATAATGCTATCAAATAAGTGACAATATGATTTATTAAGTTTAAGGATAACTGGATACATCATAAAATATCTTCATTTCAAGTCAAATCCGGTTACCCCCCCCCCCCTTTATCGATCAAATTCGCCGTCCCAATATGAAATACCTTCCGACGCCCCTGTATCAATGCTTTATACAAACTCCTTGAGGCTGGGTTTTATTTGCGCGGGGGGAGGGGGGGGGAGTTTAATCTCATTATTGTTGTGTTTAGAATGGTTAATATGGGTATTTTTAATGCTAAGTCAAAATTTGAAAGTAAAAAAACTGAGTTACAAGCAAGATACAGATTTTGAAATTCTTCAAAGCTCAAGTCTTGTTATATAGTTTACATATTTGTTTTTATTGGTAACTTTCAATCAAATGTTGGTTCTTCTGTTGATAATGTTATAAATTTATGAACATTAAATTAGTTGATATTGTGTTTGCCTCGAGCCATTTTGTCAAAGAAATGATAATTCCTTACTTAATTATTTGTAAAATAATATAGAAAATAAAATTTTCATCTCAAATAGTGTCTAGATCCCTTTAAATGTCCATGATCTCTGTTCATCTAAATGGAATGAAGTAAAATTAATGTTCTAGACAACTGTTCTGCAAATTTGGTAGAAAGTATTATTTAATGTAGAACCTTAATTAAAAGTAGGTAAAGTATTGACAAAATATATCATCGTTTATTTACAACAGTAAACACAAGAAACAGAAAAGAAAAATTGACAGAAAAAAGATCTTAAATTTGAAAATTTAGGTAGGGGTGCTGGATGCCCTCCCTTTAAATCCGCCACTGACTTTTCCCAAATCCCTGCAGAATCATGTAATGTAACATTAATTAGATCGTTCAAACTAATCACCGGGAGCATAATATTGCTGATCCTCTCCTCCGTAGGCAGGGTTTATCATGCAGACGCTGGGCTGAACTCAGTGAAGGTCACTCAGTGGAAAATATTTATCACTGTTGCTTTTATATATCACAGTACTGTTTATATATACACGACCTAGCTTTATATATATACACAATTCTTTATATATATTGGTAATTCCTTTATATATAAAGCTGCTTATTTTTATATATTCGAGTTTATCTTATATATATGTGTGTGTTTTTATATATACAATGAGTTTTTCTTATATAGACTTTTCTTTTTATATATCTTATGTGGCACTAACAGGCTTCTGTAAAAAGTAGTCAAGGGACACCATTGGATATATAAGAAAATCTCGCTCATAATATTAACTTCTGTTAAGTTAGTAGTTCAGGTATATTTTGTTATTCTGTGTATACCCCCACCCACCCCCCACTTCCCCTCCGGACTACACTCCCACGCGCACTGGACAGTGTTTGTGTATGTGTGGTAGCTGAGGTCATGTAAAAAAAAGGGGGGGGGGGGGGCAAGAGATAAGTGTCTTGCTATTCTGGTTTGTGAAATATCTAGATAGCTGTTGGGATCAGAGCGGGGTACGGATACTCGGGTATAGTCATTACAGATAACCGTTAGGGCTCAGTGCGGGATACGGGTAACCAGGTAATCGCTACAGACGTTTAAACCCAGGTACACACAGGCCGTTCCTCTGGCTGCAGATAAGAACATGACATGCAGTCCATGCATATTTAGCAATATCCAATCCCTCCACGGAAATGCTGGAGAGATTGGTCGCTATTTTGTTGGTGATTTTTTCTCAAATTAATATCAGCAGAACCGGTAAGGCCGTTTGACATAGACTGTTATTATTTTAACTTTATGTTTTCCGATTACTTATTGACTCAGAGATATATAATAGCATGTTGTATTTGTTTTTTATTAACTCCGTTTGTTCAACTGATAAGGACGTTGTTTAGTTATTTGAGAGAGAGAGAGAGAGAGAGAGAGAGAGAGAGAGAGAGAGAGAGAGAGAGATCAGCATGCACATGTATAAACATTCTAGATGCGCACATGCATGTTATCGTAGAGGTCGACATGCAATTGTAGTTTAATTTTCCTGTCAACACAACCTTGAACTTGTATATAGAATACTCTGTGTACATTTGATGACACGTAAAAGTTATCGATGACAAAGAATTTAAACTGTAGGAAGCCTTGTGTACTCTTTCAAAATATTTGCGACCGTAATCCTTTCCTTACACAGTATGACTTTATAACAGAGTAAATAATTATTATAGATCATCTCTAGATAACTAACGATTTGATTTTAATCGATTATATCTATATGTTAAATTTCTGTATTTTTTTTACACTGTCCCCAAAAGTGTGTGTGTGGGGGGGAGGGGGGTGGTGGGGAGGCAATTTACCTAAATTTCATTTTTATATGATTACGTCTAGGAAAAATGTCTGTCTCCCCCCCCCCCCCCCCCCCCCCCAAAAAAAAAAAAAATTAAATGTTTTTAACTGTAAGGCTTTTTTTAAAACTTGAAGTGTCCTATATGTCACCAAGGGACAATTTTTCCATTTTATTTGAAAGAAATATTCATTCTTTATTTGCACAAGACATACATCTTATGGCATAGGTTATTACATATAATTAAAATGCAATATTGCAATAATGGTATGGGACATGTACATATATAAAGTACATTGACACTGTATATATAATAAATTTTTTACTAACAGGTGGAAAAAAACAGAATTTGTTCTTAATTATCACGAATTTTGAAAGCTAGGTGGAGATACTTCCCCAAATTACACAGTTCTTTAAAATTTTGAACACTTAATAATTGTATAAAGTTGTATACAGAAGGTTTTTTCCAAAAATACTTCTTTAATTTATATATTTTACTCGGATTTCTCTATACTGTCGACATATCTAAACAAAATGGAATTGATCTTCAATATCAGAACAAAATTTACAAAAACGTCTTTCCTTTGGTACATTCGCGTGTCGTCCACTTTCAATTGCAAGTGTATGAGATAAAAATCTAATTCTTGCAATGTGTTTCTTATATGTAGAAGGTATTGGTTTTGTTAAATAATATTCTAATGAAAACTGATCAATAATAATTATGCTTGTAAAAATAACATCGAGATGAGGAATTAATCTGTTCTACAAGTTGTTGAATAAAACGATCAATGATTCTTTGCTTAATAATAGGAAAATAAGTTGCACAATGTATATATTCTTGCTCATACCATATATGCCCTAGACCAATTTCAAAAAGTTTGTTTTTAATTACACTAACCCAATTTTCAGCAAGTGCCAAAGACAATTCACACACTCATTATACAACATGTTGTAACAGGACTGCGAAATCCAATTCTGACTTTGTAACAATTTGAACCAAAATTTAAATATTCTAAACATTCGTACAATTTTCATAGGTAGCCTCCCAGTTTCAAAATATACAATTGCAGTGTTTGTATTCTTCTTCACACTTAACACAGACTTCATATATTCAAGTGTACTTTTTCTACATCATTAGCAGCATGCATGCCCCATATCTCACAACCATAATTTAGTATACTAGCAATGTAAGTATCGAAAATTGACAGCATTGTTTCTGTGTTCAGATACAATTGACTTGTTTTTGACTCCAAAGAAAACATGGCTTTTCTCCCTTGGCTCGCCAAATGTTTCTGTGTATTGTTAAACTTTCCATTATATTGTAACAAAAGGCCCATGTATGTAAAGCTATCGACAATCTCAATTGGCTCGCCATTTAAGTGCCACCTTTCTTTACCACCGTTTCTAAAAATGACGATTTTGGTTTTTTGTACATTTACAATAAGATACCAAACAGAAGTATAAGTATAAAATATATTTTACATTTTTTGAAGTTCATGTGCAGTTTCTGAGAAAATTACTATGTCATCTGCGTACATTAAAACAAATAGATTTAACCCTTGAATTTGTATTGGTATATTACCTTTGCATAAAAATTCCATTTCAAAATCATTCACATATAATGAGAACAATGTTGGAGATAATACTTCTCTCTGCAAAAGTCCTGTGTTATTTTTAAAATAATCAGATAACTTTCCCTCTGAATTAAAATCATCGTCGGAACCCACTGGTTTTCTATCCGTTACACTGCTTTGCTTTAGCAGTGTAACGGATAGAAAACCAGTGGGTTCCGACGATGGTTTTAATTCAGAGGGAAAGTTATCTGATGAATTAACACATGATTCCATATTATTTTTCATACCACGAATAAAATTCAACAATTTTCCTCTAATACCGACGTTAGACAATTTTCCCCATATTTTCAATCTTTCAACATTATCAAACGCTTTTTTAAAATCAACAAAACAACAATATAATCTTTTTTCTTTCTTATTGACATTAATAATATCTGAAAGGCTAAATATAGCCTCAGCTGTACCTGATAATAAAAGAAGTAAAAAGATTTTATCAGTTTTTCAACGATGAAATCATACTTCGAAAGAGATACTTTGAGATCCTTTACTGAAATAAAATTTTCTGAATATTGTGCATGAATGGATCTCTCTCTCTCTCTCTCTCTCTCTCTCATCTTATTACATCAGGTACATGTATATATAGTGATTGGCGGAAACTTAACAATAATTAAATTCAAGAAGTACATGTGTGTTTGGGGTTATATAGCAGACGTTTGATCTTGGGTTTTATAGCAGACATGGCAAAGTACATGTCAACATGTAAAAAAAATACTAGTAATTACATGTACATGTAATATAATATGTTTATTTGTTTACATAGTTATATTAAACAGAGGTCAAAATAATTATTTTAAAGTGGTTTTTCAATATTCATAAAGAAAAATATCATATACTTTTGAATTAAAATTTTACAGGTAGATGTGGTTATCTTGATTTTGAATGTGATAATGGAAATTGTATAAAGTGGAATCTCCAGTGTGACGTCATCGATGATTGTGGCGACGGCTCGGACGAAAATGACGGCCTGTGTCGTAAGTACTCGGCACTCTCCGGAGGAATTCGTCAGTGTTGGACGATTCTGTCGATTGTACTATGTTGTCTTGAACTCTTGAACTTGATGAAATCCGACGTATGGTTGACCTTTACATGACGTCATATTTAGTTACTCAAAATGTTGTATTTTATATATAAACGATCGTTGATAGGACATGTAGTACTTTAAATTTATAGTTTTGAATTATTAACATTTAAGGTGTCGTATATTTGCAACCTAAGGATTTTATACTAATATTTGGTCAGATTGTTAGACGCAACACACATTGACTTCAATGCGAAGAAGTTTGGAATATTCTGAAATCCAGACGTTTATAACTGATGTTACTATTACTAAAATTAAAATAAGTTTACGTCACGTCAAAAATGTCATTTTACAACGTCTAAAACAACGGCGTTTGCCTGCTGGTAATGAATGGTTGTTGAATAGTGTTTATATATATATATATATATATTTTTAAACATAGCGCTCTCTCTTTCTCTCTCTCTCTTTCTCTCTCTCTCTCTCTCTCTCTCTCGTCGCTATCTCTCTCTATCGCTCTCTCTAATGTTTTTATTTTAGAAAGATGCACTGATTTTCAACATAAATGTTACTTTGATGGGAATTGCATAAACAAATCTAGAATATGTAACGGATATAAGGACTGTTCTGATTGGTCCGATGAAACGCCATCACTTTGTGGAGGAGGTAAATAATTTAATTTAAACATCAATTGTGTGTTTATCATCTTTTTTAATCCACATCAGTGAATTAATTTCATAAAAATTTAATTCAAAGCTTTAAAGTTTTATCATGACACCAGCACTTTTTGGAGGAGGTAAATAATCTAAAAAAAACATCAATTGTAAAATTTTGTTTATCATAATTTTTAATGCACATTAGTGGATTAATTTCATGAAAATTTAATTTCAAAGCTTTAGGTTTTATCGTCCCATCTGCAACTTTTATTACTTACCCCGAGCGCTTGGCAAAGATATACCATGACATTTTTATCACTATCTCGCGTGATCATCACATATTTTTATCAAATGGTCAGAAATATATTAGTTCTGGCAAATTAATGACGTCCTATATTGTTTGTGGATTTAGATTGCTCTTACGAGAGTTACTTGTTTCAATGCGACAACAACAGATGTATCTATCGGAATCTCACATGCAACGGAAGAAACGATTGCTTTGATTGGTCGGATGAAGTGAGTTGTCTGCAGGGGTGTAAGTAAAATATTTCTCAATGTCTTTGAACTTTGTCCTAAATCATTATCTTATTCATTCAATTGAATTTTTTTGCGAGAATGTACATAAAGGTTAAATCACATGGTATTTGTAAAATGATATTTAAGCCTGTGCTAGATGTGTTTGATTTTTATCACTGTATTTAACAGAGAGAAATTTTGCATCTACTTGGGGTTTTAACCTGGGTCATATGACATCCAAATCAAGCGCTCTACCAATCGAGATTAAGAGTTAACCCACTAGCAAGAGCTATTAGGAATGCCATATATCTGACTCACTATATTATAAATAATTTGCAAAATTAATACACTTTATGAATCTCATATAAGAAATTTGTTAACAAACGTTAACGTTAGAAACGTCAAATAAGGGATCCACTTCCTAAATTCCTTTTCAAACATTTCAATACCTCCCTTTAACAACATCTCAGTTATTTCAGCAACCGATACATATTAAAACATTTCCAATTCATTGTACTTAAAATAAAGAAACAAAACAAATGTTTTGCAGGTTCTGGGTTCGAATGCTCAAACAAGAAATGCATAGATTTTAAGAAGACTTGTGATGGCAGCAATGATTGCGGGGATTTCTCGGACGAGGTCGATCGGCGATGTCGTATGTATCATCTGACTGTGTATTCGCTTGATATTCTTATTGTTTGCTTGATTTTGCGGATGTTCAGGCCGTTCGTTTGATGCTCTTGATGTTTTCACTGTTCGTTTACTGTCGTATATTACAACGTAGTTGCTGATTGCCCCTACTACATGAGCACGTGTAGAAACGGACATTGTATCCGCTATGGCGAAAGGTGTGACGGCGAAAACGACTGCGGGGATCACTCCGACGAAACAAACTGTGGTGAGTACCAAAATAATGACGTCATAAATTGTGGTGAGAATAAATTGATGACGTCATAAATTGTGGTGAAAATAAATTGATGACGTCATAAATTGTGGTGAGAATAAATTAATGGCGTCATAAACTGTGATGAGTTTAAGTGATGACGCCGTAAACTATGATAAGTATAAAGTGATGATTTCATTAAATATGATGAGTATAAAGTGATTGCGACACAGGACAAACTGTGATAAGTGTAAAGTGATGACATCATAAACTGTGGTGAGCATGCGCGGATCCAGAAAATTTTTCCAGGGGGGGGGGGTCCGAATTGAAAGTACGGGGGGTACACTAATCATCAGAAATCTTCACAAGCAACAACAACAACAAAATTTCCCAAAATCATAAAATTCCTATTCCGTGTGTGTGTGTGTGTGTGTAGGGGGGGGGGGGGGGGGCGTAGTATACTCACTCTTAATGTTTCCGCTTCCGACGCCTTTGCAAAGCATAAATGTGTTTTCCAGGGGGGGTCCAAGGCATATTTGCGATAATTTTACTATGTAAATTTAATAAGTTTTCATTTTCCAGGGGGGGTCCGGACCCCCCCCCCCCCCCCCCCCCCCCTAGATCCGCGCATGGTGAGTATAAAGTGATGACGTCACTCAAACTAGCAATTTTAAGCAAGGTTTACTTCAAATGATGATGTCATTAACTGTGGCACTCTAGATATAATTAAGCATTGAATGCTTATTTTTGGAGATCGTCTGTCCTATAATATACCAGGTCATGCAGACAAATTGAATACCGCGGTAGGATTTTTAACTTCAAGCCTTGTCCGCAAATTTATGTGAAATATACCCTCAAAATCACTGTATTATCCTAAGGGTAAGTTCAAATTAATGGAAAAGCCACTGTAACAGCCACAAGCATATGCAGTTTGATTTTTGCTAATGACGTTGAACTATAACGGCGTTCAACATTTTTGACGTCATAATAAAACTCATCATTTAACCTTTCAGTACCATATGTGTATTACTTAAGAAATGAACTCAATGTCTACCCAAGTTATACGAGTATAACCTGGGTTGGGGCAGTTTACTTACGCTTTATAGAAGCGGATTATAAAAAAGCGTTTACAAATTGCTTCAACCCACGTTATACGAGTATAACTTGGGTAGATATTGAGTTCATTCCTTATAATTTAATTTTCTGAAATTTACTGTACAATTTGAGAGCGTTTTACTTTTAAAAAATGATATTAATCTGTTCAAAATTCAAACGTAACGTCAAGCGGATTAGTACGTTTTTGACGTTGGTGTATTGTGACGTGTATTGTGACGTGCAAACCAGGTTATACAAATTTAACTAAATTTTTTTATCCGCTCAAACGCCGCGTTACAACCAGAAGTAAATTATAGTGATATAACTTCAGTAGATTTCCGCATACTTTACAGGCAACAATATGTGAAATGTAAATATTAAAATTATATAAAATGCAGGGTTACTATCTTGAAATATAAGAGATATTTGGGTGAGGGTAAGAAAACGTGACAAAGGGCGAGGTTTGCCGAGTCCTTTTCACGTTTTCGACCCGAGCTTTTAGTTATATTTCGAGACAGTTGTCATGTATTTTGTTTATCCTGCAACATATTATCACAATTTACGCCTCAAACGAGCTATTTTCTACAAGTTCGCTGCATATCCGCAGTTTAAACAATGAGTCATGGCGTCAACGAAGGAAGATTGATTACGTCACAATACATTTGAACGTCGGATAAATGCACAAAGCTATATAGGAGCATTGACCAAAAATTACCTGCGTTATGATAAATTGTTAAATAATTGTAAAACATGGTGTTTTTAAACAACATGTATGAAATATATTTTTAAACCGATATTAGAGTAAACTTCTTATGTAAATTACATATAAATTCATACGCAGTGATTACGTTGTTCTAATTATATAGAGGCATTTGAAGATCAAAGAATTTAATGGAAAAACACAGTAGAATGTAAATATTGAATGTTAGTAAATATGCAAAACAAGATAGCGGCAAAGCTATTGATATATTTTTAATTTAATTAAGGAATGAATTCAATATTTATTACTTTTATACGATTTAAATTGTTTGGGCCAGTTTACGCTTTAAAAAACGCGAAGCGGTTTATAAAAATGCGTAAACTGTTTAATTTTTTGCTATTAATTGTAGATAAAAACAGTCATTTGACTTTTAAAACGACATCAAATTTAACAAAATTTAAACGTAACGTCAGGCGAATTGATACATTTTTTGACGTTAGTTTTACTATGACGTTTGCAACATTCTTTATACGATATGAAATATTTTTTTTTAGCCAATCAGAAAGCGCTTTACAACCAGAATTAAATTATTATTAATTACATAAAAGAATTTGTTTATTGCTAAAATAAACCAATTAGTATAGAATAATCTCCTAAGTCCATACGACCTTAATGTGTCCCTAATGAGTTTTTGAAAAGATTTTATATGTTTCGTTGCCATGACAATAGTTAAATAGCAAATATTGTTGGTTATAAGAATACAAAAGATATTAATGCAACATTTCGTGTATTTGTGATTTATGTTGTTGTTGTTTTTTTTAGATAAATGCAAAGAAAATCAGTTTAATTGTGAACAGAGCAGGGAATGTATTCCGTTGTCATGGAAGTGTAATGGTGTTGTTGATTGTGAACAGGGAGAAGACGAAAATGATATCACATGCAGTGGGTTTTTGTGCTTCAAAAGCAATCTTTTTATATCTCCGCCATCTTGTATATCTATGGCACTAAGCCAATAGTAATATGCCAAGGTGGCAATTTTTGATCTGGCAAAGGTGTAATTTTCTAAATTGACATACCGGTATGGTAGACCATTCAATGCTTGAAATTATAGGTACTTTTGATATATTTGATTTCCTGTAAAAAAAAAAATTGTTTTCCAAAGGATTTAATTCGGACATAAAAAATTTTCCTTGGAAATACACCCAATTTTTTCTATAAACTACATGTATAGAAGAATTATTTAAAAATTTTGTTCAAATTTGGTCGGGTTTTTAAATTTCCATATGTAGGCCTATATTTACATGTAGAACTTTACTTTTCCCGCTAGGAAAATCTGAATATCACAGAAGAAAACTATTTTTTCTTGCTAAAGGGAAAATTATTTTGAATTAAGTTAAATTCCATATGCTAGGTGAGATACATCCGTATCAAAATTCGATTGTCTATGAAATGACTTTTGGTGAATTTGAATTCGTCGGAAACTGCTCTTGCTATATAGACCAATCAACACTTTATAAAGTTATGTCACTTGGCAGCCATCTTTGGGAAAAATCCCATAGATTTCTCACCGAAGCCTTTGTACTTTAGAGGTTTGTAATTTTGTCATTTGAAATTAAAATCAGTTTTCTTTGTGTGTTTTAACTGCCACAGGATGGGACAACCCACACATCGAAGGAATATATCAAATTTAAAGAGATTTTATCACAGGACGCCCAAATATTTGGTTGCATAAAGAAGGGAAAATTTGGGTTTTTTACGTTTTGACCTTTGGGTTGACCGCACAAAGGGAAACAACTTTTGCAAAGTGTGGAATTGGCATAATATGGCAAATATTGTTCTATACAAAGTAGTTTGTTTATGGAATTAAAATATAAAGTTATGTACTATACATTTTCTAGTTAGTTTTTTGTTCTCCTTTGTTTAAGAATGTATGAACCCCAATGAGTTCCGGTGTAAACGTCGAGGTTGCGTTGCCATGGATACACTCTGTGATGGGTTCTCGGACTGCGATGACTCCTCAGATGAAGAACTTTGTGGTATACGTTCTGTCAATGTTTCAACCTCTCGCCTCCGTGTGTCACAACTCAAATCAAGTTTTTTCATTGCAGTTGTTCAGATTTTTTCTTCTCACATTTAAATTTTAAAAAAAACTTGTCTTGCGTATTTGAATTTTATGTTCACTGTATAAATATTTTTCAATGACCTTTTCAGGGTCGTATTAATTTACAGCTTTTACTCTCTCTCTCTCTCTCTCTCTCTCTCTCTCTCTCTCTCTCTCTCTCATTTGGTTTGAATATGATTATGATATAGTACCATAAATACTATAAATAACACGAACTTATTGTGTTTTAGATCCCTCTGTAAAAGTCATTCCTGGCAAGTATGGTCCGCGACACTACGACTGTCATTGTGAGGGACATTGTCATCCGGGTACTGGGGCGTGTCAGGGGGCGTGCAGGCAAGGATGGGCGGGGCCAACCTGTCAGATCAACACTAGTATGTCTGATTACATCATAATAGCCATTCCAGACCGCGATTAATTATGTTCAATTATACTTGGTGTGGTTTTTTTTTCACTTCAATTATCTTGATGAAGGCAAGACTTTTGCATTTTCTTTTAAGAATGACATCTTTTTTTATCTTATAGAAGCAATTTCATTCCAAACGCCCATTCAGAACAGTGGTCATAAGGTCATCCAATCACCGTTAAGTATTGACGGTGACATCAGAACCTGTCCACCACCTGCTGTTGGATCTTTTAATGCGTATTGGGAAGCTAACCTTACTAAGCCTTCTGAAATTCAAAGAATCAGAATATATAATCCAAAAGGTACATTTTACATGTGAATGGGATTTTTCATCCACAAGATTTATTTGAGCTGAAGGGGTATTCAATATTATGGTTTATGGCTTTTTGTCAACAAAAAGTGTGTTAGCACCAATGCAAGTACTGCCATTTAAGAAATAAACAGCAGTGTTAAAAAGTTCACCGGGATATGAAGTTGGTTGGTCACGTGATCAAATCCTGTGAAGCCCGAAGCACGTACCAACCAACTTCATATCCCGGTGAACTTTTTAACATTGCTGTTTATTACTTATATTTACGTTTGAAAAAGACAAATCGTTCAGAACTGTTTTAAAAATTACCAAGATTTTATGTTTACAATAATACAAGCGATAAGCGCGTTCTATGATTGTGACGTCACGAAAACGTTCATACGAAATTGAATGTTTTTGCTATTCTACAGGTTCATATAAGGAAGCATATTTGCAAATGTAAATATTTTGGTTTAGTTAACTACGCTTTGCTTTCAAGTTTTAATACTTGGTCTATTGGACTCAAAAGATGAAATTCAGCTCAAGACCTTCTTCATTTCTTCTTTTCTCTTCTGATGGCGGGTATGATTTTAGATGTGACGTATTTGGCGGGTCTGGCTTTGCGTTTGGTTGTTCCCGGGTGCGTCATCAATAATACCCACCTATTGACCAATGGCTACCTGGATATCACATGTCCAGACAACGTCACAATGCACAGTCTGCTGCTCATCTTGATAGCAGACGACAACAAAATGGCCATCATGCAGATTTGTGAGATTCAGGTCATTGGTAAGAATTTTATCAGAAGATCTTTCCTATTTGTTAGAGCATTTGCACACGCCATTCTCTTACATTGCGCAACTGATTATTATAGAAACTATCTGGGAAAAGATAGAATTATTCTTGTGTCAAATTAAATACAGCTGAAAAAATGTTCATAGATAAGGTTAATCAGTCCAAAACTAGCGCAATTTTTTGTGCGCCGTAAATTGCAGTTTTTTACTATGGGAAGCACTGTAGCTCCCAGGTCGTCCATCCGAATTTTTTCAGACCGGGAGCTACAGACCTGCAGCTAGCTAGGCGCCAAATAAACTCAACTCGCTCACTTCTTCCACATGCACCCAGAGAAGGAAGAATTCATATCCCTCTTTTATAGTCATATTTTGTAAGAATGCATGCATGTATTAACAATCAGTCTCTTTGGGAAATCTCTCCGCAGGGGTTTAATAAACTTAAAAATATATCTGCTGAAACAAAATCATTTAAATACTATGATATGTTAAAAGATTATAGAATACTAGTACTTCAACGTGGATATTGGGTTTGTTTTCTTGATTTATCACTGTTTGTTATAAATCATCATTTTTCCATCGCATAAATTAATATACCCTGCAAAAAAAATCATAGATCTCTACATCTGTTGTGATGCTTACTCGTCATGATTTAATTTAAAAATGGAATAAATTTTACATTTTGTTTTTACACTTTGTATTTCTCCTATTTTTCTGAAGAAAACCGTTTGTTGTTCATACTGTTACTCACAAAACCGAATCTATAGATTTTTAAAACATGCAGTAACAATAAAGTATGAATATGGGTACTGTAAACCACGTTTGATTCGCGATGACTTTATTTCGCGATTTATGAAGATAAATTGGTTCACGGTGACTAGCTTTTGCAATCAATATGTAGATTTTTTGAAAAATAATATACCAGAAACATTTGGTGACTGTTTTGCGGCGAGAAGTATTTGCGACGACGAGGCTCTCGCGAACATCGTGAAAAATATCTCGCACGCAAATAAAAAATGGTTTACAGTATTTCTTACTCCTTGAATTTAAAAATAATTTTTTTTTTAAATCTATCATTTAGCAATGATTTTTGATATTGGCTCTGTTAATTTTGTGACATATCGAACGTATATCGTATCCTAAGGACTGGTCTGGTTTTCAAAATAAAACGCCAACGCGTAAATAAAATATTCTACCATCCTCTTTGCCTAAAGTTTCTTATGTGTTTTTCAAGAAATTTTTGAATAGGACAAAGCAGTTCACATACAGACACCAATGTTTTTAATGCGGGGTGGTTCTTTAATACTGGTAATAAGTACGTCTTATTGGATCACCATTTCATTGCTTGTACAGTGTGCTCCAACTACTCATTCGGTGACCAGTGTGAGAAAACGTGCTATTGTGATGGATCTGAGGGATGTGATGACGTCACGGGAACATGCGCACAGAGTTGTTTATCGGGTTGGAAAGGACCACACTGTGACAAAAATTCACTGAAGAGAGGTAAATCTATGCTAGTTATGCATATCATGAAACGTATTTAATTTAAACAAACTTTTTTGTAATCGGAGATGTTTTCACTCTGATATATATATACTCTCACTGACATCATCTGTATACTGTGTATGAATGCTGTATATATTTAGTTCTTACATGTTTACTGTATATATTTGGCGCTTATATACTGAATATATATTTGGCTCTTACGTGTTTACTCTATATCGCTTATTGTATGGTTGGCTCTTACGTGTTTACTCTATATCGCTTATTGTATATTTGGCTCTTACGTGTTTACTCTATATATTTAGCTCTTACGTGTTTACTCTATATCGCTTATTGTATATAGTTGGCTCTTACGTGTTTTCTTTTTATAATTAACGCTCACATTTGACATGTGTATGTTGATCGTATTATTTTGATTATGACTTTAGTATGAAAGCTGTATAATTCTAAGCTGAAGAACTCTTCAATACGCGAAATAATTCTTAAGTTGACGTGAATAGCCCTCAAGCTTTATTATTCTTCAGCTGTAAACCTCATAAGCTGTAAAACCCTTAAGGTATCCGATCCATAATAGCCCCAGATTCAGTGAATCTGGATGCAAAACAGATATGTATGGGCTTAATACTCAGTATACTTGGACATAATTTTCATGTTTAAGTATCAATATGTAAGAGTGGAATGTGTCCTAATTAATGACCTTTTCTTTTTCATGAAGAGTTGCTCCCCTTTGCTTTTAATCTATAAAAATTAATTCTAAAAAAATCTACACGGTATAAAATTTATTTTCAATTGTTTTTGTATTTTTAATGATAAAATACATCTTTCCACCGAAGCATTTTCTGATATTCTTAGTATTTACTTTTTTATTTTAAAAAATGTGCTTGTCCCCATAGACCTTAATGCAATCTTCATTAATTAATTACTGCTTAGTTAATACTCTTTTTGAAAATTTCTCTCGGTAAATCTTTTTCTACTCTAAATTGCTTTAGATTAATATCAGAGTATTTAATACATGATGGATATTCAAGGTTAGAAAAATTAGGTTCTAATATGGATCGGATACCTTAAGCTGTACTGATCTGTACTGATAACTGTTAAGCTAAGGTGTATAACACCTACATGTAAGCTGTATAACTTTTAAGCTGTGTAACTTTTAAGCTGTATATATTACACTTAAGCTGTATAACACTCAAGCTGTGTAACTCTTAAACCTTATATCTCTTTTAAAGATACGTGTATATTACTATTTAGCTGTATAACTTTAGGCTGTATAACACTTAAGCTAACTCTTGTAAAAGTATATTTATTTTTTTACTATTTAGCTGTATAACTTTTAAGCTGTATAACACTTAAGCCGTATAACAACTTACAGTACCGATCAGACTCAACCTAACAGAAAGCAAACCCAGACTAAAACCTGGTTTTACTTTCGGGGTTTACTCTGGGTCTGCTCTAGTAAACCCAGAGTAAACCCAAGGTAAACCCGGAGAGTAAACCCTGATCAGAAGTAGACCCCTGAGGCAGACGCTACATGTGTATTTGGAATATACAAGGGGTGGGAATTACAGGCAATAAGATAATTAGATAAAAGACGGGTCTGCTTCACATTTCAATGTTTAAAGAGGACTCCAAAAGCAAACCGCGAGTAAACCCAAAGTAAACCCCGAGTTGACCCAAAGTAAACCCCAACTGGACACAAATTTTCAAAAAGTAAACCCGGAGTAAACCCCAAGTAAACCCCAAAGGTAAACCCGGAGTTTAGTTGGGGTTTACTCTGGTGTTAGGTTGGGTCTGATCGGTACTGTAGGCTGTATAACACTTAATCTGTATAAATCCCTTTTTCAGCTCTTCGAAGGAGGAAAGGTCCTACCAACGATAACAGTGAGCCAGTTTTACGTTTCTGTCGAAGGATAAATTTAACTATTTTCAGTTTATGCATTGTTTCTGATAATGAAAGATATACTGATTGACAAACACCTGTGTAGTATATATAATAAAATGTTAGCAAAAATGTTATTAAACGCAACAACAATAATGCTATTATAGTAAGCTATTATTTATTTATCAGTTAAATTCCTAATATTGATTCTTTGATGGACTAATGGTTCACTGATTTAATCTTAGATTGATTTTCGATTACTAGTGTATGATTGATGCATGATCGATGTATTGATTGATTAATTGATTGATGGAATTAATGGTCGATATTCTGGCAGATGCCGGGTTGCCCCTCCCTGCATGGATCTCGATTGGTGTAGTGGCGGGGGTTTTAACTCTTGTAACAATTGTCTGTGGAATAAGGTAAGCATTTTGCCGGAACATGACCAAGTCATATTTAATACATGTACATGTACTGACTAGATATTAATAAATTTATTCCTATGTAGAAAACATTTAGGTTATTAATTTAAACTTTAACTTATATAGTTTTACTATGTTGGTATACCGTTCAAAACATTTGTTCTTCTTATAATGGCGCACAGAAATCGATCGCGGAGGAATGCCTCTGATACGACTTCCTCTTTCAACAATAACAGAGAAAATGGCGGACGTTCACCCGGAAGTGTGACCAGCAGCTCGTGTCAAGGTCTGAGATCGTCTTACTGATATCACCATGCTCCAGAAAGTCTTACTGCAAGGCTGTTAAAAAACCGCAGAGAAAAATACTACACAGTGCAACGTCATGTGTATATCCTGTTTGAAAAATTCTTTAAAATTAATAAGCAGGATAAGATATATCTCTTATACTTCCTGTATAAAATAAATAGCTGTAGAATATAACAAGAAAGAAGAAAAAATCACACTAGATGATATGTGGGCAGCGTTCAAGATGGTAGCTGCTACTCAAGCTGCTAGGTTAGATATCTAGGTCATATTGGACGCACTGAATGAATTAACGCTGTTATCGCAAAGCTAGTACATCGTTCAAGAATAAAGCGGCTACGTAGTGCTATGTAGCTGCTACGATCTTGGACGCAGCCCTGTAAAAATATGATGGTTCTAATCTGAAAATAATTATCTTATACCTGAATTGTTAAAAAATAAAAAAGAGAGATGATGATTGTAGGAGAGCGCTTAGATATAGTCACGGTGCATGGTGGTCAGTCCTTTTGTGTTTGTATGAATAAAATATTGTTTGATTGACATGTGACAGTAAGGATTCATTATCTTTCTTCAGGGTACGAGTCAGTTTCATCACTTTACAACGAAGCTAACAAAGTACAAGGGAGAACCCCAATATCATTCCCAGCAATCCGGAATCCTGAGAGGAAGGACGTCAATGATGATAGATACTCTTCAGTCTATTTATAGTCGAGTGGTTACTAGAGATAGGGACTGATATATAAACTTATAATATATAGTGTGTACCAACACTATTCATATCAAGTAGTTGTGTTACCCTGACAACAAAGTATTTGTGTCCGTTGCCATGACTACTGTCACTATGCTGAACATATATAATTGAAGGATTTGTCTGTGTTACCATGACAAGATGACGCTTCTGTTGGTGTTACCATGACTACTATTACTATGCTGAATGTGAAATGTTTGTGTGTGTTGCCATGACTACCATAACTGCTGAACTTAAAGAATTTGCGTTACCATAAAAAGATCCTGTATGTTGGTGTTAACATGGCCACAATAAATAATACTGGTGCATTAACTTGCTTATTTTCAACAATCTCGGTTAGTACATGCCAAAATGATCAAAAACATAGAAGTACTGATTAACAGAATTCAAGTTTTGCTAAATGTATGCAAAAAAGTATAAAATCAGTTCATTTCGACATATATTAAACATTATAAATGTACAAGATTTAGAATAATTGAATTTATTTAAGGAATGAATTCAATAGCTACCCAGTTTATTTAAGGAATGAATTTAATTTTGACGTAAAAGTTCTATGTTATACGATATAACATAACTTGGGGTAGTTTACGCTTTATAAACCGCGAAGGATTTGATTGTGTGACCAACCAAGTTCATATTCCAGTGAACTTTTTAACTTGCTGTTTATGTCTTACGTGAACTTTTTAATAACGTCACATTGATTACCAATCGCGGTTTTTGTTGGTCGGTTGCATTATTGTAAGCATAAAAACACGGTCATGTTAATAATTCTGGACGATGTGCCTTACTCAAACGTAAAAATAAGTAATAAACAGCAATGTTAAAGAGCTTACCGGGATATAAACTTGGGTTTTACAGGATTTGGTTACGTGACCAACCAAATTCATATCCCGGTGAACTTTCAAACATGATGTTTAATTGGGTAGCTACTGAATTTATTCCTTATAATTTAATTTATTGTTATTAATTTTAGAAAAACGGTTATTTTACCTTTATAATGACATCAAATTGTACAAAATTCAAACGTAACGTCAGGCGGATTGATACGCTTTTGGCGTTAGACTTACTGTGACGTAGGTAACACTCTTTATGCCATTTAAACTTTTTTTAGCCAATCAGAAAGCGCGTTACAATCAAAATTGAATTATTTAAGAAAATAACAGCATGTTAATAATAAGTATACCGGGTTATGTATTGTTCAGAATTATTAACATTATAGTGTTTTTTGTTTATGATAATGCAACTGTCAAACAATAAGTGCGTGCGATAGATACACGTATTCTGATTCATTAATAAGTTTTATACAGAAATGAACGTTTTCGCTATTCTATCCTATAGGTTCATATATTTTAATGGAAACGTATTTGCAAATGTAAATATAACAAGTTATACATTGAAGGATGCAGTTTATTCTATTTTACACCAAAAGGCAGATCATTATAACTGCCCATATGCACAGTTCCCTGGAATTAAAACTCTTCTGTGTAAAGTGTAAAAAAGATGCCTTGTTTCCTAAATTTTATCTTTCAGGGATATTTTTTCCTTGATACTTTCGTTGACAATGAAAGACCACGTTGACTTATTAATTGTTTTGAATTGGGTCCATGCTACTACGGAACCGATGATATTAATAGTTTGTTACATTATTATAATGCTGTCCATGAATAGTTGTGAATTGGTACTGGTTTGAAATAAAGTAATAATATTATATCTGGTCAATGTCTTGAATTATCTTCATTAGTTTACATTGAACAGTCACACGGGTGCATGTAGCATTACGTATAAAAGAGCTTGGATCAGCTTACGACCAAATTATATTTACATTTTCCAGCGTCTTTGTCTGTGATAACACTACGAATCGATTTTGTAATGTATAGTCCAATACATTTCATCAATGACTAGGTCATTGATGAAATGCATGGCCAATGACTATTTTAATATTTAATCGTGCAATTGCTGAAAATTATATAAATATAAGTAATAAGGAATCATTCTTTGAATATTATGAGGTGATCAAATACTGTCCCTTCGGGCTTTATTAGATTTGATCACCCCGACCGTATTTGATCACCTCATAATACTCAAAGAATGATTCCTTATTCCTTAAATAAATGATATTTTAGATGAATAAAAAGGTTTGTTTTAAATAGTTTCGTATTTACATATTTTGTGCGTTTAAAATGAATTTTTGATATCGGAAAGATTTAACAATTTGTCGTGAGTTCTTCTCTATATTGTCCATCCGATTTTTTTTCAGACCGGAGCTACAGAGAGAGAGAGAGAGAGAGAGAGAGAGAGAGAGAGAGAGGATATATCCCACATAGCAAGCTTACGTTGGACCAATTGACCCAATGTATTTTTGCTAATCGGCCCAACGTTGGTCCCAAAAGTTTCAAAATCGTAATTAATTAATTAAAAACCAACGGTCAAAGAATGACTGCACTTAACAGCGTATTTTGGGTCCTTTTTTGGTCACTTCTGTTACGTTTATTCCACGCTAAATTTTACTTGAAATCATTTTGTTATGGAGTTTGGTCAATTTCCAATAGATATTTAATGTCATAATGGTTTTGAACTGCGTTACAATAAAATAATTGGTTGTTTTCTTACCCTTACTTCTCTGAAAATATCTGGAATTTAGACTTCTCTGCCCTTGATTGAAGATAAGATTCATAAATATGCATGAAGGGTGGAACTAATATTGTAATGAGTGGTCTAAAATTAGAATAGCGGTACTAAAATTGAACACCTCTCTCTCTCTCTCTCTCTCTCTCTCTCTCTCTGTATGTCTGTCTGTCTGTGTGACTCTCTCTCTCTCTCTCTCTCTCTCTCTCTGCATGTTGCCATTTTTTAAAGATTTCAAAACAAAATATACATGTATAATTTATAATATCGGCCGGTATAAGTAGCCATGATTGGTGATCGTAAACCAATGGCTGATGTCAACAATTTACGTGTTCGAAAAGGTTTAACAAGTTGATTAATCAGTAACGCACAGAACCGACAATCCGATAATATTGAGGCCCGGGATCGAGTCCTGTTCACCATGATATATTAAAAAAATTTTTTTGTAATAATGAGTTTTTTATTTTGCTTTAAGAAAATTGAATACCATCACAATATAGTTGAGTTGGTTTTTTCTTTCTTTCTTTTTTGGAAAGGGGTCAAATTTTCATTTCAGCTGTAACATTTTTGCTCAATAAATCCCCCCTATAATAATGTTTATGACACTTTCCACAATTGCAATCATTCTCCGTAACTTCCCTATCCAACAATATTGACAAATATTTTCTAAATGTAGCATATTTCACCCCCTTGAAAAGTCGACGATGTGGAGGAGTAGCTCGGTTGTCGTATACTATACTGAGTATACAAATATATGACTGATTTCCTGTTAATTTAAATTATGTAATATAATAGTATCTTAATCCAGTTTATTACTTACCACACTGAGATTATCGCCTATATAAAAATACCTGATCCTAACCACCCAAATACACCCAAAATACTGTTATAATGAAAATAATATGCTTTAAGATAAATATGATATTTCTTTAAAGATATCTCAGAGAAATAAAGAAACCACCATTCGATTGGAATGATTTGATATAGGTATTGACAAAAAATATCGCCTAGCAGAATGCGTGCTACCTTATAAGTCTATTATTCACAAAGTTTCCTGGGGTTAGAAATCACGTGGTGAATTATAATATTCAACAGGTCAAAGTATACCGTTTACAACAGAGAACGCGAACGCAAAAAGAAACATTTTTTCTCTGTTTAACCATGAGCGCTTGCTTGTCTATTGATCTCATTTTAACATAAGCTTATGTATATAATATGTTTTACGATGCTACCGTTGAGGCGAGCGCAGCAAGAATTACACATCCCTTGCATCATTGTCAACTTAGTATTATTTAGTTATCAACTAACATCAAAGAATTTTTGAGAGAGAGAGAGAGAGAGAGAGATTATTATATAATATTTCTTAGTTTAAAAAAATCTTACAAAATACATAACGTTAGACTTGCTTCCCTAAAACCGTTCTTTACTTTTGGAGAGAATTGATTAATCTGTCAGATATAATTTTTGTTTAATTTGGTCAAAAGTGTTAACGATGAATACAGTATTTATTTTTTTGTACCTTATTTTTTTCCTGGTTCATAATTTTTTTTAATTTAAATTCGTTTATTTTTGCATTTTAATTACATACGACATCCGTGCCCCCTGTCCCTGTTTGTAGGTGTGTAATTTCCCATTTTCAAATTTAATGATTTGACTACATGCATTGCAATATCTGCATAATTTTTTAACTGTTTATTTTTTTCTCTTTATTCTTTTTTATTTAGTTCAAAATGTTCTATTTTTTTATTTCCTCCCTTCTCATACTTACTGTACATGCATGTAAAATTAGCTGAAAATTGGATCGATATGACAGTAAAGCATGGCTCTTGCTAGTATATATATAATCTCTCTATCAAAAAAAATTAAAAACAAATCATATGTCAATGAGGCAGGTATCGCAGTCTATACTGAAATAGCTAGTACACGCATTACAGATGTTTGATCCACCTCTAAATTTATCGCGGGAAATATAGCGCGAGATCACTGTGACGTCATACGTTAAATTCCATAATCATTTGTTTACGTATCTCAACTCAATACGATGGAATGGAAGCATGTAAAAATCTCTTGGGTCTCGCCGAAGCTTGTGCGATACTCAAAACGTGTCTTCAAACCTCAAGACACCGTAAATTACGAGTTAAATGTCGGCCATTTTTGGCATAGCACCACGGGTAAAAACATTATAGACAAAAAATTTTGTTTGATGAATCTGTAGGTTTAGCTCGTTCTTTTTCCCGCGCACACTGGTTCTTGGAGCTCGCTGCGCTCGCTATAAATATACAACCAGTGGCGTAGCTTTCATTGAAGCACGGAAGCACGTGCTTCCACATTGTTTTGTAAAAAAAAAAACTAAAGGCAAATAAAAAAAAGTGCTAAAAATATTACAAATATTGAACACAAAGAAATTATATAAATAAGAGTACCTTTGAGTACCTTTTTAGCCGCATACAACGTTGTCGTATCTTTTTTAGAAGGTATCGAACAACAGGGCGATGGCCAGGTCTTACGCTTGTTCAATTACAAAGTTTGATTTTATAGTTTCGCTTGTCGCTTTGTTTTATCCTAACATTTTCAAATGTTTGGAAATCTTGCATGTATGCCCGTAACTTCAGCAACCACAAAACGCTGTTTCAGCGTCAAGCGCCGCTTAAAGTCATATATACCTCAGGTCAACAATGACGGGACAAAGAATGTCGTCTTTAGCAACTATACATATTTACAGGGATACCGAAGTCAGTGTAGCAGCTGTTATCTCAGATTTTGCTGAGAAAAATAAATAATAGATAAAAAAAAATAATAAAATAATAAATTGCTCTTCTGATATTTGTATATTATTATTTGCATACAATTCCATAACCTGAGTGACAGGTTGACAATGATTATAAATAGATTATCGAGAATAAGCGGAATCTTAAAGTTTAAATATATAGTTATTTTTTTGTAATATTAGAGTATTTTTATAGACAAAAATGTTATAGACTAGTAGGAGAGAAAGCACAAGACTTATTAGATAAAAATTAAATTAATCTCATCATAAATCAGGCACTACTTTTTCTTCTTTATCATTAATTTTATGATGATGATGATGATGATGATGAAGTAAGCATTTTAAACATTAAAAACTTGGATTATTTTGATGAAACTCCTTTTTCTTGATAGTCTGAAATGCTGAAAACTCACCAGGTTCCGGGGGCTTCGCCCCCTCGGCCCCCACCAGGGCTTTGCCCTGGACCCATTGGGGGCCTCAAGGCGGCCACCGTTTAACCCCCCAAACCCCCTGCTTAATTTGCTTCCACATTAAAGGAACCTAAGCTACGCCCCTTACAACTACCATTAAATGGAGAACAATAGACAAACATGCGCTATGTAAGTCTGTAAAAAAGGGGGCTTCCTCATTGTCCTATGGAGATTCAAGAAAATGTAATGTGTGAAAACGACTTCTTACTTTGCAAATATGAACTTTTAATTAATGTAATTACATAAAGTTGCAGTTAAGACAGTGACAATTCCTACAATTAAAAGAAATAAGCCCATTTTTAAAATTTTATTTTGTCGCAATTTTTAAATGTCCTTAGTCCTTAAGTGCATTCATCCTTTTCATTATTTCGATATATGTTAATAATGGACAGTTTGGATGAAGGAAAAAGTAAACTGCCACAGTATTTCTTTCAAAACAGAAAATAAATACGTTTGCATCACATGGTAACAGAAAATTACAATTTATATTGCGTTATTAGACAAATGCCAGACATGAAATTGCTCGAAAAATACTGCAACTAGTCACCAAAAACCTCTAGTCCCATTTCACCGTATTGTCATTTACTGAATTTATTTTATCAAATTAAATTAGACACTCGTGTACTTAATTTAATTTGATAACATAAAATTCAGTAAATGACAGTACTGTCAGTCGTGGTTGCCCCATATAAAAACTTTGGGTTTTTTAGATGCATTTTCTTGACTTTTTGATATCTGTTGGTGTGTGTTGTTTTATTGTTGTTTTGTTTTCAATTTCTTTGATTTTTTTGTTCCAAGCTATTTGATTTTAGGTAGACAAAAGAGAAAATAACAAAGAAACAAAACAAAAAAATTAGAATAAAACGAAAAAATATCAACACTGACTGTGATCCAATATCTAATAGTGCTTTTTCTGCAACTACAATAACACATCATGGCTGATATATCAAAAATAGCAAAATCCCTGCCGCCGTAATCGAAAAATGCTCAGCTTCGGTGTGGGGGGGGGGGGGGGGGGGGGGGGGGGGGGGGATGCCGCCCCCAGACCCCCTACTTGCAAATATTTTGTTCTTAGCTACGCCACTGCAGATGCAGTAAGAATACATTTTCATTGTCTTTTTAGTAACAGAAAGGTCTTCTGTATAAATAGTAGTCCGAAATATCTGACGTTTTCCTGGCTTTTTTTAACGATTTTGATTTTTAAATGTCACGTTTTCCTGGCAAGTAAAATATCTTGATTTTTTTTTTTTGTTTAATAAAAAAAAAAATCGTTATAAAAGCCAGATATTTTGGACTATATAAATAGCAGCACAACACATTTGTAATATCTTCAAAAGTAACTAATTAACATAGCAATTTCTAACAAATGAAATCTAAAGAAAACCGATGAATCCAGTTCAATCCACACACGGTCCCAAAATATAGGTAAACAAATTACCGTGTCACCGTTAACATTGTCAACATTCGGAATTCATCAGTCGTTTTTCAAGACGCATGAAAGCAGAGTAAGAACAGAAACATGTTTTATTTTTTTAGATATTCTGCTTGATGGGCGTCAGTTTCACTGTAGATTATCATTGTTCGATATACTAGAGTCTGTAGGTATATTTAAAATTCAGATGACAATGTAAACAATTGTTTCATGTACATATACGATTGATGTTGTCAACATAGCTCGAATTTCCTCTACTCTACTATGCAGAAAGTAATTTGAGTAGATTATAAGAGAAAGATTGAAAGTATAATACTCAACAACATAAGTGAACTTCTAATTGGAAAAAAAAGATGATCATCATGAATGATTGATTGATTTTTTTAATTTGTAGAAAGAACATCAAACTGCCGCCTGTCAGTAAAATGTCTCGGTCCAGTACGAACAAGAAAGAGAGGTGGACCTGCTCACAATGCAACAGATCCTACAGTCGCAAACATGACCTGGAGCGCCATGTAGATATTGCCCACACAATGACAGAGGACAAACCCTTTAGATGTGAACAGTGCAAGTATGTTTTTGATTCGGAAGAAAATCTGAGAGCTCATGAAAATGAACACGTAAGAGAGGAAACCAAATTCAAGTGTGAAATTTGTGAAAAGGGATTCAAATCTCAAAACACTTGGAAAAGACACATGAGGGCTCATTTTGACCCCTCCCCTTTTGCCTGCGAAGTGTGTAAACGTAGATTTGGACGAGAACATGATATGCATAGACACACTCTTAGAATGCACTCTGGAGAGAGGCAATACCAGTGTGACCTTTGCCCTTCTAAATTTGCATGGTTCAGTGATTTAACCATTCACAAGCGTCGACACAATGTCATGAGAAAGTACAGGAAAAACAACAAATTAAGCTCAAGGAGAACTCTGCCTAGAAAATCAAAAAAGAAAAAACTAGAAAAAAGTGAGGGAAAACCCCCTAGTGAAGGTTCATATGTTTGTAAAATCTGTAATCAATCATTTACAACATTTTCTGCTCAACAGCTCCATACATGTGATGTACCAATATCTTCAGATGAGGAACATGGAGATTTGCAGGATGATGCACACGATGGTCTAAATGAAGAAAATTTCAGGAGAAAGTTTGAGAGAGCTGCTGCCTTAGAGGCCCACTCTTACCATTCCAAGCCATATCCAGAGAATTCTGAAAGTGGGGCTGAGGATTCAAACATGTCACTGGACCTGAACGATTTAGATGGAACACAATCTTTGCACAATGATATTGATGAGTGTTCAGAATCAATGGCAGGAAACGAATCAAGGGAGGAATCGGCTCATGTCCATCTTGAAACTGGTGACAGAAGAGATTTAGAGACAAGAGACATTACAAATGCATCATACAGTGACAATCAAACACTCACTTTATTTAAACAACAAGTGAACTTAGAGGGAAAGGATAATCCACAAACAGGTGACATTTTGACAGATGAAGTCCCACATTTTCAGAAGACTTTATTCAAAGACCAATGTTTCAGGGCTGTAGAAGGTGAAAATGAAAATTCACCAGAAACTTCAAATTTAGATGAAAGTGCCCTAATAGATGACACTGATAAGGAATCGTTGGTGAATAGTAATACCAGAAATTCTGCCATAACTCAGAAACCAGAGGAGGAGTTACAAACTGGTTCCAAGCATCATGAGCAGACCCATGATGAAGAAGATGATGATGTAGATACAAATTTTAAGGAAAAAGAGCATCCAGGTAATGAAATCATGGAAATCAGTCAACCTTCAAACAGTGAGAATTCCAGTGCAAAAATAAATGAAAGAGAAGGAAGATTCATTGATGGTTTCAAGTGTAAAGTTTGCCTGAAAATATTCCTGAAGTTCTCAACACTCCAGCTTCACTTGTGTGGAGAGAACTTGGAGGAGGTCAACATAATAGAAAAATCCCCTAAAGACACTACAACAAAAACCAAAAAAGTTCTGTCCAGATCAGAAGACCCCAACATTCAAAAAACAAGTTCCAAAAGCCCGGTAGAATCCGGGCGGAATTCTGTGATATCAACGATATCCATGAAAACTCAGCAGCAGAGTTCCACAGACACAGACTCCTTCACTTGTGGGGAATGTCATCAGACCTATTCAAAGATATCCAAATTGAAGAAGCACTCATTAGAAAAACATAACAAACCTCTCATGCTTTCTTGTTCGGTTTGTCAAAAAGAGTTCAGGACCAAAAGCAAACTGGAGCGCCACTGTGCTTCTCATGAGAACTCAACTACTCATTCCTGCGAGGACTGTGGAAAGACATTTAAATACAAGCGAGACATGCTGAGGCACCAGGAACATCACACTGATGAGGAGAAAACAAAGCTCAAGTGCAACTTTTGTCCAAGAGAGTTTTTCCGCAAACATGACTTGGACAGACACGTTGAAAATATTCATCCAGCAAAAGCTCCATACAGATGTGAGCTCTGTCTAGCCGGTTTTGGTTCTGCGGAACAACTGGAAAAACACTTACCTGAACACGCTGCGACCCACCCTCACATTTGCTGGGAGTGTCAGAGGGGATTCAGAACTATACAGAATCTGAAGCGTCATCTGGTTCTACATTCAGATGAACGGCCATTCTCCTGCCCAGTGTGCAAGAGAGGATTTAACCGGAAATACGACATGTTCCAACATATGCGTATTCACCGTACAGAGAGGATTGAGTGTAAGCTTTGTGACAGGAAGTTTGTGTCAGGTGATGGCCTACGAAAACATGTCAGAAAAAAGCATTCTGGATTGTCATGATTTGTTTGGAACAAGTCTTCAAATTCAATTTGACAAATGTTTTGTCACAGTGGCCATTTGCTGGTATTAAGAAGTGAGAATATATTATAATACATGAATTAATTAGCAAAGATTCATTGTTAGTCATCTTTTATTTACACTGTATCATCTCAGTAAATACAAAATTAATGATTTTAACACATACCGGTACATTATGATTTTTAATTGTTATCCTAATACTGGGTATGTTCTCTTTAAATGCTCATGCATCCAGTCTGACTTGAAGAGTTTCCCACAGTTCCACTTCTTTTATTCCAAAATTTTAATTCATTATACTTTGGCACCCTTCTTCGTGATATTTACAGCTGCCAGTGAAGGTAGGGAATCTTCATTCCACAACATTGACATTTAGGCTTTTTTTTTTGTTTTTCTGTTCTATAAAACATGTAAAAGGCATGATCGTTTTTACATTAAGGAGGCTGATCCATGCTCAACAAATTACCCATTAGGTCTACCTTAAAATTTAAACATGATTTTTAGCCATAAAACATATTAATTAGGAAAGAATTGATTAATATGAAAATGTTTAATGTTGAAAACTTGATAAATGCACCAAAATATCTCAGTTTCTAGTACATGTGCTATATTCATTTGGACATGCATTTAAGTTAAGCAACAAGCTCATGACAGATGGATGTATTGCATAATAGTGAGAGAAAAAAGAGGTTTCAAAAGAAAGCACAGCAATGGTTTTAAGTACATTTGGAAAAAATCCAAATATTTTATCCCACAAAAAAAACCCCAACGGTTATAAAAGTTTTCTTTGAATAAGGTATCTTGGGAATTAGGCATGGTGTAATCGTAATTGAGTAATTGTAATCGATTGTAA
>WFKH01011925.1:11921808-11941187 GCA_016163765.1 Magallana hongkongensis | reverse complement strand
CACGTTGGTCTTTAATATAGTGTAGGGGTTAACACGAAAGTAATTAGTCACTGACTGCAAAGCACTTAAACTAGCTCAAATAATCGAGCGGTTCACCTGTAGTTACACTTTGGGTGATTGTGTCACTATAAGCGCAGAAAATTATAAGGAACGGCCACCTAAATATTTACTGGTACGCTAGAGGAGACCCTACGCATTTCTTGCTAATATACAGAAGACGTTAATTGCACAGAACAAACCTTATTAGCAGTATCATTAGCATATTGTACGTATTCATTTCTTTCAAAATCTAACGCAATTGTAAGGTGTTATAAGAATATATTTATTTCGTTATATTCAAATGTAACAATATCATTTTGGCTACTAATAAAAGTTTAAAATTGCACCATACATAAATGTGTTGTTCATGACAGTCAAACTTGATAAATTAAAATTATATGAAAACTTGAAAAAATGACGTGTCCACATCATACCATGCCACTTCAGGAACAATGCCTTTCTGATAACAGAGAAAGCTCTAACATGGTATAAACAACCAATTTATTCAGAAAATGAGTTCATTCTATATGTGTGCAATACAAAGTAAGCTAAAATTATGTTTATTTTAATTAAAATGAAAATTTATTTGAAATGATAACTATTACCCTAACGAACAAAAACCAAACAAAAAAATAAATAAATAAAAATATACTGAGCAAGAGGGATGTTGGAACTTGAGAACAATTTATTTATGCTTTGACATGTGAACCCATAAATGCCCTCTTTGGGAGAATCGAGCCAAGCATTGGCTACACTGGTAAGGTTTCTCCCCGGTGTGTGTACGGAGGTGGACTTTGAGGTACTCCTTGCGTTTGAAGTCTTTGCCGCAATGATCGCACTGGAAAGTCTGCAAAGTCTTCTTCACGATGGCTTCTAATATGTTACACGAGAATACCTTTTCTCTCGTCTGTACTTGCTGGGTTTTTCCTGCAATATTTGAATTTGAATCGTTGTTGGTGTTCATTGTTTCGGAAGAATGATTAGAATCATTGTTGGAATTTCTCGTATGTTCGGTAGGTTGCTTGTTATCCTGCTTTTCGTGTCTCTGTTGATGCTTTTTCAAGTTCTGTTTCTGGCTGAACGTTTTTGAACATATATTGCAAACAAAAGGCCTGTTTCCGCTATGAATCCGCTGATGGTCAACCAAATGGTTCTTTTGCCGAAACGATTTCCCGCATTCGCCACAAAGAAACGGTTTCTGCCCAGAGTGAATGAGTCGGTGTTTTTGGAAATTATACTTATTGGAGAAGATCTTACCGCACGACTCGCACATAAGTTCTTCGTACGATGCTTTTGGGAGGAAATGAATTGACTTTTGTCGCTCGTCATTAGAGTTCTGGCGATGAGTTACCAGGTGGCGTTTTAATATTTGCTTCTGGTTAAACTCTTTCAAACAAACATCGCATTTGAATGGTCTTGCCCCAGTGTGGATCAGTAAATGAACGTTTAGGTGTCCTTTTTGTCTGAATTCTTTTCCACAATACTCGCATATGTGTTCTTTTCCTGGTTTCTTTAGTGTCATCTCGGCCATGCTTTCTACTGTATGGCGCTTTGTATCAAGATTTGAAATTGAACATTGTTCTTGTGCTTTTTCATTGCAATCCTTTCTGCTCGGATGTAGAGCATTGGAAAGATTTATTCCATGAGATTCAATACTGTCTTTACTGGAAGTCTGATGAGATGAACCCTGAGTAGAGGCTGTTACTGCGACATTTGATATGCCAATACTTTCCCTTTTAATGTAATATCCCACGCTGTTTTTCTTGACATGGGTAACCATGTGTCGTTTCAAAGTCTGCTTTTGATTGAAATTTCTGTTGCAAATGTCACATCGAAACGGTTTCGCTCCCGTGTGAATTAACATGTGGACATTGAGATGGCCTCTCTGAGAAAATGCCTTTCGACATACCTGACAAACATGGCGTCTATCTTTATCGTATAATGTACCCGGATGTATATATTGTGGAGTTGGTTGAGGGGTTCTATCAATCAACAAATCTGGTTGCGATACATGAGAATGTCTTTTGCGATGAATATTTAAATGCGCTTTTTGAATAAATGTACGGCCACACGTTGAGCACTGGAACGGTCTCTCTCCTGTATGAATACGAATATGTCTATCGAGATCAATTTTCCTTCTGAATTCACTCCCGCAAAACTCGCAAAGGTAAACTTGTAGATATGTTGTTGGAACCTTTACTTCCATAGCTGTTAGAGTATTGTGATTGAGCATATCCTGTTTAATAACATCTTTTGACTCTGGAAATGGAAAACTTAAGATGGATCTTTTCGCTAGAACCACCTTGCTTTGATTAAGTAATGGGGTTGTTTCAACTTTTTCTGAATCATGGTATGTTAAAGAACCCTGTATCTCCTCTTGAGGACTTGAAAGTGACGGCTCATTCTCTCTTTCATCAAAATTGCGCATTGCTATTCGACGTCGTTTTCCGGGCAAAATTTTATCATCTGTATTTTTCGAAAGCAAATGTGTATGTCTAGGCCCCTGCTGATCGCCAGCCAGTTTGGGATTGTTCGCACAACTACAAACATTATTAGAAACAAATTCTCCACACTTATCACACAAATGCAACTCTATCATTGCGTTGGCGGTAGTTGAAATTTGTTTTAGATTTGGTTTCATCCCGTTAGCTTTAGTTTTATGGTACAATCTTGATGGATTCTTCGCATTATCTGCTATCAAAGTAAACGTCTGTCCCCGATATTGGACCTTGAATGGATGGCGATTCTTGTTAAGCTCTTCTGTACTGCAAGCCTCTGGACCGTTGCTTGGATGAATGGGTCCATCAGAGTCTCTTACCTCATTTACCAAACATTCGTCTTCGTATTCTGGTTGACTATGTGTGTTCTCTTTCTCAACAGTATGGCCATTCAGATGTAGAACCTTATGATAGTGTAAGTAAATCTTATGTCCAAAAGTTCGTCCACATTCTTTGCATTTAAATGGGGAGTCCGAGAGATCAGTGTTATTTGAACTGATGTGCATATCTTTAGGGAACGACTGTCCATTGGATGGTATGGCGGACGGGTCGCTGTGTATGTTGTAATCACACCTCGTTGCACTGCAAAGATTTGCATGGTTTTGATAATCAGATCTCCCATAGAACTCCTCTCCACAAATTCCACAACAGATGAAAATTTCTGGAGAGAAGTCCAAGGTTGATATATAATTTTTAATCGATTTTGAGTACTCGATCTCTGGTGTTCTTAATGAGTTGTTGAAAGACCCATGGAAGGGCATCCCTTCCATCCTTGATTGCTGTTTAATCATTCTCCGGATTTTTTCTTCATCTTCACTTCTTAGATTTTACATCACTCTAAAAATAAAAACAACATAATAAATATATAGACAACAAAGTTATGATAGAAACAAAAATGTAATCATGGAACAAAGTCTCAACAGGATAATCTATCTTCTATAAGCCATCAACAAAAATTTTCCTTTAAAAAAATCAAAACACATTTAACTTTATCTACATTTTCATATTAAAACAATTGGAAGGGATGGTGGTGGGATGGTTTCAAAATTAAAATGTAAAGAAATTTGTTTTTTTCAAAAATCTTCGCTTGCATGAAAAACCTTAATAGGAGATGGTAATAGTCTAAAAATGGATCCGACCGTCCAGACCTCTTAAACATGGACACCGGAACTAACCTTTCTGGGTAGAGGAAGCTTTCTCTATACAGGGAAGTAATTAATCATCGAGGGTTAACAGGTACATGTATTTAGTTATAAAGTAAACAGTAGGTGCACCGCTTAGAGATATTTTAATTATAGAACTGTCCTTAACAAGTAAATCTACTTAGTACTTATCCATTTTATAAAATGAGTTAATTCTCTCTTTAAGGTTGTATGCGACACCTCCATATTGTGACGTACTTCCTATCGAAATAAACAATAAAATAAAGTATAATTTTATAAAAAAAAAAATTCTTTACCAAAATTGTTACCGAACAGGATAGCGCAATGGGTAAGAGCGTTAACTACGAATCTGTAAGTCATGAGTTCGAATCTCGCTGGGACTTTTATAATTTTTACCTTTCCTATAATTTTAAAACTCATTTTGTGGTCAAATATTGCAAAATTTGAAAATTCTAAAACGGTAAAAGTATTTTGATTACAAGTATAATGTACATGTACTTTTATTCACATTAATACCGACAGGTGTCCCAAACCACCTTAATTTGTTGACATTTCAAGTGTTCATTTTTGTTTATCAGAGCATTTCTAGGAACTTTATTTATAGTGTGTATCTAAAACTGATAATGTTCCATTAAGGCGGACCGAATTCGCTTTGCGCAAATATATTCCTCACATAAAAGTAGTGATTGTTCCGAACATCGAATTCTTAATATTACGTCACAATCACTTAAACTCAATAAAAAATCGCTTATGACGCATATATATACAGATGTTCTACGTCATCAATACACACTTTATATAGTGCAAGTAGTGGCTGACCTTGGTGTAATTTAACATGCTAAAATACGCTTTTCAACATTATTTAACATACACAAATGTCTTTAGAGGAAGTCACAGTACTGTAGTGAGTATTATATTAGCTCAAGTTATTTATAACCATCTACACATATTAGTTAACAGAGTTTAAGCCAGTGAACAAATCATTTACATTCCGACCAGCTTCCATACTTGTCTTCAAAATAGAGTAAAACCGTCCCTGTGCTTAAGTTTTGAAGTATTTTTTCATAAAAAATGCTTAGCACACTCTAATACATGTTTTGCTTCATAAATCAACCTCAAAATGATGTACATAATCTTTTTCTTAGAGTTTGCGTTGTACTTTTCATGAAAAATTGAAGAAAAAAATGACACACCGCACTTTGACATGTGCCCCCGTTAAAACGAAGTCGATGAAATGGTCATTTTTATAGCGATATTAATTCAAAATTATCATATAAGTATCATATTTCAATTTGCCAATTATGTTCATTTGATAAAAAAAAGTAAAACAAACAATATTTGAATGGTCTCTACTAAATATCTAATTCGATTTTATGTTATTTTTGATTTTTTTTTTGTGATTGATTCTGATATATCTTTAGTAATTGTAACTCATATAAAATTTTCATGAAAATCCGTAGAAGTGATTGTGTTCGTCGGTTATGGTTATGTATTATAAATGATATGTTCATTTTTTATTCGATCACACTTTTTTGCTAAGCATAATACAACATAAAAACTTATTTGAACTCAATTGAAAATAATGCTATTAATAGTATTTCAAAGATTAAAATATAAAAGGTTAGCAGTATTCAAGAAATAGAAATTAATGAACATACTTTTACCTACTAGTTCTTTAGATGAAATCAGATGAAACGATCATATTTAACAATGAAATAGTAATACATGTTTATAGATTAAAATTTTTATTGTTACATTTCCGTAGATGCAAAAGGTTGATGCAGCGCAAAAGAAAATTCGGTTGGAATTTTAAGGAGAATGAGCATAGAATGTTGCTCAGTTATGGAGGTTCTGAGAATTACGAATATCAAAAATTTGATAAAATGAATACCCTCGTTGGGTTCACATTCAATAAAAAAATTGGGGAAAAGTTTATCGAGTATTGTAGGATTATAAAATTTTCTCTTGTATATTTCTGCCAAAATCATTTAAAATTGCTTGATCGAAGAGGAAAATTCACCGACTTGACATTCAAAATGACGCCCAAGAGAAAAAATTTTGAGGGAAAATACTATCTATACAAAGCTATTGTAAACAAAATATAAACTTAACTTTTTTTGATATGAAATAGTTAAAACAATTTTTTAAGATTGAAGGGTTTTTTTGGGGAGTTTTTTTGGTAAAAAAACAAAAAACAAAACCCAGTAATTATGTTAAAGCTTATTTCATTCTTTTTTAAAAACTTTTTATTATGATTATTATTATTATTATTTTGCAAATTATTTCATTTTTGATTTATTTTTTGCTTTTTATCAGCTTTTGGTTTTTGTTTCATTGTAGTTTTTTGTTAGATTTTTTTTCCTAAAAAGGTTTTTGTCTGGTTTTTGTGGTTTTTCATCGAATCAATAATTAGGTAAAGCTTAAGCCGAAACCAAAAGCTACAAACCAAAACAACATGGCCATACCGGGTTTTAGAGAATGTCTTTAAAAGCACTCCCCAATCACATACAATGTCGATGAATTTTGGATCTTCACATACAATGTCCATGAACTTTGGGATTAAGCTTTTTAGAGCATATTTTTATAAAAGCGATTTTAAAACTTCATTGATGACTGCGTTCCTGAATGCAGTCATTGCATTACTGCTCTGCTGAATATTGGGGAAACTTTGCATCATTTTGATCCACTATGTGCACTGACGTTTTATCTTTAATGAGAAATATTCCGAGAAATCCTTAATGGGTGCGTTGTAAGAAAAGGCGATATATTTTGCGCCAGCTGTCATAAATAAATCAAAGGTTTGCTCATGGAGAACACATTTACGCATACAAAATTATCACACTCCTGCGCTTTATCAGTTTAATCAGTAAACTATCTTTCATCTTTTTTTGGTGGTGGTTTTTTTATGAAAGCATGTTCATTCATTTCAGGGGTGAATTGGAGGTGATTCATTTTTGTTGTTATTATTACTATTTATGTAATGGGTCCCTAGCTGACAGAGGGGTTTTATAAACTCATTTTCTTTTACAGATTTGGATCTGATTATTTCCTAAAGTTACTAAACGCTAACTGTCACATAATACATACCCAATTAGACACTATGACGACCTAAAACTTATAATACCTCTGATTGAATTGAACTGTCCATGAAATATTTTTTAAACGTCAACTATAAAACTTTGGAAAACCTTTCATTTGACATAGGAGTCCTACTGACACTTTCATCATTTAAAACGACTACAGAAGTTGTTTGTTTTTTTTTTGGGGGGGGGTGGGTTTGTTTTGGGGTTTTTTTTTACAGAAAACTGAATAAATTAAGGTTTCTGAAAATAGAAAAAATAATATTGCTATATCAGATAAGAAACAAAGCCAAAAAAATAGATATTAACTTGTGTGATCACAGCTTGCAAAGAAACTCTTAATGTGAAATGAGTGGCGCAGATTGTAAAAATACATTTGGTTGTTCTGACACTTTAACTTAACAGTCATATCAAAATTTACAATTGCTCAATGTTATCTCATTTAACTTAAAAAGGTATGTTGAAATAATGATTTGAACATATTGTATTGTACTAATTTACAATTGGGATTGGGCTCAAGTCAATGTGGGGGAAATAATAATCCAAGTTCAGTGAAAATAGTCACTTTTAGGTAAAGCATAAAACTATTTAACATGCAAAAAGAAGTTTGATTAGTAATGTTGAATTATCCCTATTCAGATGCATACATGTTGATAGGACAAGTTATGTTTGTAAACATTTATGTCGACATATTTAAAATCATCCCCATTATATTTTCATGAAAATCGGTACATAAAATTATTTATATTGTATCTATTTAATCAGGTTGGGACCAATTTCCTAAGTGGGATATAATAGCCCGTATGGGATATAAATATGAAGTGCAAAAAAGTTTAATTTTTTTTTTAAAGTTTATTTTTGCTAAAATATGTCAAATCCGCATTAGAATAGATGAAATGTAACAACATTTGGTAAACAAGTTTTTCTGCAACCCCACTGTTACAGAGATTGATCCCTCAGTATAACCAAAACTTCTTACGAAAACTTGCTTGATATGAATTTATGTGGATTTTTTTTTAAAATAACCAAATCAAAATTTTTTTAATTTTTTGCACTTTATAAATTTATATTCCATTTGGGGTATTATATCCCAAACGGACTATAATATCATATTTGGGCGGTTGGTCCCTTTTTTAATGTATGTTGTGAAAAAAAACCAAGGGAATAAAATAGCTGTTTAGTTGATGTTTGGAATAACTTAAAAATAAAATTGCATAAGTTTGTATACTAAAGGTATTGTGTATGTAGGGCACTTTCTAATTATAGAAACAATTTTGTTTTAACAAAAAGCAACTATTAATTTAAGACGAACTTTATGCAAAAGTCATTCTTTCAGGTATGGTAACCATAGAAATCTTCATGTTAAAACTTCAAATTAAATGAAAATTGACCAAAATATCACAGAAAACAAACAAATGTCCAGTATTTAAATGAAATAAAAAAGCAATAAATTCAAAAAGAAAATTTGGCTCTTAAAAATGTTCCTACTTAAAATTACGTTTTATAGTTACTGTATTAGATTCTTAGAAAAGGTTGTCTTTTCTGCGAAACCTGTGTTTCAATCTGTAATATGAAACACTTATTCTTTATTCGTAAAAATATTCCTTATAAAATTTTATTCCTTACATTTAAACATATTTTATAATACAAACTACATGGAAATAACTTTTAAATGTTGAATAAAAAAATTAGAGTCCGCAACCGTCTAGCAACGTGTGTAACAATGAAATGCTGCAGTGATGAATTTTTTGTATAAGAACGGTACGTCTCAACGATAGTAGTCTCGTTCACTCACAGGAAAACATTTCATGAATTCATAAGATATAAATAAACAACACAAACTTAATGTAAAATAAAAAAATCCTACCTGCAATTCATAGCTACATCAGGTGTTGTCAGACACACGGTTGATCAGAAATAAACAGAAATCATAGAATGTTTCAGTAGGTATAGTAAAATCATTGATGCGGAAACATAGCACACATCTTCGTGACCCCGCCATATTTACTGAGAGTTTGTTTTAGGCACAGTTTAACAGCGACCTAGCGTTGATCCTACATTCGTTTGACCTCTTGATCAGCTCTTAGCCTCACGATCTATGTTGTAACATACAGTACACTGATTGCAGGATCAATACACTAGGGCCTATATACATATACAACGTGTAGGGCTATAGCGTGTATAGTAAAGATACGAGCGTCAATTTATTAATACGGAAAAACAAACAAGAAACTTAACGATGAAGGTTGCCCAACGTGTAAAATTAAACCGTTATCATTACATACATGTAGTTAAGTACGTACATTTCTTAAACATTCTACAAACACCTATAAGGTAATTACACGTTAATTTAAAAAAAAGGGTAAGCATTACCGGGAGGTAATAATAAATGTGCTTGTAACCTGTGATTCTTATTTTATAGAGTTTTTTGCAAGTTTACTGTAAAATACAATAATAATCACAATAAAGTTGTTATAACTCATATATCAAAATAATTATACAATGCACTTGCTAATAAAACAAATGACGTTCATTCCAATGCATAACTAGCTATCACACACGCTAATAAAACAGTAATGTTAATTCTAGGACATTGCTAGAAATTGCTTTATTTACACATGTTAATGAAAACAACCAAGTTAGTGTTTATGTCATGCAATTGCTATATTTACAAATGCAAGAAATAAAAAAGGCGTTCATGCTATTACATTGCTATAATAGCACCTGCTACTATTGATCATTTAATAACATTGCAATAGTTGCACGTGTCATAGTAAATATCTGGTTTTCAAGCTTAGGAAAAAATCTGAGGCAATTAAAGTGACAATATCAATAGAAAAGCTTTCTGAAAATTCCTGGTAGTTATTATTTGTATAAAATGTGGTTTAAAAAAAGTTATTTAGTCCAAAGCTATGGTTGAAAATTTTGTGGGCAGTAAATTGGAGATTTTATGTAAGTGAGGCACTAAGCACTTTGTTTAAAAATGTAAATAATTTAACCAATAATTGCTGACTTTTTTTCAGTAGGTTTACTATCATTTTAAGTTAGTTTTTGACAGGCTGTTGCAATATTATTGCAATACTTTGCAAGAGACTTCATCATCACGTTTTATATTCTCCACTGCATATATGCATCAAATTACATATGCATGATGTTGCAAAATGTTGGTTATTTTGACTTCATTCAAACTTCAAGGAATTAAAAAAGAAAACAAGAAAACAATTGGTGCGGCATAATTCGTGCATTGTATTACACCCTCAAATAACTAGTCAACGACCCCATACCGTAACGGCCTAATAACCTATATAGGGCAAGTCTTTATCACTCAAATACGAAAATAGCATCCCAATTGCAATTCCCCACTAAGGTCTCTTCTTTACACCATATGATCATTTTTTTTTCGCAACTTCGTTGTTTGGGAAACATCGAGTCATTTTTCTTTCAATTTAAATTTGAACAAATTTAATTGAAAATTCAAATGGATTGGGTAACAGACAAAGTCTGTGTAAATACTTTCCAAAATACAAAGTCAAGTAGTGGAGTCATAAAATATTTCTAGAGAATATAGTATTACTAGTTTACAGAGTGATATTATTGATATTTTGTGTATTTAAGACAAGGGATGATTGAATATTAATTAATTATCTTAACTTTTACCATATACAAATTATAAGACAATTTGTTGGTAAACAAATGCACTCACACCTAAATTTACAAACCCAGCACCTTCATTCATACTAACAGACATACTAACATAAAAATAAAGTTTTCATGATCCAGCCCATTCGAGAGGAACCGTTAAGGCCGGTTTACACGGTAATACTAGTTGTATACAACTTGTCATATTCAACTTTTGTAATATGTTCCTTACATGTCCACACGAAAAAAAACAGTTTTCAATTTCCCTCCATTGTTATTCAAAGAACAACGAAAAGTCCCTTTGAAAAATAACAGGTTTTTTTGTCGACACTGAAGCACCAGAAGAGAAGGATGATGTATATGCCAGGTATATTTTGATGACTGAATAACTTATATAAATTTATACGTCTAAATATAGACATATTCTCTATATTAGTTAATGAAGCATAAATAGACCTTCAAATCCAAGGTTCTGATTGGCTAAAGAAGAAAAGTCTCATACGACTCGCTGTACAGAATAGAGCATGCTCTATTCGAACACGTGAAATGTATGACTCCGGGGAGGTTTAAATTTCATGCAATAGCGCTGTACACACGGTATCATTTTGCTGTATAGAACAAGGTTTATACAGCTTGCTTTACAATGTGCCACAAGATGAATCTCTGCCATTCAGTCAACTGAATGTTAACTGAAAGGTCTGGAAAGGTGACTGAATGGCACAAATATGCCATAACTGTGAACATAGGGAAAAAAATTGTAAGCTTGAGCAATCTTAATGTATTCAACCTTTTGCATGCTTTTTCATCAATACCACTAATATGATTTGACCAACCATCGTCAGACTGTAGATTTAAGCCTTAGTGTGCGTGACTTTTTTTTTATTGTTTATCATTTCCATTATATCCAAACTGGATTGCAGGAAAGTCTACATTTTTTTTCTAGTAAAGTCAACATTTACACTTTTGTTTGCTTTAAAATCTACAGCCCATGTTTTGGACCAACTTTTTTATTGTGTCAAGGTCACTAATAATTGATAAAGTTTGTTGTATGACATCATCATCAATAATGGCAAATATAGAAGTATCATCTGCAAATAACCTAATACTGTTTAAAATACCATTAGTAATGTCATTAATATGATACAGGAATAGGAAAGGACCAAGTACTGAACCCTGGGGAACCCCAGCATCTAACATTTTAAATGTAGATGTAAATCCTTCTAATGTTACTCTCTGTTGCCTATGAGTCAAATAATCTTCGATCCAGCCAAATATATTTCCTCCAAAACCTAGCCTCTCAAGTTTATGAATAAGACCTAAATGCCAAACTCTATTGAAAGCTTTAGAAATATCACAGTAAATAAAACGAATATCTTTTCCTCTTTCTTAACTTGATTTAATTTTATCATAAATTTCTACTACTTGGTTAACAGTTTAATCCCCTGGCTCGAATCCTGACTGGAATTTTGATAGTACCTCATTGTTTTTAATGTAGTTAAATATATATTTGAACAATATTTTCTCCATAATCTCACACAATGAGCTTGTTAAAGAAATTGGTCTATAATTAGTAAGATTGTCAACACAATCCTTGATCTTAAACAAAGTTGTAACATTGGCTTGATTCCAAATGTATTGGAGACGTTTTACACTAAGACATAGGTTGAATAGTTAGCGGTTTATATATAGTGAAAGACGTTTCTTTGAGTTATCTTGAGTGCGTTGTACGAAGTTGTTTTAGCTCCATAGAATGTCGTTTGTCTGGACAACGGCGTGTTTTGTAATGTTTTTTTTTTTGGTTTTTTTTTTGCTTTTTGTTTGTTTGTTTGTTGTTTGTTTGGGCTTTTTTTTTGCAATGGCCGGATACTCAGATAACAGCAAGGAAAATTTACCAAAATATATGTATGTGCCGAAATGCAGTGTTCTAACATAGTTTATTATCCGAGTTCGGTTTAAGAGAAAATCTTAGGTAAGTTAAGCGACATTAAGAGTAGCAAATTGTTTGAAGATAGTTATGGTGTTAAATATTTACACATTAGTATTAAAACTTTACACTTGATTTAGCTGATATGGAAAATATATTTTTGAATTCTGTCATTTAATAATCTGGGGTTACCGTCAAACATCACCTTTTTAGGTCACCTGAGTCACTCAGGTGACCTATTGTTATCTGTTTCTGTCCGTCGTCGTTCATCGTACGTCGTTCGTCGGTCGAAAACTTTTGAACATTTTAAGCTTCTCTCTGGAACAACTGAACCAATAGCATCTATGGATGAAGGGAAGTAAAAATTGTGAAATTCATGGCCCCTGCCTCCCTTTGGCCTGAGGGGTGGGGCTAAAACCATCCAAATTTATGCAATCTTTAAAAAATCTTCTTCTTTACCCCTGGACATCAAGCAGTCAAACTCCTGGCATGATTGTAATAAGCATTGAGCTCTCTACCAAAATTTTGAAATTCATGGCCCCAGGGTCAGGGGTTCTGGCGCTTGGGTGGGGCTCTAATGATTATATAGTGAAAACGCATTTATTCTTTAAAAATCTTGTCCTCTTCTCCTAGGTATTTAGCCAATGAAGTCAGTACAAATTTATGATGAGGAAGAATGCCTCTTCCAAAATTGTGAATTTCATGGTCTCTGGGTCAGGGGTTCTGGTGTTAGTGCGGGGCTCTAATGATTATATAGTGAAAATACATAAAGTCTTTGAAAATCTTCTCCTCTGCTCCTGGGTATTAAGCCCATGAACTAAGTACATAGTAATGATGAGGAAAATGCCTCTTCCAAAATTGTGAAGTTCATGGTCCCTGGGTCAAGAGTTCTGGTGTTAGGGCGGGGCTCTAATGAATATATAGAGAAAATGCCTTAATTTTTAAAAAAATCTTCTCCTCCGCTCCTATATATTAAGCAGATGAACTAAGTAAATAGTGATGATAAGGAAGAATGCCTCTTCCAAAATTGTAAATTTCATGGTCCCTTGGTCAGGGGTTCTTGTGTAAGGGCGGGGCTCTAATGATTATATAGTGAAATGCATTAATTCTTTGAAAATCTTCTCCTTTGCTCCTGAATATTAAGCAGATGAACTATAAGTACATAGTTATAATGAGAGAGAGTGCCTCTTCTAAAATTGCGAAGTTCATGGCCCCTGGGGCAGGGGTTCTGATGTTAGGGCAGGGCTCTAAATGAATGCAGTAATTCCTTTCAAATCTTCTCTGCTCCTGGATATTAAGCAGATGAATTAAGTACACATTTATGATGAGGAAGAGTGCCTCTTCCAAAATTGTGAATTTCATGGCCCCTGGGTCAGGGGTTTTGGTGTTAGGGCAGGGCTCTAATGATTATATAGGGTAGGGTGGTGTAATTTCGACCGATTTTTTTTTTTGTACTTAAGATTTGTTCAATTATGCCAAGGTATGTTATGCTACAATTTCTTAATGACTTTTTTAGAATTTAGAAAGTTTATTGTATTAAACAATCCCGATATATTAAAAATGATTTCATTATCCCTGTAATTATAATGCACATGAATATACATTGCAAAAGCCACAATGCAGTTACTCAGGTGACCGATAAGGCCCATGGGCCTCTTGTCTTATCAACTTAATGAATGGTGGCCAATTCAACTACCATTTTATTCATATTCTAATTCATATAATTATTCATATTCTTATAGTTTAATGGTTATACATAGTCATCAGTGTAGCTCGGTAACACATTATTTTGTTTTCAAAGAATATTTTGTGATAGCCGAACGCGCTCCTCTCATTTACTTTATCTTGACAGAAACAACATACAAGGTACGCTCACTTATTTCGACCATTAAATTCAAAATGATACATACATGTATATCTACAAAAATATTACTTCTTGTATCTTGGTAGAAAAAAATGCGTTTTCCTCGAAATGCAATAATTTTAATCATACCCACAGCTTGCATCTATCGTGTGGAACATAAGATAGATCAATAGCTTGAATGATGCATAAATGTTTGCTGTGTCAAAGTACATTGTATAATGGAATCTAATGGAATTTAACAACGCTTTATTTCATAAAATGTTACTTGTGCATTTCTAGAACAAATTTACCGAGTTGTGAATAAGATTTCTTGCGTCCAGTTTCTCCAAAATTCTCATTTGTCCCTTAGTTAATTCATCCCACAAATCTATGGCATTCTGAAGCTAAGAATTGAATCTATATAAGGTTTGTAGTGCCTTCAATAATTAAAATAAATAAAAGTGGTATTTCTGGTTTTTCGTATCACGAAACAAGTGCAACAGTCTTAAAGGACAGGTGACACAATCACAAAAACATTGAACAACAAGTTGGATTGAAAGTGTGATAAAATTTATGTAGAATTTTCCCTGCTTCTCTCATCCGTTTCAAAGCTATTGCTAAATGTTTGAGCTGATAAGACGCGTGACCTCAATATGCATATCTGAAGCCTCTGAGATCGGAAACCTTCGGTGCGACGTCAGAGCCGACTCGCACTACCCATTCGCTGTATGCTCTTATCTAAAATCTGAAGTCAATAAATTTTGCTAATTGATATTTAAAGTCTGAGAACCCTGTATAAAAACATGAATTATTCTAAGCTTAGAAACCTCATTTCTATTTTCTCAGCAATTATGATTTGGAGTAAAAATGGTGATTGACTGTTAAAATATCTTTTAATTGACCTATGTGCTTCATGTTAGAAAAAATGTGTCAGATTTTGGATTTCCCAAATATAAAAGCTCATCAAAAATATGAATTCATTATTGCCAAAGAAAAGATTTGGTTTTGTCAACACACAGTAAGTGATAATGTATAGAGACTTAGCATTTATGACCAGATATGTAACCAGATCGTAAACCCTAATTAAGTTTATGGGACTTATTAAAGAATTGGATTTAAGAGATATTACCAGAAATACTAGTACATGTGAGCAAATATGTTTGTAAATTTCTTGAGGTCCATAAATTCAGGGGTCTACCTTATCTTAATATTAACAACTCAAACATCTTTTGATTTTATTTTTGAGTGTGTTATTTGATCATTGTTGTTTTTCTGTTTACTTTATGGAAAACTATCAGTTAATTGCTGTGAAACATTCTTTGCATTCATCATCTGTCTGAATATAATACCACACCATTTTAATTTATACATGGACTTAAATTTGTGACTGAAATTTAGTTAAGAGAACAATCGATTTTCATAATCAATTAAGGCTGAAATAATATTTTTCTACATAGTATTCGGATTTTAGAAAATGAATGTATTAATCTCAGACTCCTTGAATTTTTTTTTATATCCAAATGGAATAAAATCTTTTCTTTAATAATTGATGACGATCATTTTATTTTAAGTAGTACTTCTGAGTTGTCTTTAATTTATTCAGTGTTGAACAAACTTTAAAAACCCCCAAAACGAGCTGTTATGCACACTGATTACTTCTTTTATACTTACATTAAATTCAGATGGACAATGAATATATATTTTTTACAGCAACACATATTTTTACAAATAGTACACAAAGAAATATATATGTGATACATGTATAGTTAAAATCGAACTCATCCTGCTCAAAGTTGAATTAAAAAAAAATATTTAGATCAATATCAACCTTATTTAAATCAATGTTTTGGATCAGAAAGATTGGATCAATATGGATCCCAGATGAGGTGGGCAACTGTGCATTTTCAAACATATTTCCATCTTTACTGAGGTAATTGGTATTGAGAATCTATAATAAAGTTGTTGCCTGTCTGGCTGACAGGATAATAATTTGCTATTATCAATCACAACATTTTCAGATTCACTTTAATTTAATTACTTATCTTTTTTGATAATTTTCTATTACATTGTACTGGTATCTTATGTACAAAAAATTTTTCACTAACTCTATTAACCCATGATACTACATGTATTCTTGTAATTCTATAATCTCACTACTTTGTTTTCGGGAGAGTGTTCATATAGCTAGACTTTTCAATAAAATATGCGTTTAATAAATTCACTTTAATCTGATGATGCTTTATTTCAAATTGAAGGCTCAAAATCATTTTTTGCAACACAAATACAGTATCCTCTAAAAAAAACTGAACTTTATTGAAGATCGGCAAAACTCGAAGATCGGCTGCAGCTGGGATTTTCAGTACACCTAATAGAGCTGTGTGTTCTTATCTGATACTGGTCAAGTGGGAAAATTGTTATAAACTGATTTATTTTTATCAAGGAAAATGTATTTAGAAGAAAATGATTTTGTGTCACCTGTCCTTTAATGAGAATATGTTGAGGCTCAAGCTCGGTTATTTAGTCAAAGCAATCGAATAGGTAAACGTTAAATATAAACAAAAGAAAAAAGAAATGAAATTTCAGAAGTACAATGTACATACTACCTGTATAATACAGCATCAAAACATACGCATGTGCCCTAATGTATTTGATAAAAGTCCACAAATGATCACTAAAGTCTCAATTTAACAACTTTAATATTATATGAAAGGTCCTCAATAAAATAGTCGGATAAATCCATGTCAGTATACTTCTCCAAACTGAAATTTGGTTTTAAAATTTAAAATTCGTAGACTTACTTTGAATGAATTATTCACACCAGTGGACCATGCATAGATAAAGTCCTCGTTTTACCTCTGTTTAAAAGTAGTAATTGACCGTTTTACATTTTTTAAATTTTGCCAAACCAGAAATATTAACGCCTGCACAATCATGTTAAAATGTTTTTGAATACAACTAATCCACCGATACTTTTATATTTAATTAATTATTTAAAAGTCATAATGTAAAAATGAAGTCATGAAGATTGTCTTTTTTTAATCAATTAATGTTTTGGAGCAAAATATGGGTGTCTTCCGACGGTTTTTCGACTGGGAAATATCGAGCGCATGCTTGCTTAATGACAATATTTTAGTGACGTCATAGATGAACAGCTGTTGGACAATGATGACTTATATCGAGAATAATGTGATAGACATCCTCTGTATAATGTTTTATAAAGATTTGATTTTGATACGATACTATCTAAAAATTGGTTTAAATTGGGGGGGGGGGGACGGATATTTGACCTTCTCAAATATAGTCCTTTATTTTTTAATAAATCATAGTCTTATCTTAGTATATCAATATCGAGTGTTCAATAGGTATAATATTTACTGAGTAAATACAAATCTACAGAAGATTACGCCATGATGACAATATCATTGTCACAAAAAAGCAGTTTCTTTGGTGTTATAGAGGAAGTTTATCCAATTATAAATGCAGTGACTTAAATTTGACAACACGTCAAGCAACATCATGGAATACAATTTAAAATACCAAATTTTATTCTTCCTATTTTATTCGGGTCTTATGTAATATTGGCTATAATGCATTAAATCATTTTGACATCTTCCGGGTATCTGTTCGCTTAAAATAATTCTTTATATTTTTATAATGTCTCTATTTCAATCAAGAAGTGTCGCATTAGAATGTATATTGTCATATAAAAATGTATAATAATTTTAATTTTTAAAGATATTCCTTCTTTTTGACGTTTCATACAGATAATTTCTTAATTCCTACAAATATTGCTTTACTGGAAAATAAAAAGCTCGAGTTATTCCTTATGGAACAACTAAATAAGCTTGTTATTGTTGTTCACATTCACATACATGTACATTTGTACATCAGTACATTTAAGAAATAAGATCTCATTTTGGGATGTATATCGGGACATAAATACAGGTTGGTCATAAAGAATTTATCCATATATTTTTATATTTTTTTTAAGACTCAAATAAAACGAAAGCAGATGGGTATAGCTAGGTATATTAAGCCATGTAATTCAGAAATGCTACATCTTAACAGTCAAATGCATGTACATATTTAGTCTGTGTGCTTATTCATATCTTAAAGTACCCTGACATGGTGTAGATCATTCTCTCACCAGAGGTCGTGCTACACAAGCTTCGCTTACACCTCTGTCAACGCCCGATGTACAAGATTCTTGTAGAAACTTAAACGATGGGCAAAATGAAATTAAAATCTATGTAGTTATTCCTTTTATCTATGAATATGATTATAAATAATTAAATTGAAATCTTTAACGCCTTTATTTATTTTTTTTCAACGTAATGTCATCTCCTGTGATGTTTTTAAACGTGTTCTCAAAGTCTTCGCCCGTCGATGACTTCCCTTCAACCTGATTATACAGAAGGAACGAATCAACAATGCCATGTGCTCGCCATGCTTGTTTTGATCATGTGACAGACTATTTTTCCGGCGTTGACAGAGGTGTAAGCGAAGCTTGTGTAACACGACCTCTGGTGAGAGAATGGGTGTAGATATTGATTTCCTCTTCTTTAGGAAGTGGTGGTTCACAACCTACATGTTTACTGTTAAGGTTATTAAGAATGAGACAGCTGTTTGGCTGTCTTGAAGTTAAGATGATTTTTTAAGAGGTATTATAAATTAGGACGGCTTCGAAAAACTGACTTAAGACTAGGATATGTCCTATGATAAATCTAAGACAAATCTTAGTCTTAAGATAGCTTCATGAACATGTCCACTGTATTATATGGAAGAGGCGGTACGTATCTGTTCTTTAAAGATTCTCCAAGCCTTGTCACGTGAAGTATTTATCAAGATGAAATTCATTGAATGTCATACAACCTATCTTTATATCTTGGAGTGTCAAATTTATTAATCATCTTAATAAAAAAGTGTTAGATATAATGTCAAAGTAGTAAAATAATGAATTAATTGTCAATGACATATTATAATATCATATCCATAGACTTACTAACCTCTATGCTACACTTCGAGACACCCTTGACAGCAGACATGCTGCTAATACTAACCTTATTACCGAGGCTCTCCAAAACGCTTGCCCATAGGAAGTCCTCCGGACTGTCGTTTCGAACAATCAATTTTAGCAAGGCAGAAATATAGCATAAATTTTCTTTAGAAGCGGAATGTAATGTAAATGATTTC
>WFKH01011925.1:11886626-11897980 GCA_016163765.1 Magallana hongkongensis | reverse complement strand
AGAGATAGATTTTGATGTTATTTATCGATCCGCTTACGTCCCAAAATGAAAAAAAGAAAAATTCCAAACCCTGAAACTTATGTTACAAAGCACAAAAAATTTAAGTTACAGTGTGTGCCGTTACGTTACAAAGCACACTTTATTAAGTTACAAGGCACGCTTTTTGGGATTAAGTTACACCAAGTATGCCGTTAAGTTACAAAAAAGTGTGCTTTTACCTAGGTCTCCTCTAACCCTAACCCTAATTAGAATATGAATGAAATGGTAGTTGAATTGGCCACCATTAAGTTAATAAGACAAGAGGCCCATGGGCCTTATCGGTCACCTGAGTAACTGCAGTGTGGCTTTTGCAATGTATATTCATGTGCATTATTATAACAGGGCTAATGAAATCATTTTTAATTTTACGAGATTGTTTATTTTCAATAAACTTTCTAGATTCTAAAAAAATTATTTAAAAATTTTAGCATAAAATACATTGACATAATTGAACAAATCTTAAGTATAAAAAAAAATAATCGTTCGAAATTACACCACCCTACCCTATATAATCATTAGAGCCCTGGCCTAACACCAGAACCCCTGACCCAGGGGCCATGAAATTCACAATTTTGGAAGAGGCATTCTTCCTCATCATAACTACGTACTTAATTTATCGGATTAATACCCAGGAGCAGAGGAGAAGATTTTCAAAGAATTACTGCATTCATTTAGAGCCCCACCCTAACACCAGACATTTTTCATCGAGTTGGAACGAACTTTAAAAAGCATTTGAATAAACATTTAAATTTCTCATTATGAACCTTTCAAAAAAAAAAAAAAAAAAGATATAATGATTTTTTTTTTTTTGCGTTTTCCACGAAATGGAACGATAACCTATTACAAGGGTTGATCCAGAGTGATGTCACACCATGCACTGCACTTCTCATGGGCGCTGTATTGTATAAAATTATACATCAAAATGTTCATAACCAAAATTTTTCATTCGAATAAAAATTTAATTGAATTTCCTTAAATAATTAAAATGTTTATAACATGATACATACATGTATGTGACATCGCCGCGTCATGAATTTACGTCTCTTTTAAGTTTTTTATTCCAGAGAAGATTTTATGCTTCAAAATTTGAAAAAGCTCCGAACAACAAAATATTTTGAAATAGATATAACATAGACTTTTTCTTACTGTTTTTAAACATTATGAAAAGTTACCGTCCATTTCGGATAGCTACGCGGTGTCTTCTGTCTCTAGATCCAGTAATAATCAAAGTACTGAAAGTTCTGGAAAGCTGTTAGTAAGCTTGTTTTTAATTTGTTGAGAATACATCAAAAAATATATTTAATTTACTTTTTTACAATTACAACGGAAATAAGAAGAAATATACGAAATTTTGTCACACGGGAGATTTCACGCAACATAAGTCCTCACCTATTAGTTTACAAGTCGTTAAAACTCATCCGGAATTTGCTCATGTAAACAAACCGAGTTGTTTTGGACATTGATTTGAGTGTCACGTGATTGCGATTACTGTCTACAATAGTTACAATGGGATTGGCTCGTTGATAAAGCAAATAGGAAATAATCTACGGTCTAAAACTGATTATTAAGAGATCTGCTATGACCTTCACATTGACTTGGTTCAAAGTCACTGCACACCATTAACCCGAAAGCTCTGTTTATGTGAAGTATGAGCCAAATAGGACTAAGTGGAGAGTATATATATATGCTTTGAAAAAAGGATTTTGCTTGGTTCGATATGCCCTTGACCCTTGACCTACAAACTTCATTCAAGGTCACTTCACACCCTTTGACAATAGGCACTCTGTGAGTGAAGTATGAGCCAGTTTGGACCAAGGGGAGAGAAGATATGCTCCGGACAAGGATTTTTCATATAATTCTGCTATGACCTTAACCTTAGACTTAGAAACATTGTTGAAGGTCACTGCAAACCCTTTACCCAAAGACACTCTGTGGGTGAAGTATGAGCCAGATTGGGCCAAGGGGAGAGAAGGTATGCTCCGGACAAGAGATCTCGGATGGACAGACGGACGGAAGGACGGACGGACGGACAGACTGATCACTATAGGGCGCCCGCATTAATAATTATAATAATAATAAACCAATTGTTAATAACATTAGTTCTTAAAGACATCAGGTTTCACCGGATCATGATAATATGCCACGCTACAGTATTTGCATTCTACTGCGCTTGCGTGGCTATGAAGCGGAAGGGAAACTCAATATTTATTTGGTAGCCTAACGATTTATTCTATTTTTCTCTTTTTAATTGGATTTATTTACTTTTGGACACCGTAATTTTACAAAAGTTCATCTTTTCATATGATATATAAATTATGTCACCATGTCTCTGTAATATTTCATTTTGGGATCTTATAGAGTTCTAATACAAGTTTCACCATTAAAGCTCAAGCTTAAAGACTTTATCGTTAAGCTGTGGTTAGCCCAGCAGAATGCACCTCGGTTTTCTACTAAAATACTACCCAACATTCTCGAACGTATCTTGTATTTGATTTATACTGTAAATTGTAAAGTAAAGGTTCTTAAAATTCATATGGTGAATTCTGGGGAAAGCTCAATTCTTTACAATCGCTAAAGTAAACGCTGAATAAAAACTCAAAAACGAAACAAAAATTCAGCAAGTTGTATTTTAGTTGGTAAAAAGGGTACATGGTATTTAAACGTGAGTCTCAGATTTCCAAGACAACAACTTGATAACGTGCGGTAGTTCCAGCACGGACAGTCCGATGTAATTTTGTTCATAAAATCGATACCAACGTGCGGAAATCCAACTTAGTTAGCCCAACATCACACACTCCTTACCTCTATTGTGCGGGGTTCCAGCACAGTAAGCCCCAAAATAACACACTCTTAAACTCTTAACGTGTGGGTTAATTCCAGCACAATTCGCCCAACCATACTTTTTCAGGTATTGCTTTTTCGATAACAAAGAGATGGTAATGACATGACAGAAAAATAAACATTCACATGCATATAAAGCTGTAAAGATAAGTTCATACATCTAATGTCAGGCAATTATTTAATTTGCCGGGTGATTAAGTTAAGAAGATATCTGATTCAAAGACTAGTGTCGGTGAGATTAACATTTTTATCTCACGAAAGCGTCTTGATTATTTTTTTGTTTGTTATACAAACTATTACACGTTTATCTGAGGAAAAAATCGAAACTTATGTTCTCACAGCAGCTGGTACATTTAAAATCTATAATCTAGTTATATTTAGAAATCTCTGATTTTTAACTTTCAATGTGACACAAGCTAAAAAATAAAAATAAAAAAATATCTTCATTTTAGTATAAGACAGGTCTATATCCCCACTTTCTTGGAATATCAAAGTGTTTTATCTTGTATCTCTCTCTATAAAACGATTTGAAATAACAACATTGAATTAAAACATTAATTTTTCTAATGTCTACTAATTGTTATAGTGTGCATATTAAAAACAAGTGTCTGAACTCAAATTGTTTCGAGTACAGGAACACTTTTAAAATTAATCAAATCAGCTTTCGTCGGATTTACATAAAAGATAGCGGCAATTTAATCATCCCGCAAGAAAAAAATTTCATTATGCTTAATTAAAAAATCACATGTAAAATAACCACCATTAATTGTCTTCATCTGACAATCACACATTTGTTTAGTTATTAAGAAAGTACACGTACATGTATTTCGGATGATATGTAGTATGTATCATCAGGTATGCATATTTTCGTCACAAAACCACCGATATATTCATAATGAACCTAATTCTAACGCATAGAGAGGCAGAGGACGATTTCGTTTTATTACGCATTGTACTAAAATATTCTTTTCCTAGAAGTTGTTTTCTTTTAAATTACTGCGGATCTAGTAAATGAGTTAGTTGTAATGTTGTCATTAAATATGTCGTTTCATTGTTCAACTCTGGAACGAAACTCAGTAAAATGCTTGCTTCATTAAAAAGTACAATCGTACGAAAGCCCATTGAGCTCATTTTCGTAGGTAAAAAAAAAATTTTTTTTTCGCGAATAAACGTGAAACTTTCGCGATATAACGCGAAACTTTCGCGAATAAACGCGAAACTTTCGCGAATAAACGCGTAACTTTCGCGAATAAACGCGAAACTTTCGCGATATAACGCGTAACTTTCACGAATAAACGCGTAACTTTCGTGATATAACGCGAAACTTTCGCGAATTAACGCGTTTCTTTCGCAAATAAACGCGAAAATTTAATATAAATATTGTCATCCATACAAGAACCCTTATGAAGAACAATGATTGAAAACGAACACATTTCAATTCTAAATAGATACTTATTATTAATTATTATTTTTATATCATCCGTTTCCCGTTGATTTATCAAAACAAAATTATCTTTTTGTATACAAATAAATTTGATAAAACTTCATAAGACTGTTAGATCTTTAGATGTTAGATGCTCCAAGTAGATAAGGAGGTAGAGCGCCGACCCTGTGTTCCATTAGGCATTCATTAATTATATTTTTTTCTAAAATTAATATAAATTCAAACGTGGGAAATCTTTAAAATCTTAGTACTGATTTTCAAACGACATATGTGATAAATTTAGAGGATAAATTTATGTTATCTTAATTTGAACAATAGCTAAAAAAAAATGTAAAGATGAAACTTATTTCAAATGACAGCTTGACTTTCTGATATAAAGCCGTCGAACTAGACGTTAATTTATGTCGCGGCGATATAACATATATAACGTTTTGAACAATGTTATCCTTTCAGTTTTACAATGATATTGAATAAAACTTTTATTTCAAATTGAAATTGTTATAATGCAAATGTTGATGCCTCATTTTCTATAATACAGCGCTCATGAGAATATGAGAAGCGCGATGCATTATGTCGTTTTAAATTAAAAATTTCCCACGTTTGAATTTATATTTATTAATTTGTATGAAGTTTTATCAGATTTATTTATATCTATATATAAAAAAGATTAATTTGTTTCATTTGAAACTAGATGTGTTTGATTTCAGTCATTGTGCTTTATACGGGTTCTTGTATGAAATGACATTATTTATATTTAAAGTTTCGCGTTTATTCGCGAAAGTTTCGCGTTATATCGCGAAAGTTTCGCGTTATATCGCGAAAGTTTAGCGTTTTTTCGTGAAAGTTGCGCTTTTATTTACGAAAGTTTCGCGTTATATTGCGAAAGTTTCGCGTTTATTCGCGAAAGTTACGCGTCTATTCGCGAAAGTTTCGCGTTTATTCGCGAAAGTTTCGCGAAAGTTTCACGTTTATTCGCGAAGGTTTCGCGTTTATTCGCGAAAGTTACGCGTTTATTCGCGAAAGTTTCGCGTTTATTCGCGATAAAAATATTTTTTTTACCTACGAAAATGAGCTTAATTGGCTTTCGTAAATCGCTATATTGGTTTGAAATAGAGATAATTTTTCTTGTTCAAAAAGTGGCACATATAAAACTGACCCAGCTTTTAGTACTCTCAATACATGTACTTTAATTCATCATAGGTGGCGCTTCCGCGAAGCTTCCGGGTTGCGTAATAGTTTTGGTTACATAACATAAAGCGTTTAGCGTATACGCTAACCGCTTAAACAGGTCGTACATGCGAATTGTGATACGAAGCATTATTTGCTTAGTTAGATGGAAATCACTCTAAAATGTTATAGAATTGATATATCAACCTAACAGTGATAGCAAGTGAACAGGGTACCCTTAATGTGGTTCCAATATTTTATAAAAGTATATGGCATGTTGATAAATAAATAAGATAGTCAGAAGGCATACGCTCTGAAGGTAAATTAAAGCTAAGTTCTTATGTCATCAGCTAAATTATAAAGCTACGTCCATGACTTTTTGAAGAGCCATCGATCAAACTGATCGCACATTAAATAATCCAATATACTACTCCATCTATCACACAAAGAATAATTACTAACTTAATGAGAAAAAAATATAAAAAAGTGAATAGATTATAGTGGCCAATCTTATAAAGGACTAAATTATGAAGTTTTACCAGAACGCCAAGGCTCCAGAAACGTGCGGCGACTATCCTTAGCTCACGCTCTATAAAATATATTATCTTCAGAAGTAATTATAACAATGCATTAAAATTTTCAGATCTGAATTGAAATAGGTGAAATTGTGTCACTTTACGCCGATTTTTCACGATTTTATCGCACCTGTGCATCAGTCAAATTAATGATCCTTCTTGCGTTCCACACCATAGATGCAAGCTGTGGATATGGTTAAGTTAATTGCATTTCGAGGAAAACATAATTTTTCCTTGAAATAAAATCGAAGACGTAATATTTTATGTAAATCTAAGGGCAATGTATTCAAACATTATATTTTCTGTGGTTGAAATTGATATGTATGTATGGTGTTTAGCTCTATTAAGTAAAAGGCGCATTTATACAGGATACTCTGATGCTCAACAAATTTAACACGTTTAAATGAAGTTTATCCGGGCATCAAAGTACACATAATGAAAAATGTGTTTAAACTTCACATTTCATTTTAAATGAAAAAATGAAGAAAATCAGTTTCAATGACCATGGGTTTTCCATGTCCGGGCAAAAAATAGGAATCTAGAGTACCTAAGTCTTAATCAAAACGATAAATGATATTTTCATAATCAAAGTGATGAAAGCTCTTCTGATGTGCAATTGTATATATTCCGTTGAAAAAATGTTGCATGTCTAACAAAATACTTTCAACCATCACAATATAGCTTTAGGGTTTTTTTTTTAAACTACTGTACATGTGTTCTTGTGTTAGACTGTTGATACTTTTTGAATAAAAAAACCACAATCCACGAAAATTGGTCTGGAATCTACACGATCCATTTCTAACCTCTTTATCGATCGGTCGAAACCTTCAGCAACCTAAAGAAAAATCACTGACTGCACGAAACAATCATGATGATGTCAGACTCAAATTCCAATATACGCGGGTGAGTTAAGTCCAACCCCCCCCCCCCCCCCCCCCCAGATCCGCACATGAATATATACTTTAAACCTTCAATTAAGCGTTGTGTACCAGTCTTGGTGATATCTCAACGATGAAAGTAACAGTCGCGTTTGAATACATTACATTGTATCTGTAATACTATCATTAGTCGACCAACTGTTGTATAACTTCACTAGTGGATCTATAGTCTTGTTGGTATTGATTGTACACGGAAAAAAATAATGAAGTTGACATTTTATCCTCCACAATGTTATTTTTAGTGTTTTAAAGTACCCCGATATCGTCATATTACCGTCAAGGACACTTTCTAAAGTGCATATCTCTGATCTGCATATAGCCATTACCACGAGTCTTAATATCTCAAAAGTTCAGTGACACGTAGAAAGTTCTAATAACTGTTATATCTCTCTCATGTTTAGAGCTATTTCCAGCAGGCGCTATTCTTATTATTTTGTGAAATTTTGAAAAGCTTGCCAGACTAAACAAAATTATTCCATTGGAAGCATGTATTAGCAGGGACGTATATACTACTATACGTATATACTTACATGTAGTATATACGTCCCTGGTATTAGTTACCTTAGCTGGATATCTGTAGCTCCCGGTCTGTAAAAAAAGTCTGATTGACGACCATTCGTGTTTTTTTTCAGACCGGGAGCTACAGACCTGCAGCTATAATTATTTTATAAATCAAATAAAATCTTATTAATTTTAATAACTTCAGTTACATGTACCTTTATGGCTAAAATAACTGGGTCCTGTTTCCCAGAGGGTCAATTTTTCAAAAGATGAAAGTACAGCCATGTATCTTATGAATTAATTAATATGATAAAATTTTATTAATATTTTTTACTGAAACAATATTATACATGTATGTGATTTTATATTGATAGGTATATTTCTGTACGATGGTACGTTTAGAACACTTAATTATTTTTTTAAGATAACAGGGGAAAATTATCTCCGGAAAAAAGTATCCCGTGATAACGAGATCTCGTGATTTCAAACGACAATATTAATGTCGTGAACGGCTTATCATCACGAGATAATAAGTCGTTTTCAGGAGATAATATCACGTTTCCACGAGATAATTTTTTCCTGGCACCTTAAAAAATTAATGAATTATATGTCCTTAATTTTGTGCACTTATAATTTATAGATTCATTTTGTCGAAAAATCTACATCCTCTAATTATCGATCGTTAAGAAGGCTGTGTCAACAAATTACCCTTAAGCTTGATCTACCTTAAATTTTTAAATATGATTTGTTTAGCTATAAGATGGCTTTGGTAAATATAAATTCTATATAAATTAGGTCTTAGATGTTAGTAATTTCCTATATTATAGGGCTCTTATTTTAAAGACGATCAATACAGTGGTAATGATATAGGAAATTACTAAAATCTAAGACCTAATATATATAGAATTTTTATTTATAAAATTTTATATGATTTTCATAGGGTACGTTTTCTCCTGGGTACGTTTTCTCCAGCATTCAATACAGTCTCGGTAAAAATTGCCACGACCATCCAGCCCTCTTAAGGTGATTTGTTCTGAAAGAAAAGGAGATCCCGAAATCAGAGATCGCTGGTCGCGGTTTTGTATTAATTTTTTTTTTTTTTTTGATTTATTTAGGGGATGGGATAGGGATGATTGCACCCAATATTCTAAGATAATAAATGATGTGCTTGCAAGCATATCTAAAAATCAACAAATGTTATTCCTCTTCCTTTGTTGGTATTATTCTCATAACATAAAAAGCACATCATACTTCATAAAGTTAAGATCTAGAAAAAAATCTATAGATATTCAGAGTATAATAGTGAAAAAAAAGAATAAAACCGAATAAAACACGAACAACTTGATCAATTTTCAAATATGGCTGCGCCCATGGCGCAGACGGTTTCAGTGCATACTAGCAATAAAAATGCAGACAAGAAGACCAAGACGTGTAAAAGCCGGCGAGAAACAGCGGTAAACAATGTGAATTTTATATTTCCATAATTTTATTTCAAATTTGATCGTCTTATCTTCCGAACCTCCCGAACTTTTGCCCGATAAAATGACAAGGCACTTGTTCAAATATGTATGGGGTTTAGCTTACAGTAACACCTGAAATAGAAATGGAAAATGTAACGTTTTCATTAAGGTTAAAGAAGGGCAAATTGGTGCCAGTGTTAAGAATTTTGAGACGAAATAAGATATCATGAAATCATGACATAATTTTTCGATAGTCTTACTTACAGTAAACGCTACCCGACTAATGAAAATGAGCTTCACATGTTTCTATAGTCTGTCCCAAGTTATTGCTTCCGACACTTTTTAATGATTTTTAAAAAAAAACAAAAACAAAAAAAAACCTGTCAATGAAGAAAAATCAACACTCCCTGGAAAACATAATATAGTTATGCAATATGTGCATAGTATTTGGTTTTTCGTTTCTGCAGACATTTAAAAAATCCCAGCAAAGGCTTGGTGTGCATTTAATGACACGGGGATTTTGTTGTTATTGTAACTTTTCCAGACAGTATTAAAGAAACGCGAATTTTCATTGGTCGAAAAAATGACCTTATTTTTAAATTTTAGATTCACGGGTCGTTTGCAATTGGACGTGACCTCAAAGTTGGTTGTTTTAGATGTTCGAGAGCTGTGGAAAATCAGAACAGCTGTATTTAATCAGATTGACTTAAATCATTAGTAATTCAATTTACCATATAACTACATTTGATTACTTAATATGATTTTTACCTTACTGTCATTTGTATGATCATTAGTTATGTTTTTAGTTCAAAAGAAGCTTAATTTATAGCTGTCTTAGGCTTCAAAACTAAGAAAAACTTTACAAAATCACTTGATAATTTTAGCATAAAAATATGTAATTTTATACATATTTCACCAGATGATAAGTGCGTAAAGATACAGTGCTATTATGCATAGTTAGGATTTTAGGCAATTTTAATGACTTTTATTAAGTGAATACCAGTAGTTAAAATAGTTTTTTATCATTCACTTTTGTTATTGTGTGAAATTAACATTTGAAGGCAGCATAATGTCCGGTGTCCCAATTAATTAGAACATGACATCGTTTTAGGAACACTCAATATCATGCAATGAAAATTAATTGTTGGAAACATCATTATGGGTATTGGAAACATATGATGGCAGAATGCTTGAATGAACTCCTAGAAAGCAATACAAAGTTTACATTTTACTATGCAGTTTCACAATCATGTTTTTAGTTGGACTAACAATTTTGTGTCTCGTCTGCCAGATCAATAATCAAATTTAACAATCTTACTCTTTAATTTTAATTCCTTGGTGTGAAATTGCAGTTATTTTTTGCAGTCCAATAAACCATTATTTCTCTTCTAAAATACTTAGATAAAATCTGCTTTTTGTAAAGAAAATACTCCTTGATTATACTTGATTATACTTGACACATTTCAATAATTCATCTTTACCTTCTAAGGAGCCACCAAAACTTGACATCTGCAACAATGTTGAATTTTTGAATTAGTTTTACAGACTAACAGTATATTTTTCCTAATCAACTTTAATTCTGGCAGAAAAATCATCAAGAAACCTCTGACATGTCTTATAAATGTCCTATTACATTTATCAAACTTCATAACTTGCCATTGTGTGTATTTCAATATGATTCAGGTACAAGGCACTAATGATAGTTCCATCGTCAGTAAGTGTTCTATGGCTGCTGTGGGTTACTTCAGTGACCCTTATCTTCACTGCTTCGTCTCCAAGACGACCAGGAGGTCTCCTCTCATTCACAGGTAACAGTCTTTGTACCTGTACAAATGGACAAACATTTAATCTCCAATTCTTATATTCAGCCTATTGGGCCTAACTTGAATTCATTTTTCATTTTACATAATTTCATGTTGAGTGCATGAAATCGTGTGAAGGCCTGTATTTTGATTACTGTTTACTTTATGAATATGTGATTTATTCAAGAAAATTGTCCATCCATGGATTTTAGTCGCTACAGTGCTTTATTTTCAGGGGTTATTATATTCGGGCAAAGGCTGTAGATTTTTTCCTGAAAAAATTCCTTACAACATACCCTGAGAAAAATCAAGTTAGTAGAACTTTTTCTATTCTGTTTCTACATCACCCACACCCCTTTACTAGGTCCCTCAATGCCCATTCCAAAATCAAAGTTCAGTTAAAGTCATAACTTTTTATCAAGGTCAAGGTTATTTATCAAGGTCAAATTTCCATTTGCACATCATTCAGTTTTCTTAAGATGGAAAATTTAAACTACTGTTTACATTATAGAGCTCGTTTCAAAATACCGTCGATTTTCCCACTTAGTGACAGTCTTGTTTTCGTCGGCAGCTCGCTAAATCCAGAC
>WFKH01011925.1:11868460-11881626 GCA_016163765.1 Magallana hongkongensis | reverse complement strand
ACTGACACAAATAATTTTTAAAAAATTTACCCCATTTTTGCATATTTCATGGCACACAAAAAAACCCAACAACGGATGTATGCTAAATAACGTTTAATCAATTTTTTTCCCCTCCTATATTCATTATCATTAGAATTAATAAAAAGCTGAATGTACCTATTAATTATTGTTCTGATCTAGATTGTCTCCCTTGGCGCTGGGTTCGACTCCACCTACTTCCGCCTCAGATCTGAAGGAGTGTTGTCTAATACATCGTTTTATGAGGTAGGTACTACACATGATGTATTTTCATGAAGTTCTACTGTTCTCTTATAAGAATATTAAATTTTATTAATTTAAAGAAAATTGCAAGAAAAGTTATGTCAATCTTTCAGTTGTTTTTATGAATTTTTTTAAGGATCTCTGTTATGAAAATTTATTAAAATTTTAGTTGTTCATCCGGAATGTTTTTTTTTAATTTGTTAATCGTAAATTATTATATTAAAAGAAAATGTTCTTTACACAGTATCTTTAGTACAGCAGCAAGAAATTACTATTTATTTTGAAAATGAAGCAGAACTTTTAATAATGTTTTTTTTTGCAAAATACCAGTAGATTATTTGATCATAAAAAATGAATGTGATGTGATGCAATTGTACAATACACTGTAAATTTAACATTGTAAAGGTTGATTTTCCTGATGTGGTTCAGCGAAAGAAATCCTTGATACAGACCAACAAGGACTTACAGAAGCTGATTCCTGGGTTACAATCTCAGGGAGAGAAAGGAAACCCTCTGATTGGTTAGTCAAAGAACTTTTTAAATTGGTCACTTGTCAATGAAATAAACATTTTGATTGGTCAGCATAATCATAATTGGTCAAAACAGATTACAGGGAGACAATCCTTTGATTGTTCAGTAAAGTAAGTGATACAATTCTTAATATGTGTTTTTGCCTTCTTGCCAAGAGTAGGGGATAAAAACACACAACTGATTGGATGAAAAGTCAAATCCCAGCTCAACAAGTGAAAGGTATATTTTGTTTGTTTTGAAGAAATCAACACAAAGGATTACAAACTTCTTGGGGTGGATCTAACACAGCTTAACACCCTGGAGGCATGCTTGAATCTGTGTGGGGTGGACTGGGATACTCCCACCCTACTGCTCTCAGAGTGTGTCATGACCTACATGACACGCAGATGGTAAGTATTGGGGGGGGGGGGGGCAGAAAAACTGGGGGGGGGCATTTTTGTCCAGAATATATATAACAACAGAATACTGCTGCCTTTGAATTTTGAAATATATCATAGGTGTTAGCCAAAATGGCCTCTATTTGGAGGAAATGTAACATTTTAAGTTTTTTTAATTGTATATTTGAGGTTGGAATTGTAGGATGATGGGGGAAGGGGATTAGCTTCTAACCTTAAACATACCGGTAGTTGGTTAATAGATTTGTTAGATTTGTAAAGCTCGTTGTTGTACTGAAGGGAATATCAGATAGATTATAAGTGTTTGTACATGTAGTATGTAGAGTTTTTGTGGACTACAAATAACTTTGGTTGTTTTGAAAACAAGTTCTTTATCTTCATGAATGGAAGGTCAAAGAGGAAGGGGGGGGGGGGGGGGGGCAACCACTACTTGAACCGTAAGTGATTGAAACCTTGTAAATAGAAACTGAAAAGGGGTAGAATAAAAATTTAAGAAATTTTACCAGATTTTTGCTAAAATTATATGAGATGTTTGAAATAGATATTAATTCCTAGCTATAAGAGTTCAGAGTTGATATAAGACTTGATATCTTTTAGTTCCTCTGCAGTGGTGAAGTGGGCAGGAGAGGCCTTCTCTGAAGCTGTGTTTGTTCTGTATGAACAGGTAATAATTGTATTCCAAGTACTGTACTGATTTGAAACATGATGTTTGATGTACAGCATAATAATAATTGATTTGCAGCATAAAAAGCATCAGTTATGTTTAACTCATTTATTTTACAGCATATAAAAGTTCATTTACAGCATTACACACTTAATTTCAAGAGTATATGTACAGCATTGCCAGCATTGATTTTTTCAGTATTACAAAGATATACATGTATGTACACCTTTAGCAAAATTTCAGATATTGGTTTTCTGTAAATAAGTGTCCAAAAAATAAATTATGTTCTTACTTTGTTTTATCCTTAGATAAATCCAAGTGATGCATTTGGAAAGTTCATGTGAGTATAAAAACCACAATTTTCTGGAAACCAAATATCAGATTTATCTTTATTGCACTGGGAACTTCAAAAATTTTTCTAAGTTGGTTCAAATTTGTACTGTGCAACAAGTTAGTTATATATTTAATATAAATACATGTACAAGCATGCATTGTGTAGTCATCTTCAAAGCTTTGATGGAGGTTAGAGTATACAAGTGCAGAATTGCAATCCGAGTGAAAATGAAAAGAATGGTATCATTTGGATATACTAACTTGTTTTGTTTTAGAATTTCTAAATTTCATCTCTTTACAAATGATATTTGGATTATAGCTGCAGAACTGTAGCTCCACGGGAAATTTGGGTTAACAGGCTGTGGAGGCAGGAGCTACAGTTCCGTCCATACAAAAAACTGTATATTTATTGTGCACAAAAAGTTGCATGCGGTTTTAGACTTATTAAACTAATTAAGGAATATATTCTGTGAAAATTTTAGTACCAAAAAATTTCTGAGACATTTTACTTTAGATGTCATTCCTTTACTTGCCTCTAAATATCGTTTAAATACCCTCACCAGCCCCCTAAAGTGAAAGTTTACAGGTAAAAATGGTGGCTCTTGATTACGACGTGAATTAAACATACTTCACTTTCTGAGATCGGTTAGGGTGTTTAAGAAAACGTGTGAGGCAAGTAAACTGGTGAACCAGTAGTAAAATGTCTCAGGAATTTTTCGGTATTAAAATTTTTACAGAATATTTTCCTAAATTAGTTTTTAATATGTCTAAAACCGCGTGCAACTTTTTGTGTGCAATAAATACAGTTTTTTGTATGGATGGAACTGTAGCTCCAAGGTCCGTCAGCCCAAATTTCCAGTGGAGCTACAGTTCTGCAGCTATTGGATATACATGTACCAGCTTGGTTTGTTATAGAGTTTCTAAATTTTATCGATTAACTAATGATATTTTGTTACATTTAACTGAGATTTGTAAATGTACATTTTTATAAACCTACGAATATGTGGGGTTTTTGCAGGCAGAAACATTTCCAGTTGATTGGCTCTCCACTGAAATGTATCAATGCATTTCCCACCCTGTGTGACCAAAGGGACAGGTTCTTGAAGCTGGTGAGTGGAAAGGAGAGAGATCATTTCTTCTAGTTAGTGAACAGAAAAAGAATGAAATTTTAATTATAGGTTTTGTAAATGGTTTGAAAGAACTGCAGAATGCATGCAAGACATATAAATAGATTGAAGCCGATTGATGATTGATGATGATCATTCTTTATTAAATGCTTTCTAAACAAGGAGCTTTCTTATAGATGCATAGAGATAAAAAATATATATATTTTTTAAAAAGTCTCCACCATGTTAAAAACAAAATAATTACCAGTAAATTATCTCAGAAAAGCTATTAAATAGTTTGGTGACATCTTGAGGCTACACATTGCTACATGTACTTGTTCTACAGGGCTGGAGCTGCAGTGAAGCCGCGGACATGAATTACTTCTACCGCGAGTTGGTGCCACCTGCCGAGCATCACCGCGTGGAATCTCTGGAGCCGTTCGATGAGTATGAGGAGTGGCACCTGAAGTGTAACCACTATATGGTGGTGGTAGCCTCCAACGCTAGTGGTTTCCCTTCACTGTTGTCTGGTAAATGGTATATTGTGGTGGTAGCCACAAATTCTAATGGTTTACCCTCACTGTTGTATGGTAAATGATATATTTACTAGTGGTAGCCACAAATTCTAGTGGTTTACCGTCACTGTTGTCTGGTAAATGATATATTTACAAGTGATAGCCACAAATTCTGGTGGTTTCCCCTCACTGTTGTCTGGTAAATGATATATTGTGGTGGTAGCCACAATTTCTAGTGGTTTACCATCACTGTTGTCTGGTATTCAAAAGATTTTTATGTTTTAATTACAAGGTGTAAAAGTCTTTAAAATGCAAGGATGAATATTCATGGTTCTGTAGAAATCTAACCCTAAGCTTTATTTATAGTCTGCATTTCTTTTTTCATTATCTCTTTCTCTTTCTAAAAACTATGGACATGAGATGAATTCATTTTTTAGCTCTACAGCGGCACTATCCAAATTAATATATGCCTGTTAATTGGTTATTCTGTAATTATTAACTTGATATGTGGACCATATACATATTGTGGCCTTCTGATCTTTGTTTACCATATGTAAACTTTGTTTGGATTTTGTTAGGATTTGAAATCTTATGAGAACTTTTTGTCTTTGTTGATTAGACATTGAGACTCCGCCCGAGACGGACAGCCCAGGGTGTCTCCCAGTGGAGGGGAGGGCCGGCTGTGACCTAGTCAAGAGGTTTGGACACAGTTCAGTGATGCTGGGGGATGGACACTCACTGGTCAGCTTCGGGGGATTCGGGGAGGAGATGGGTAAACACTGCAGGATCCTTGACCTTACTGTCACAGATATCAGGACGCTTCAGTCCTATGTTGTTCTTGTAAAGGTCAACCCAAGGGAAGTTCAAGGTCAGAACCCACTTGTATAAATAGAAGGACTTTACTGAATGTAGTGAAATGTGTCCCTTTCATTTTAAATAGGTTTATTGTTGTTTGGCTTTTTTTTTTTTGCTAAAAAATTTCAAGCTATGGTGTCTGCTTCAGTTCCCTTATAGAATGTAAATCATACTGTAGATTGAATTCCAGAATTTCAGATCTCATCAATTTTGATTCTACTGCTTTTTCTGAGAACCTGACAGTGTGTATATGACACTAAACATATAAGATTGATACACAGCCAATTGTGCCTCACGTGAAATTCACGTGAAAAGAGCTTCACGTGAATTTCACGTTAAGATCCATGTGAATTTCACGTGAACTTCACATGAATTTCACGTTAAGTGAAATTCATGTGAATTTGTTCATGTGAATTTCACGTGAATGTGTTTCACGTGAATTTCACGTGAAAATTTATCACATTTTTCACTAAAATTTCACGTGAAACACATTCACATGAATTTCACGTGAAAAAATTTCACGTGAAATTCGTGAGTGCTCTTTTCACATGAATTTCACGTGAACATTTCACGTTAAATTCAAGTGAATTTAACGTGAATTTCATGTGAGGCACAATTGCCTGTGTATTCAGTTTTCGTGAATTCAATGAAAATCTCAGTTTCAAGGATACGTAAATTCTTGGACGTGATCCTATTAATACAATTTGTTATTAGAATTTGCACTGCTAAGAACATTTCATATTGTTAATGAACTCAGCAACAAAATCTACGAAAATTGGTACCGGTAATTAACGAATACTGATGAAACCACAGTGTATAAAATTTAGTGTACACACTCTTATTACAGTGAGCAGAATGCATGACCAGAGCATCCTGCTGAGGGATGGATCTGTGCTTCTGGTGGGTGGAAGGACCTCCCCAATTCACATGTGTACCCAGGTTCTAAAAATAGAATTCATCAGTAAAGATCCACAAGGCTCAAATGTGATCTGCACGAATTGTGGTCTAATGGCAGAGGATGTGTGTCAACACAAAGAGAACATTAGTCCCCAAGAGCAAGTTTTTGTGGAGGTATCCAGTGTTAACAGTGAATCCGATTCATTTACAAATAGTTTGTGTCCTCCTAATGGTAGAAGCCAAGGACACCACAATACAGAGAGCAGTGGTGACCAGAGACCGAGCAGTAGACCTGATAGTGTCAATAGTGTGAACCATAGACCTAGTGAAGTCAGTGAAAATAGATTGATGAATAGAAACAAGAATTGTGGAGATAATGGCGCCTGTGATAAGTGTGTCTGTGATGGGGGGTTGGGGAGGGGGGAGGTTGCTGTGGGGGATGATGTGGGGTTGGGGAAGGGTGCTGTGAGGGGTGATGGGGGGCAGGGTGGTCAGTATTCAGAGGTGAGGTTCCAGGAGGTGAAGATGTTGGGGGACTGTCCATCCCCACGCTGGAGACATGCCGCCGTGCTGATTCATTATCAAGGTCAGTTAGAGGGCAGACACAGATGTCTAGCATGGAATTAGGGTCAAAATAAAAATAAGCTTCAGTTTCTTGGGCGAACATTTTGAATGTTTTTTTTATGGCAGGCAGGTTGATTTGAAAAGGGGAAAAACTCGGATTGCTTCTTTTGTTTTTACTTTAAATTGAAATATTGATATGTTTTCCCCACTCTGATTTAAAGTCACCACCCGTTTTGAATACGTATATTATTGTTAGATTTAATGAAATGTTAAAACTTACCTAACCAATTTGGTATGTACTTTTGAAAAATTATCATTAATTCAAATCTATCCTTTCTCAAAAAAGAGTCTTCCAGGCAAAGCTTCTGGCACTGTATGTTTAACTGCAGAAGCGCACTAAATGGCATGTTTTATGGCTGTTCCATCTATTGACAAAGAGCGTATAATTTTAATGGCTTTAACATAACAATGCAAAAATATTTCAAACAAATAAACATCAAAATGAATATGAATATAAGCATTGAATGCTTATTTTTGGATATCGTTGGTCCTATAACACACCAGGCTGTGCAGACAAATTGAATACTACGCTATAGCATTTCAACAATTTCAACAGATTTTAAAGTTGTCATTGGGCTAAATTCAATTATCGTTTTGCAAAAATGACAAATATATACAGCCATGTAGTTCTGCTTCACTTCTTATTAATTTATCTTAGTTTACAGAGTTTTAAAAAAAGCAAATGATTTGATATTTTCCCCCACTACTTGACAGCAAGTACAATATTGTCCCAGCCCTACTACTTGTTTAATTTAAGTACACATCATTAGAATTTTTCTTTGATTCTGAAATGCATGTTTAAAACAAGTGTCCATCATTAAAATTTTCCCATCATGCACTTTGTCAGGTCGTGACCTGTTGTATTTACATGGAGGCAGGACAGACAAGGAGCTGGCATTAGACGACGGCTACCTGTTCAACACAGAGACTTTTACCTGGACAAAGGTGAGCTAATTCCTGCAACTGTCTGATATGATTGTATTTTTGATAAAATAGCAACATTTTTTTCATGTAAAATCTCTAAAACTGTAAAATCATTAATTCACAAAATTATCTAGTTAAAAGAGATAAATGTATTTCTGATAAATCATGCAGAAATATGTTTACAGTCAAAATTAAGCTTTCAAATTAAAAAACTAGTACTAATCTTAAATGTTATTTGCATGTAAAGAGTGATGTTGCAACTATTTGTTATAGATTGAGGACAAAGGTCCAGGAAGACGGCAATCCCATACTGCCTCAGTATGGGGAGACCAAGTGATCATCGCAGGAGGGATGGATCATGGACTTCAGCCTTTGGCCTCGGTGTTCATGTTCAGTGTTCACACAAGACAGCACACACTGCTGCAGGTTCAAGGGAGCCTCCTGCCAAGGTACAAAAAATCATCTTGGACCCCCCCCCCCCCCCCCCCAAAAAAAAAATTTAAAAATTATCCCTCGGATCCCCCTGGGAAATTTTCTGGATCTGTGCCTTTACTTGTACCTGGTATTTTTTTATGAAGAGTTCATTGGTAATTCAGCCAATTATTATATTTTTATGAATGTTCTATCCAGTGTTGTTGATTGACAGGTACTCACATACAGCCCACGTGATTGACAATCAGCTTATACTGGTGGGCGGAGTCAATGTCAATCACACAGTGCCGGGCGTGGCTGTCATTGATATTGACAGCAAGAAAGTGAGGGAATTCTCTATTCCAGTAAGTGAGCTACTTCTGATTATTCCATAGTACATTGTAAAAATGTAAGACCTAGTTGTTATATGCAATAAATAATAAATGTACCGGATATCCTGTTATTGTCACAATGACCTTATTTTATCTTTTTCACAATTTCATTCACACATTACAAAAATTGCAATTTGCAAAATTTATATCCGGTTTAGTTGTAAAAACTTTTTAAAATTGCAAAAAAGCTTGCCTTAATGAAAAAGGTTACATTATTACATTATTACACTAATGCATTGTGTTTATGTGTAGTGGTTTGTGGCAAATATTTGTGATCGAGAGATATGCATCTCGTACATTTATTACCATACAATAAATAAAGTGATTTGGGACAAAAAATATTGTTTTCTGTCACTGAAAAATTCTTTTTCTTGTGTCTGTTGTTTAATTCTTAGTAAACAAATAAATTTGTTGTTTTTTTAGGTGGAATATGGAGAACAGCTGTTGATGTTACACAAACACACAAGCTGTTACCTTGGCAACAACAGAATTCTGGTGATTGGGGGTGGGGGCAACTGCTTCTCATTCGGAACTCATCTGAATTGTTCCCCATTTGAGATAGACATCAGCCAATGCTGGGGAGAAAAGTGATATAGACTTGATTTTTAACAGATATAAAATTGCTTGTAGTAAATGAGGGAGCTTCTTAAAAAGGGAAAGTGTTGTAATAATTGCAGATGGGTGTAAAATAAACAAAGTATTTATTTATTTTAGTTAGTTAGTTATTTTGCTTTAATTTTGTTGAAGCTTCCAAGTCTTAAAATATTAATTTTGATACCTGTATTTTCAGAACACACATAGGCAAACAAACATAGTTGTGCAATAAAAATACATGTAATATTTTGATGTAGCTTCTTGTCCAAAAGAACTGTCACACAATGCTTTTCATCATTTTTAAACTATCTTACCTCGTGCTCACATAAGTAATGATGAGATAATCACAAGCATTGACAAGAGTTATGCCCCTTTTCTATACGTTACCCCTAAAAAAATGTTTTTGTCCTTATAATTTCAATAGATTTTTCCAACAACTATATTTTTTCAGTACTAGACCTAATTTTTCACAAAACTATTTCTGTTGCAATTGATTCGATAAACAATAATTTGACAACTAAATATCCATATTATACATGTATTTATAATATGCATGTGTTTCATAAAGTTTCAAATTTATTTTGTTCATATGCATCTTTCACTCCTTCCTTTCATTTTTTAAAAGTTTTTAAACATATCATACGGCCATATTTTGGTTATAAAGTAATTCATAGCATAATTAAAACATAAAATTTGAAAACATTACAAATCTCGATCCTGCCTTCATGTTCTATGGGCTGATAATGAAAATGCTTCATATATTTGGTAACACTCATTGCATGATTGTGATAACACATCACACCATTCATAAATTATTCATAAATTACATGTAATTTGAACTGGCAACACAATTAAAACATATTTATATTTATAAAACATGATTCACAAAATAGATTTCATCACATTTTACAGGATTTATTCAAATCAAGAAACACTTAGTTTTGGCACTCTGTTCCTTTTTATCCTTGACCCAGTACCTGTATCACGGTCATTTTCACTGATTATTGGAGATCTTGTAAAATACAGAAAACACCGAACACAAACGTGGGAATCTAATAATGGACTCGACTCCGTCAATGCATTACATTATGAATGAAGTCATATTGGCATTTAAATATTGGCGGGAATAATGACGTCATCAGTCATCATTAAGATTGACAGTCATAGTAACTCCTTCACTGTCTGAATGTTTATCTACCACTGGTTCCCAAAGTACGAGATAAACCAACCAGTAGCCAACGTTAAACAAGATAAACACAATGGGAAACAGAAAGCGTGACACTCGGTCTATATTCCGGGCTTTCTCCCGGTTTTGCGATGGCGTGAAAGAGAACCCTTCCTTCTGACTGGTGGGACTCTCTGTCTTGGGTGAATGCTGAAAGACAAAACGACAGATATGTTTTACTGATTTTATATGCCTTGAATGCTTAAAAGTAAGAAAGAACTTGAAGTTCTTTTTAAACCTAGTATAAAGTATAAATTATGCAAAACGGTGTTCATTCACGTTTGACCTCAACATCACAAGTATTATAATTTAATTTCCACATTGGCTGTTAAGTTTGATTAACAAAATTAGCTATTTAAGATTTTTGACTTTTTTTTTTTAAAGCCATGACCCCAAATGTTCGTGTTATTTGATAAAATTGAGGTCAGATATACTGAATCTGCTAGATTTTTCTAGTTCTAATGATCAATTTACGCTCCCCTCTGATTAGCTGCTTCACAATTGATGACGGAAATTCAGCCAATTGCGAAAATGATTACAGGGCTCAAATTAGACTTTTGCAACATCTTGATAATATTTTCGAGTATGTTCCTGCAAAAAACTAGGGTTTCGCTTTCTTATTGGTTTATTGAAAATAATAAATATCCATTATGAACCATGGCCAGTCAGTGTTTAAGAGATTCTGTTGGTTTCCAAAGACGAATATATATAACCTTTTCATTTAGTGTATTACCTTGGAGTTTCCGTTGACAAGAGAAGGTAAATCCAGCACTGATTTCCGCCGACTTTCCACTCGGTTGGAAACATTCACCCAGGCAAACTCCAGGAGTCCGGCGAACACAAAGAACAGACAGGCGAAGATCCACACGTCCATGGCCTTCACATAAGACACAACCGTCAGCCCGCGCACGGCGGCCGAGCTCTGTGTTGTCATAGTTAGTACCGTCAGGAGGCCCAAGGAAATTCGGGCTGGAACTGCGTCAATGCTCAGCCAGAAGTTGACCCAGGACAGTATGACGACTAGAACACACGGGACGTAAGTCTGGGTGAGGTAGTAGCCAATGTTCCTCTCCAGGTGTATGTCCAGTCCGATACAGGTGTAATTTACTGAAAATGATACGTAGTGCACGTACTGGCTTGGAAAACAACACTAGTATATAACTAATTACTTTCATTTATAACAAGTTTTCAATCCGAAATTATCTTATACTGAATTATTCAATCCCCAAAAAAGAACATTTTTTCATCCTTCAAAATTACATAATTATGTTGCGGTTGGTACCCCGGTTGAACCAAGGGATATTCAAACATTTTAACATACTGCTCATCTAATCATGCTTACTGGATAATATATCTATCCACAATATATAACACGCCTTTAATAGTGATTACTAAAGGAATATCATTCGGATATCATTCAATTTGATATAAGTCGAAAGATGACTCAGAAAAAGTTGTTTTCTCAATTGAAACAAAGCCCCTTACTGCCCATGTACTGCTGGTCACATAAGAAGGACCTCATCAGAGTGATGTCAAACTGTGGCAGCCTGAGGGTGCTGGAGATCTCGGCGGGCGTGTCCCTCCATCGGACCACCAGGGTAGAGGCGCTGTGACTGTCTGGGGACAGAATATACAACCGTACAGTGGTTGTGTTATATAGCCGGAATGTTATATATAGTGGTGTTTTCTATAGCGGTTGTGCTATATAACGAATGCTATAACAGCTCATGTGTTTTATAGCGGTTGTGTTTGCGGGTATGTTATATAACGGATATGTTATATAGCGGGTATGTTATATAGCGGGTGTGTTTGCGGGTAAGTTATATAGAGAGTGTTTATATGGGTGGTGCGTTATAAAGTGGATATGTCAAAATACAAACATTTTAACATATTTTTTGTAATTTTTTTTTTTTATTTTAAAGAAAAGGATCATGAATGTTCATATGCGTTCGAGAAAGCTAACATCAGAGGAAATAATATATATATTTTTACAGATAAATGGCAAGAATATATAAGTATTTTATTAATTATTATCAAAATTTAAGAGATATGAAGTTCAGAAAAATCATAACTCACAGCTCTCCATGCGGATGTCACAAATCTGCTTGTCCAGTGGATATTTGTGGAGGTCCATCATACAGGAAAACACCCCGGAAACTCTAGAGGAACCAAGGAAATGAATCCAAGATATATCTTTTAAAGTTAATTTCCTATGCTGAAACCATGATTAGTCATTATAGCATAATGCTATATTAAATTATGATTTCAGGTTTTTTTCAGACGACTATATATACAGTATCAAAGGTGCAGGTGATTTATTCTTACAATATTCTACGTAGTTATTTTAGTGAAAACGTATAAGATTTTATTTATTAGGACATAAGACGATATTTGATTATATGCTACATGTATCTAGGAATGCAAATTTATATACACTATTTTGGTTTTATAATATATATACATTTTACAAAACAAATTAAAAACAGAATATTTAAGTCAAGATCAACTTATTTTAAACTTTTTTCTTGCATAAGATGTGTAAAAAAAAAAACCATCACAGTATATTTCATGTCTACAGATGTATAATCAACTATCAAAATAATTGAGGTTTAATTAAAACATAGTAAATATTATTCATAAAATTTTACGGAAGGTCAGTATACTTGTTTTTCAAGGTCGCTAGTACCTCCCACTAACCAATTCAAGACTCCAAAAAAATTAACAAACTGTTTAAATATCATAGAGTTAAATGAAAGACAGCTGCCAAGAGGGTATAGAGTCCATTGGTTTCTCACCTAGCACTGTACAGTACCAGTCCGTCCGGGTAAATATACATCATTTTGTTGGGCACAGTGACAGTGTGGAATTTGGCGGTCTTTTCGTTGATTATGTAGAGGTCGGGTACCCAGATTTTGTCCATTAGTTTGGGGTCAAGCTCTAGGTTTTCTATCCCCAGGGATTCGTTAAAGCGAAGGCGCGGGTCATACCACCTCTGTCTCAGGTAAAAAGACATGTCGTAGTCCTAGAATCATACAGGTAAAAAGTTATGTCGTAGGTCTAGAATTATACAGTTAAAAAGACGTCGTAGTCGTAGAATCGTACAGGTAAAAAGACATTTCGTAGTCCTATATCTATACAGGTAAATAGATAAGTCATGATTCTACAATTATACCGAAAAAAATAAAATATTAGCGTCTATTGATTTTTTTTCAAATGGTTATAAATATAACTAGAATTCGAATTAATGAAAGTTTGAATGGCTAATTATCATATTGACATATTTTAATTCTTAATCGTTAAGCGCATTACTCAATATATAATTGGAAAAGGAGATTAGAATGTACACCTTACTAGTATTTCAATTTACACACACACACACACACACACACACACTCTCTCTCTCTCTCTCTCTCTCTCTCTCTCTCTCTCTCTCTCTCTC
>WFKH01011925.1:11836722-11868450 GCA_016163765.1 Magallana hongkongensis | reverse complement strand
CTCTCTCTCTCTCTCTCTCTCTCTCTCTCTCTCTCTCTCTCTCTCTCTCTCTCTCTCTCTACCTATATATGCTCTACCTATATATGTAAGGGGAGGTATTCTCATATGCTTATCACAGTGGTTTCAGAGATGTCGGTGATCCAAGAACTACAAAATTCTAGGACAACGATTTGACCTACCATGCTAGAATCGCTGATAGAGTCAATGCTCAGGATATACAACTGGACGTTTTCTGTAACTGGCAAACCTGTGAAGTGTAAATAGAATGTCACGTGCCGACGACCTTTCAAATTTCAATTAATATTTATTACAGAATTGACCAATCAGTTATCAAGAAAATATGTAAATCAATGCACCCATATTTTGAATTTCAAAAATGTGTGTAACAGTGCATATTAGGAAATATTTAGACGACTTAATGTTTGAAGTTCACTTAATAAAAACATAGGCAAAACATTCTAGGATGCCAATCATAATACATTGTACCAGACGTTGTCTAAAATAATTATGATTTGGTTGCTATAAAAATTGATAGAACTGATAAAACATATACTAGTACGTGCTACAATAAGGGTATACTTTTCAGCTTTTAAAGTTTTTAGTCCTTTCAAAAAAACATGTAGTTCACTAATAGCAGCATGAGAATTAAACAAATTGACACAAAATGACACTGTCAGGCAACTGTTGTAGTCTTGAAGAATGTTCAGTCCTTCCCGCTTAAGTTAATTCTGTTAGCTACTCAATTCTGTTAAAAGTAATCAAGAAATAGAAATATCAGGGCAGCTATTGGCATTGAATATAACCATTCCTGTCAATGGGAGTGCTTCATAATTAAGGCAGATATTCCAATCGCAACTTTTCGGGGTTTTTTCCGGCAGAGTTTTTCTGCTTGTCGGGAAGGCCCAAGATGTTGCGATTGGCTGAATTTTGAAGCTGATTCTTGCGTTACCGTTTGGACTCGGAAGTCTAAGGGGCCATGTGACTTCTATAGGCGTGAGAGGCGATAAAACATGTTGGTACATATCAAATATGTTGGTATTAATAACAAGCACCAACAGTAACTTATGTATGAAATTAAAAATCGATCAATACAAGTGACGTCACAAAATAACTGCATGTGATGTTGGACAACATGTGCTGAACCAGTCCACGTTGGACTTACCTTCTGTCACGGGAGCCTGTGTTGCCTCGTATCCGTCCAGTATTTGGTTTATTAGGCTGTGTCTACAAAGGAAGTGACGTAATGATAGAAACCCGTTAGTAGGAGTATATTTGTTACATGTAAATGGACTAGGTGGGTGGGTTGGAGGTAACTTGGGACTGTTAATGTTTTTCACAATTTTTATGTTTTGTCCATCGACAGACCAAGTATAAATATATAAGTTGCTAGATTAAATCAAACATTTAGCCAAAAACCTTAGACAGAAGATTACATGTATATTTCATTACATCAAATTCAATCGCTAGTTCCCTCGTTTAGTACAATTTTCAATAAAGTGATATTAATTTCCCGTCGCATTGTGCCAGCCGAAAATTGTATAATGTAGGTAAATAAAATTATTGAGAAACATATCCACATTGTTCCACCTTTTTTTTCGTTGTTTGAGAGACATTCTGCAAATCTCTTGTATATAGAACCATTTTAACAAGAGCTTGGACTTTGGGTAGTTGTGTCAAACAGCAATGTGACGTAGGCATGTCTATTTCATTGTAGGCCACTCAGCCATGGCTCTGTGAAATCAACAAGATTTGTCTGGCTTTTGAGCTAAGACTACGCAATCGGTGTATATTTCGCTTGAAACCGCGTCATTTTTAACTTGTTTTGACGCAAGAAATAGATAGCTACGCCCTACTGAAAGTCCAAGGTCTTGTTAAAATGGTTCTAAATCATATTATAATAAAAAAGGACCTCAATTTTATGGGAAAAAAAAAGGATCACCAACTCTTACTGTACACGAAACCCATGCTTTAGCAATCGAACCGAAAATGTACGGGAAAATCGGTTTGACAGACCGAGAGGCTACAGCTCTCAGCTAAGGACTTACTCACAGGTATAAGACTGAAATCTGTTTGCTGGTGGTCTTGAGGTTTTTCTTTTACTAAAATACTTGAAATAACATATTTGACATGTCTGATGTAAATTGTACCAGTCAATGTTCTATCTGGTGATTACGTAACTTTTCAGGTGTTTAATGTGGTCGATTCCTGTAAGAAAATTTTTCATTAAAAACTGTAAAGAATCGAGTAATAAATTACACCAAGAAAATTAACAGGATCTTTTATGTCCCAAACTTTTTATAATGTTTCCTATCGACTTAAATATTTAGAAGTTAAAATTGGTTTAAAATGTTACAATGCTGAGCATACGAGACCAAGTCCAAGCACTATATATTTAAGTCAACATATTAAAATTAAAAAAAAAATAAATAAATAAATCAAAGAAATTTTAAAGTTCAATGCCAATTTCCTTGAAACTTACAGATTTCTTTCAGCATCTTATTTTTGTATGTTTTTTGGGGAAAAATGATGATTTATTCGTGTATATTGACTTATTGAACACTGATTTATTAATGACACTTAAAGCGTGGTGTGTATTGGACATCAATATCCTTACTACATAAAAATCTGAAATACAGTATACAATACTTATCAATTATTTATGATGCAGAACCAATTATTTTGAAGAAAACACCTTTACCTGATGTTAATTGGAGAAGTTGTATGGATAGATTTCGGACATAAAAATAACACTGTTGCAAGCAGGAAGAGCAAGGCGTTCTGTTCCATTGTCTGAAGAAGAAAAAACAAGTTTCAAATTTTATTTTTTCGATTTTTTTTCTCATTAATATTTAACGATTTGCACAACTGAAAATACTTCAAGATATCATATGTAGAATCTCCAGTGGGTAAACTGACATAAGTGTATATTGTTTCAGACTTGTCGATATTTTTTTCTCTGTTCGACTTTGTACATCGTTATTCCATACGATCGAATTCAAATATTATTTTCATATAAATTCATTGTGAATGATTTTGAAATGTAATTTTTTTATCTAAAGGTAATAAACCAATACAAATGCAAGAGTTAAATCTATATCTTTTTATGTACGCAGATGACATGGTAATTTTCTCAGAAACTGCACATGAACTTCAGGAAATGTTAAATACATTATATACTTATACTTCTGTTTGGGATCTTACTGTATATGTTCAAAAAACCAAAATTGTCATTTTTAGAAACGTTGGTAAAATTCGCAATAATGAAAGGTGGCACTTAAATGGCGAGCTAATTGAAATTGTCGATAGCTTTACATACCTGGGCCTTTTGTTATAATATAATGGCAAGTTTAACAATGCACAGAAACATTTGGCGAGCCAAGGGAGAAAAGCCATGTTTTCTTTGAAGTCAAAAACAAGTCAATTGTATCTGAACACAGAAACAATGCTGTCAATTTTCGATACTTATATTGCTAGTATACTAAATCATGGCTGTGAGATATGGGGCGTGCATGCTGCTAATGATATAGAAAAAGTACACTTAGAATATATGAAGTCTGTGTTAAGTGTGAAGAAGAATACAAACACTGCAATTGTATATTTTGAAACTGGGAGGCTACCTATGAAAATTATACGATTGTTTAGAATATTCAAATTTTGGTTCAAATTGTTACAAAGTCAGAATTGGATTTCGCAGTCCTGTTACAACATGCTGTATAATGAGTGTGAATTGTCTTTGTCACCTGTTGACAATTGGGTTAGTGTAATTAAAAATAAACTTTTTGAAATTGGTCTAGGGCATATATGGTATGAGCAAGAATATATACATTGTGCAACTTATTTTCCTATAATTAAGCAAAGAATCATTGATCATTTTATTCAACAACTTGTAGAACAGATTAATTCCTCATCTCGATGTTATTTTTACAAGCATAATTATTATTGATCAGTTTTCATTAGAATATTATTTAACAAAACCAAAACCTTCTACATATAAGAAACACATTGCAAGAATTAGATTGTCATCTCATACACTTGCAATTGAAAGTGGACGACACGCGAATGTACCAAAGGAAAGACGTTGTTGTAAATTTTGTTCTGAAATCGAAAATGAATTCCATTTTGTTTTGATATGTCTACAGTATAGAGAAATCCGAGTTAAATATATAAAGAAGTATTATTGGAAAAAACTTTCTGTATACAAATTTATACAATTATTAAGTGTTCAAAATAAAGAACAGTGTAATTTGGGAAGTATCTCCACCTAGCTTTTAAAATTCATGATAATTAAGAAAATTCTCTGGGGGGTTTTCACCGGGTAGTAAAAAATTTATTATATATACATTGTCAATGTACTTTATTGTTTACATTATTATTTACATTTAAATTCAATTAAGGAGGCTGAAACTACCGATCAGATATAGATCTAACCTAAAAATTTTCATTTGATTTTTTAGCCATTCAATGATAAAATAATATTTATATATATTCATTTTATTGTAAATTTCTAATTTCCCTACATCATTACAAGAAGCTGTTCTTTTCAAGGAGATCAATATAGTCTAACAATGGATACAGTCAGCCACCCCGCTTAAGGATACTATGTTTTAGTTTGTTGTCATGTTGTAAATTTTGAATTTACTGGGTGGGTGTAAATACAAAATTTACAACATGACAATTGTATTTACACCCACCCAGTAAATTCAAAATTTACAACATGACATTGTTCTCGTTGACAAGAAACCAGTATCAGTATGTCTTTGATACTATTCTTGAATTATTTAGTAAACAGATATATAAAATCAGTTTTTCTTTATAATTTGAGAGAGAGAGAGAGAGAGAGAGAGAGAGAGAGAGAGAGAGAGAGAGAGAATCAATGAACAGACAACTATGTGTTTTATCTCAGCTTCACAATGTGATTTTTTTTAAAATCCAGGATTATCTTTTAATCATTCTACCAACATAAAACTCATGTATTTATTTGCCATGCATAATAAATATTTTTGTCATCAATTAATTATAATTTACATAAATTACGTTTTATGTTCAACCAAATATTAAAGCAAAGCAAAATTTATCATTCCTTATTGATAAATCATTAAGAGACCTTTTACTTTTTTCTGGATTGTTAGAGAATCCGGAATAAAATATTAAACCCTACAAATGAACATCTTACGACTTTGTAGTTCTAATAAAATCTGATCACACAAATTTTCTAATGAAATCGATTCAAAAATTTTGTGATCACAGAAATTCAATACTATAGCCATTGCTTGGTTTTTACAAAAAAAAATTTACAATATGCTTTAAATTCAATCTAACCTGATTTCCTATTAGCACGAGTCCACCATATAGATGTATGCTTGTAGTTTACTTTCAATTATGAATGTTCATGTTAACTCCCCGAAGTTTAATTCAATACAATCATTTGATAACAAATAAAGCTGTTTATATATTTTCACGCTTTGCCTTAAAGCTTTAAATCTCTCCAGACTGGTTTTATCCAGACTCCAATAAATACATGTGTATGCTGCCTAAATGGCCTTTGCCATTCTCATTTGACTCATTTGACAGTAATCTTCGATTTTGGCTGGATCATTAAAAGGACTGTTTTGTAACATTGTTTTATAAAATCGTGCACTTTTAACTATAGTGCACGTCAGCTTTTAAATTCATCTGCTGACCTTTAATATTCAATATTTGAATTCGTATAAACCCTATTAATTTATTTTATGCTTTTTTTTCTACTTTTGTTTATCTTGGTTGGGACAAACTTAAGTGCTATTGTATTAATTAAGCTGATAACATAAAAAGTGTTTAAACAGTTAAATGTCATTATTTCTAAAATTGCACAAGAAATAATAATCTTACCGTGACCAGGCTACGCTCTGGTCCGTAGGACATCTGTCATTTTAACGATAGAACATTCTATCTAAAATTGCAAGATTTCCTTCATTCAAAACACCAAACCCCCAGATTGTCACTATTTTGATGTATGTTGAGATTTTTTTTACCTAAATCACAGCACCAATTCTTTATTGAAAATCGTTCTATGCATATCATGCCGTCGGTTAATCGATAGTTATATGTATGAACTAGTAAATGATTCAAAATAAATAAAACATTTATAACTGCATATGGAGAGAGAGAGAGAGAGAGAGAGAGAGAGAGAGAGAGAGAGAGAGAGAGATTTTCTGACCAGAAAGATACTTTATTTTGACAATAAAACCCCTTCTTGTATTTTGTTTTGTTGGAAATGATTCAGGGTATAAATTTACATGTAGTTCCGTTCATAAAGATGCGTGTGATACTACATTAAAGATTATTAGATACGCATCGGAACTCAATAATGTATAAACTCGACGGCTCGTTTTCATCTTGCGAAAGTCTTTGAATTTTTGTGAAAAAAACTTTTTTTATTGATTACAAAAAAAAATCCAATTGATTTCTAAAACTCTCTTAGGGTTTCTGGGGTTTTTTTTTATCAGCATATACCAATTACGTGCTATTACTATTATGTATAAAGTATGTGGTCACATATTTTAGCATTAAAATTTGAACATTTTCCTATATCGTTATATAAAGCTCTTCCTTTAAAGGAGATTAATATAGCATAAAAATGGCTACGACCATTCAGCCCTCCTCAGACCCGAGAGAAGTCCTTTGAGAACAACGGCATTTAGAGTTTTACGACAATTTGACACTAAAAACGAACCAAGGACCTAGTTACGAAACTCCGGAATTGATTTTGTTGGAGCAAAAGACTTTAATGATAATGTCCATTCTTGATGATCTCGAGGTTTATAGCCGAATAAATATCAGGTCCAAAGCAAACATCTAGAATACAGCAGAGTACCTAATATATTTTGTGAGAAACCTTTCAAAGTGAATAATCATTTGATATCTAAAGGCGATTTACTAGAGATTCTTCACCAGATTGTTTTTAATCATTAATATTTTATGTTGGCTAAATCAACAAAAACAAATGTCTACTATATGCAGAGCATTGATTCCATATAATTGAAAGGATATTTTTTTTATTAATTAGCAAATATCTAGAGCTACTTATCGCGATCCTTGCTTTTTGTCTTGGTTTTGATACTTATTCATCAAAATTTCACGTTTAGATTAAGCGGAACCACTTGAACGCCGAAGAAAATCGCTTTTTTAATCTGTTGAAGGTTCTGTCTTAAGTAAAGCCCCTAATCATAATCTTTAAGGAATAAATGAATAGTGCATCGCTAGAACACGCAAAGAAGTTCACTTCAAAAAATGTCTTCGTGACATGAATTCATTATCTACAATACGTCCGTATGCATATATGTAGGTACGATATCATCGTGTGGTGTAAGAAGGAGCCCCCCCCCCCCCCCCCCCCCACCACCATCCAACATAACCATTATGTACATGTTACTTGTACATGTTTGAAGCCAACTCCCCCACCCCCCATCCTTCTCCCGGTAAGTAAAAATACTATATAAATGTTATCAAACTATTTTGAATAAAGAAACCACGTTTTAATGGGGGAAAATATAATAATAAGGATACTAGCAATATTCAAGAATTCAAAATTACTTAAAGAAAAGTTATAGGATTATAAGGGCTACGTTTCAAATATATAGAATTTCTTTTTAAGAAATACATGTAGGTGTAAATATACATGTACATGTGTACATTTTCAAAGGTCTACGATGTGAAATAACACTGCTGATATAAAGTTAACAATTAAATCTGGTAAGGAATATATCTTGCGTTCGATTTAATGCACACATGTACTGGTAATAATTGTATATGGTTCTTTGTAAAAAGTATGTTCATTATAAATCAGCCAAGGAAAAACCCAATAAATCTTTATGTTTTACTCTCTCTATATCTAAAAAAGGTATAGACTTTAAAATACAAGTAAGTAGATAAATTGAACAAATATTGATCCATTGATATATTGATCCATTATTGATCCATTGATCCATTATTGATCCATTGATCCATTGATCCATTATTGATCCATTGATCCATTATTGATCCATTGATCCATTGATCCATTATTGATCCATTGATCCAGGAATACAAAGGATATTATTTTGTCACTTTTTTAAAAAGCAAAATAAGCTTAGCATTCTATGCCGTCGGGACCTACTAGTATATTCTGCAGTCATTATATTCATATGAAATTGTGACATTTCAGTAGAGGAAATGTGATGAGATGAAAAATAATTACTAAGTAAAGAGGAACCCTTACCTGAATCCGGGGGATTTACCGATTGCTCTGGTCCTTACTAATATCTCTGAATTCACTTTTCACAAACTGGTATTCCATGAACTACCGCTCTTTAAACACATTGAGTACACGTACAACAATTGCTCGGTCTGATCTCTACTGAAAACAGACCTTGTGTACATGTATATATATACGCATTGTGACATTTTAAATCTGGAACTCATTGTGCGCGGGGTAGTGCTTTGAGGCAGCATCTTTGTATGGAGTTCTATAAATCAACCCATACCAGTAATGGGCATTGATTTATTTCTTCAGTGCTAGGGTGTGAAGTACGACGACGGAATGTTTAAATCTAAACTCACCCCAAATGAATACTTCAACAAAAATATAATTACCAATCATGTCAGTATTAGGGTATGTAAATAGCGGAAGACGGATATAATTAAAAGTACACAATATAATGAATATATTCATAATCCCTGTGTCATTAATTAAGATAGAGTCCTATGGGACATGGTTACAAACCAATTTACGGATCTTTGCTTTCTCATATCCGCATGCACCACTAGTCTGGCAAAGAAGCGTTACAATCTCATTTACTGAAAATACTTTCATGATCATCCTTTAAATCATCATGGACGACATCTATAAAGGATGATATATAACGAGATCTTGATCACACAAACAAGTCTTCGCCACGGCATGGAATCGCTTACAACATACCCTTGAGTTGATCCATTGCCATTAGGGCCTTTCGTCGAAAGTAAAGGTCCTTTGCTATTCAAGAACTACTTTTTAACAAAAAAGCAGACTTTGGATTGTATTATTTATTGACAATGTTTTAGGATTTTTTCTAGAAATGACGACTTGTGGAGTTTTGTCCTCGCCATTTTACAAACAAACGACCAAAGAGACAGACGAACGGACAGACATCCAAAACAGCCAACGGACAGTCAAAAAGACATACGGAGACAAAAGAGACAGACAGGTGGACGGAGAGCCAAATGGACGGACAGTCTATAAGACAAACAAACAGGCAGCTAAAAAGACAGACAGCCAAAAAGACAGAAGAAGAGCCAAAGAGACAGACAGACTGAAGGAGAGCTAACAGACGAACGGACGGACAGTATTAACGACAAACGGACGGACATCCAAAGAGACAGACGGACGGATGGAAAGCCTAAGAAATAACGGACGGACGGATAGCCAAAATGAATGACAGCCAAAAAGACAGACGGAGGGATCGCCAAAAGATAGACGGCAGACAGACAGATAGGCAACATGTTGCAAAACCCCAGATTTTCTGTTATCAGTAGATTTGCTATTCTGTCATTAAATAATACGACAATTACGTTTGTTATAACTATAATTTTTAAATACCGAAGAACTTGCTCCTCTACAAGCATTGGCAGATTTAGCCAATTATGTAGGAAATTCAAAAGCGCCGCCTATCGGCGTAATCGAGTTATGTCTCTTAAAATGCTCGTGGAAAAAAAAAAGAAAACAAGAATATTTTTTTTAACTATATTTGTAATTATATGTTGAATGTTATTCACCAAACACGTAAAATTGTAATAATTGTAATTAAATTTTGTATGAAAACACAACTAACTAAAACCGTCAAATAGTAGATTTCTTGCGATTGCCTGGCTTCGCAGCCAATCAGAATCCGTTGCCCGAGTTTTGATTTTATCGGCTTAATCTGCCAAGGGTTAGAGGAGCAGAGTGGATCGTAAACCCTTTGGCTAGCGAAGATGGTTCAAGCTATGTCACTGCATGCACGTCGTCTGTTACAGTACAGAAATAATTCTTCTAGTATACATATTAATGATCTGGTTTTATGACACTGGCACTGGATTTATTCCAACAGCAGTGTAGAGACAAATAATTTACAAGATATATGCCTACGCTCATTATAATGTGAGTCAGCTCCGATCAGCAGATCATTTAATCCCAGTACATAACACAAAACATCAAAAGTGTTAAAGTGTTCCATACATAGGATATAAAAAAAATATATGATTATCATAATATTTGGAATTCATAACTTGATAAGAAAATTCTAGAGATGTATTTGATAAGGACTAGACCCATGTAACAAAAACATTTATGTGATTTATTTAATTAATTAGTGAAAAAGATGTTGGTGAGAGTTTGTATACATAATATCCCGGTATTAACAGATTCGATTGAATAGAACTTAGAACGCAAATAAGAATTCAAAGATTAAAAGATAAGCACGAGGAAGGCTTAATGTCACGTGACACAGCGTGATAAAATTTTAATCTTCAAATGAGATTTATTGTGTATTAAATATTTGCCATGGAGGTAAGATCTGCTATTTACCATATTAAGAATTAATCCGTAAGGATATTTTCATGCCTGGTATTAACGTTGGTCAGAATGATGTTCATAAACTAGGTCATTCTAAGGTCACAATGTAATTGTGTGAAAATAACCATCTGACATACTGTCAACAAGATATAACAATGTCAAGTCATTTTTTGACTAGAATTATTCTACATTCAGTTTTACATAAAAATGGTTAATCTACTTTAGTTTTCAAAGTAGGGTTCTTGCCATATTTTACAATTTTATTTCAAAGACAACAAAGTTAAGGTCAGATGACACGCTCCTCAATTTTATTTAACTTTTTTCCATTTTTACTGCGACTTTTTACATAAACAAATTACAAATTTATTTGCAATCATAGAAGAGCAAGAAAGGGGTGAAAATCCGGATAATTTTTATTAGAACTCTTTATTACGAGGAGATACAAAAAGATGCTCGAGGAACGTGTCGTCTGACCTTAATTTATGAAAAAAATGGTGGTTGTTCAGAGTCCAAAGAACAATTTGAAAGTCAATTTACTTAGTTACACAATTGTTCAGGGACCAATGGTTCTGGTAGAAGTTACATGTAGTATGGTCTCCTTTCAAGAGAACATTTCAACTGTGTTCTTAAAATAAAGAAAACAGTACTTTGACTACTTAAAGGGGCATGGTCACGATTTTGGTCAAATTTTATTTTTCTATTTCTATTATTTACAATGCTAAAGTAAGGCATTTCTAATGATCATCCAAAATTTGAGTGTCAGTCGAAAAGAGATAAGCAAGGTACAGAGCTCACAATTCTTTGTCATGTAAACAAGGCTCGTGCCCTGTTTTTGTTTACATTGTTTCAATAAACCGGTAAAAATTCTATTTCAAGCTGACCCACCTCTCTTCTATTTCGTTTAAAGCATAAATAAATAGTTCCTAGCGTTTATCACATTCATTTTAGGTCTTAAACTGGAATTTTCACGTCAACATTCAAAACGTAAACAAAAACATGACGTAAGCTTTGGTTACATGACAAAGAATTGTGAGCTCTGTATCTCGCTTATATCACGACGCCTGACACTCAAATTTTGGTTGACTATTAGAAATGCCTTACTGAAGCATTCTAAACATTAAAAACGGAAAAATATTTTTTGACGAAAACCGTGACCATGCCCCTTTACAGGCGTACAATGAACCAGGCTCTTGAACTCTATTTTACCATTCATTGCATAAAAACGAAAGAATAAAGAGAGCAATATCACATACATACCCTCCAATATTTTACTTGGGAATACATTACCACACCTAAGGACGGAACACACTTGAAAAACGAAGTAGAGAAAAACATGGTAACAACGATGACCCTAAGATTGCATACATACATTAAATAATTAAATAGCACACTCAAAATATACCACCCCTCCAGTCTGCTGATCATAAAAAGCGAAATTGTAAATACATGTAAGCAGATGGGCGAAGCGCGAAAGGCGTTAAAATATCATTCCTACTAAATTTAGAACGTAAACAGTATGTGGTTTTCAGAAGATTTGAATTTCATGCATCTTTACCAAAGATTCTTTGGTCTGAGATCTACAGCTATACTAATTAGTGTGGGATTTTCGACATTGTAAGCCAATTATTAATGTTCTTTGCCACCTAGAGAGTTACTTGTTTTAAGCTTAATGAAAAAGGTTATCCATTGTCTACAATGAGTGCCCGCAAATTTTGCCGATCGAAATTGGTCCACTTAGTACCATCTTATTATTTTCCCTGTTATAACCAGTCTTCTCTCCCCAATTAACAATCTATTTTATTTAACTGAACGATAGATAAAATATAAAATTGATTTTGTCGTTATCTGTTTATTTTAATTTTCCAGCTGCAATATCTCCTTCTTTTCCTCGCGTTGCCTGATTTGTCGAACTCCGCCCATACGGCGGCAGACGGCTTATACTTGGGTGTAGGCTACAACTTAATCAAGGGGAACCCGGACGGTGGGGAATGGGCGAAGCTTGGGCAGGACCCGGGGCTACAGCTGACAAGAAACATTTTGGAGACCGAGATTGACGGAAACTCCTACATCAAGAGGACTTCGTACCCTCAGTGTACTAAGATGTCGTCCACGTCAGTCTTCTACGACCCGGAGTCCTACAAAGAGTACCTTCTGCACTACATATTGTCCCCCGGTACAGTGCCGTCATTACTTGCTTTAAAAAGTTTAAATTTACTACAAATAACTGATATGAAAATGTTTTGAAATATTCAATATTTCTTGACTTTCCGCCATTTCAAGGTCTTACGTCATTTTCTGATGACATCGAGCGTTGGCTTTAGTTCATTTGTATTCTTAATTTTAGATGGAAATGCACCAACATTTTCATCGTGTGCTTTCTCTGCAAATCCATGTAAGTAAGGAGTTTCTTCACATTTTGTACGAAAAGATGCATTATGAGCATGCACTATTTTTTTTCTTATGATAACATGAAGGAATAAATCAACAAAGGTCAGTTGAGTTATTTAGTTTCCATGGAAGGAGACACATAAAACAGTTTACTTAGTACATATGCCTTTCTTAGAGCAGTAGAAATTTTTGGCGGGTTTTTATTTCATTAATGGCTTAAATAATCGTTTGTCAATATTTTTTATGACTACAGTATACCAGGACATCAAACAGAGAACCTTGTCCCAACATGATGTTTTTCGGGACGAAATTACTTCATGTACATCTGAGCATGCGCGATACGTACATCCGATTGTTCCTGTTGAGCGGAATTTGGTTTCAAACGAGTTTTCCCGCGATGTTTGTAAACTTCCGTTGACGTATGACGGGATTTCCTATCAAAGCTTCCTGGACAGGTGGGGAACGGTGAGAGCTTTTATTTTAAAAATTACCCCCCCCCCAAAAAAAAAAAAAATAAAAAAATAAAAAAATAAAAATAACGTTACTTTATCAGTCATTTTTAAATTGTACGCATGCTAGTATTTCATACATTTAAAAATACCTGGTTGCACATTTTGAAAAACTCAATCCAAGATGGCGGAGAATCCTCAACACAATCAGACTTAAATAATCCTCCACGTTCTTGTTTCAAAACAATTGTTATTTGGTGGAGTTTTTTTTGCAAACAATAAAAATCCACGTTTTTAACATTCCAGCACGTCACTATGGAGGTAGACCTGGGTATACGTAATGTGTCTAGACACAGACTGTCTATCTCAGACCTAGCGACCTACCTACTGGATTCGGCAAGTTCTTTTAAAGTTCATTAGTCATCTCTTACAATTAAAAACATTACAATGTGCCATTGGGAATCTGCAGACCCGAAGATTTAGAGACATCGTACGTGTCTCGCATGAATTTTATTGAAATATTGAATTGACGATTCTTACGTGATAATTAGGTGCAGAGATTTTCCGACATTAAATCCTTAAGTTTGCTTTTTCATGTAACATGAGGGTACCTGTAAAGTGCGAAACGAAATAGAAACGAAACGAAATTTACCGAAACGAAACGAAATTTACCGAAACGAAACGAAATCTTCCGAAACGAAACGAAACCTACCGAAACGAAACTAGAAGATTAGCAATTTTATGAGAATTAATATGGTAAAATTGCAAATGGTTCTGCTCTTGCTTTATAAGACAAAAAGTATTTGATGCTTACCGACAGACTGCTTAAATTGTCCCAGTGAACTGAAGAAACCTCATCGAAGGGGAGACAATTTTCATTTTCAAAGGATCTTAAGAAATGCTACATAATAAAAGTTTTATTTTAGTGTAGACGCAATTATAAAGGGGAATTTACACTCCTTCATACTAGAAATATTATTTTTAATAATAGTACATAATAAACCCACGAAAGCATAGGCCTTGAAACCCACCGTGTGTCTGTGTGGGGCGGGGGGGGGGGGGAGGGGGCAAAAAAAAAATTCTTCTCGGAACTACCTCTAAAAAATCTGGCCCCGACAATGATCACAAGTATAATATTTAGGCTTTATATAATTGATCACGTAAGTATAAATAAATTACTGTAATGCACTTTATTTCATTTAACTTATTGTGTAAAGTTATATTCTTTTTGCAAGTTAATGTGTAAAGACATTCGCATTACAACAATTATTTATTTCGCATTACAACATTATTTTGATTCGAAAAAAACCCTTTAAAAAAAACCCAGCAAACAAACCTTTTAACATCTAAATTTTGAAAAAAAAAAATGATTCTATTTTAGACGATTTAGGACTAAAGATATTATCATATTATCATATGAGTATGTAAGTGAAAACGTTTAGAGAATACTAAGCATATTTTGAAATAAAGTATGCTCGCGCATATTGGCAGCTGGCAGCTGGTTTATCGGTCGAACGTAAATGCACAAAAATGCAAATATGCATGTAAGTAAATAATTACTAAAGAAGAAGGCATTTACTGGTGTTTATATAGTATAAAAAAGTGTTTGAACTAAATTTCATATGAAGTAAAAAATAGTTCATATGCCAGATACGCTTATATATTTCATATACATTTAATGTACATATTGATTTGAATATTAACATTCTGATAGGTTTTGTTTTTTTGATTTCGTTTCGTTTCAGTAGGTCTCGATTTGATTTCCTTTCGTTTCGTTTTGATTTTGTTTCGTTCTGTTTCGTTTCGGTAGGTTTCGTTTCGTTTCGTTTCTTTCGTTTCGTTTCTATTTCGTTTCGCACTCTACAGGTACACTGTAACAGGAAGTTCTAAAACGAACTTACTGAACCTTACGTAAAGTTACCTCATAACTAACCATCTAGATCAAGTGAAACCCAAGTAAGCCACATCAGTCCGCCATATTACTCCTTCCTTTTTGTCTCAGGGCCGTGATGGAGCAGCAGTATTACAAACAGAGGATCACCTGGGATACGGCTCGGTCGTCAAGCTGAACATGTCCCACATTCACCACAGCGACTTCCCTAAACTCCCCCTCGGCGCCTCTCTTACCGAGTTTAGCACCGGTGCGCAAGTCCAGGCTCCGATTTCTTGGACTATGATTCCCATTTCTGACGTCATGGCGGAGGCATATTGGCGAGTGCAGGACAGTCTCGTCGACAGCGGGATTTGTCGAGAAATAAACCTCACCGTATGGAAAATGAATTTAGAAAGAGCACTGAGTGAATACCCTTCACTCATAGGGGGTGAAGTCCCGCCGCCACGTTAGTAGATGATTGAATACTTCCTCAATATAATTTTCTGTTCAGTAACAACTTTATAGACGGAATCAAATCAGTGGGTTGGTTTTTTTTTCTTTTTTTGTCTTGTACACATTCATATTAACATTGTAATATTCTTTCAAAGTGGAGATTAAGCTTCCAGTCACTTGGCCTTCTGGAACATATGGACTGTACATGTCAACTTCCGGTTGTCCGACAGACCCAATAGGATTTGAAACCGGATACGTGACACAAGATACGGAAGACCGCAGCAATTCTAACGAGTGGTCGGGCGGGATACACATGACAGGTGACGCTCGATATAATCGTGGTCTCTCAATCCTCCTGAGGAGGGTGGATTAAATTGACAAACCCTTTTCATGGCTCGAATTTCCTTAAAACAATTATTCATTTCTAAAATCGTTTAAATACTTCTTCTTCTTCGTTTTCTTCTTGCGTTAAAATTGTTGGGGTTTTCAATCTTTCCCAGGTTCGTTTGGATGTAATATCGAGGATTAGTACGTAAAGACCCCATGTAATTAATTCGGTGGTTCGTTAAGGATATTAAGCCAATGGTGAGGTATACCCACGAAATCCGCAAAAGTTGAGCCGCCGCGAATTCTAATGATTATACAGTTTTCCCTGTTTAATAACAGCTACTGACTTTTTTTTCTTTGCAAACAATAGTGTACGGTCATTAATCTTGATAAGAGAGAAATACAACTGTCGATAAACTTTTTCATCAGGGCCATTAAATAATGACGCCATTACGACACGTTTCTGTGTAAAGCAGACGACAACTTCCACAGAGTACAGCAGACCCTGGCCCAAGGGGAACTACTGCATTGCCAAGAAGTTCAACTGTCCCTCCGGTATAGTATTACAAATTCTCAATGTAAATCTCGTGCGCCCCATCCCCCCTCTCAACAACAACAAAAAACAACAACATTGCTGCTTTAATGGAAGCAATTATTTTTTAGTAAAAGTGGCTTTCGTAAAATGAAATAAAAATGCGTTTCGTTTATATAGGACATGTTCACGAAAGTTTTCTGGATTATAAAAATTAAGTTTACCACACGAACATAATGAACCAGATTTACTGTGATTTCACTTTGAATATCTGATATCTTACAAGCAACTTTACTTCATTTCTATGATACAGCTATAGACATCTTATTACTCACAGGGTTGTTGCTTTATATGAATTATAAATTACTTAGATTCAGCATTCTTTATCTTATAAATAACAGGATTTACCTGGATATCTTATAAATTAATATGATTAAGAAATAAAAATCTTAAATTACCAGGATTTAGCACAGGATATCTACACTGGGATGATGAAGATGGTAACAACGAGAACAGTCATGGCGGAATTCTACCTGACGGTAGCTACACCACAAACACCGATATCTACTACTGCTGCAGGTACGTAAAACATCGATATCTATAACTGCTGCAGGTACGTACAAACACCGATATATAATACTGCTGCAGGTACGTACAAACACCAATATCTACTACTGCTGCAGGTACGTATAATCACCGATATCTACTACTGCTGCAGGTATGTACAAATACCGATCTCTACTACTGCTGCAGGTACCTACAAACACCGATATCTATTACTGCTGCAGGTATGTACAAACGCCGATATCTACGACTCCTGCAAGTACGTACTTACACAGATATCTACAACTGCTGCAGGTATGTACAAACACCGATATCTTCTACTGCTGCAGTTACGCACAAACACTGATATGTACTACTGCTGCAGGCACGTACAAACGCCGATATCTACTACTGCTGCAGGTATTAACAAACGCCGATATCTGATTTTTTACCAGTAATTTCAAACACCGATATCTTATCCTGCTGTTACGTTTAAATCAGTATCGATATCCTCTTTTGCTGCAGGTGCGTATTTACCAGTTAGAGAGTATTTTATACCTACTTTACAGAGTTATCTGCGCACAGAATATCCAAAGTCAGTGTTGCCACCTGGATTTTTTTAATATCTGTTCGCGCCCAGATATATTTATCTTACCGGTTTTAAACAGTTTACCGATAAATACTTATGAATAACGAAACAATATAAACCGGTCAGGGTTTAGTCCGATAAATATACCAGGTTACCGATCAGGTACAGAAGTGTATGGAACACAAGCGGATACATATTGGCTGAGATGGTTGATATGAAAATTGCTATCAATAAAATTAAATGTTTTCTTTATGTTCAACATAGACAAGATGGCCACACACACTCTCAAATATTGATGCCGATCGACACGCCATTTTATCTTCTACGATTCACCAGTGACTGTCAACAGGTGCTTGGGATGCATGTTGCCGAGGAATTCATCTTCTTTGATGACGAGGACGGAGCAAATTCGGACAAATGCGGCGGTGCTCACCCGTTCGTGGACTCCGGTTGCAGCCATGCCAATATGAGGCTGCATTTCTGCTACTACAGCACAAAACCAAACCAGACCGAAATTTCTATTCCCGGAATACTTGGTTGACACTAATATTTTACTAATGTATGAATAAATTGATTGCATAATAATCTGAATTATTTGAGTGATTCAAACTGAATGATTCCATAAAAATTTCAGAAACTTTAGATTTGTTAACTAAAGATTTAATGTTAAATGTTCAAAATGCCAGTTTTGATTGCTTAGCAAAAATTGTAGAAGCATTTCTATAGTTAAAGGTATAAATAAATGAAACATTATGCGACCTTTTATCCCTTATTCTACAACAATTTTTTATCATATACCCCCGATTTTAAACATGGATAAAATGGTAAAACAAAATTCAGATTTGTATTTTTAAAGGCTTCTTGGTCCAAATTCTTTGGCGATTTAAGTATGAAGTAATTTTTCATAGAAACCAATTCTCCTTGTAAGTTAGTCACCAGCAGAATCAAGATCGTTTCAAAGCTAGATAGAATTATTTAAAGTTAGCAAAAATAATTTTTGTTGGGTAGACAGGATACTAGAACAATGTGCTTATACGATGAACGTGTACACTGAAACTTTCTTCCCATCCACGGATCTAGAGGGATTGTTATGGTCCTTTCATAATATACCATGGCAGTTCGGCCAAAAGAAATAATGAATTCCTCTAAGAAAATTTTGTATGTTAAACAACATTTTAACATAGTTGTATTCATAACTAATTTGATTTTTTTTATACAAATATCCATGACCAAAATAAAATCATTGTTTTACATCGTAAATAAACTATTATATACGTGCACTTTGCCTAAATTGATCACTAAAACTTCCTTATTTATTGATATACTAAGTATCACATTTCATCACCCCTTGATTGAACTTTTTGATTTCAATCGGATGCGCCTAAATTTTTGATAGACTTTATTCCCTCATCCCGTTGACTGTGAAATTATCGTATTTAAAATCACTAATCTGAAAAACCCTCTGTTCAGGATATTAATATTAGATGAAAAAAGCTTGAATTATAGATACGAATCGCGCATGACATAAGACTATGCTATAGAGAATAGAACGGACACATAAATTATTCTTACAGATCCTCACAACAACAAAGTATCCTAGAGAATAGAAGTACATGAATTATTGGTACAAATCTTGGTCTTAATATTTGCAAAGTCACACTTAAACTTAATTTTTCTTTTTAATGTTAAGTAAGCTGGGAAGGGGGGGGGGAAAAGAATAAACCATCAGGCCCGGGGTTAATTAAAATTTTAACAATGATATCCTGAGCAAGGGGCGGTTAGGGGTTACAATACATATAATCATTAATAGTTGATTTTTACCTATAGAATAGCTGCACATGTACATGCAACCATTATATCTGATAGCGCCTTTAGCATTCCTTGTTAATAAAAGTGATTTTGTTCCAAAGAAATTCATTAATGACATCGAATTGCCGAGGCCGATTTCCAAAGTATGAACACACACTAGGCCTATATTCACTTATTTATGAACGTAGAATGGCTGCTCTGAATTCAAAAACAGATTTCAAAGGTTACCATGCAATTCAGATGCGCAGTACAGATGATATCGCAACTCAGCTTTTTGAGTAGGTGATATAGCTCCTATGGGAAATCTTTTTCAGCAATAAACACAAAGCTCATATATAATCTTTAATCTATAATCATCTAGAATCAACTACTGTTGGCTTGACCATACTATTATTTGTGTTTTCTGCGTTTAACGGCTTATTGGCATTTGACGAGTAGCTAAACGCATGTGTGTTTCAAACTTTTGCTATTCTATAAGTAACCAAACTTAAGGAGACTGGATGGTCAACACTTTAACCATCAGATCTACCTTAAAATTTATAAAATTTATGTACGGCATCGGTCACTCAAACCATCTATAGCCCCACTGATTCTTAGTTTTGCACTTGATTATAGATATATGCCCATTTACTTTAGAAAGTTTTTCTTCATTGATTTTTTAAATAATAAAATGATTAAGAAGCACTTAGTTTTCATCCATTTTGACTCACAAATATGTTATGAAAGCTAGTGTTTTGGCTAAGATGATTGAGATGAATTTTGCATGTAAAAACTCTTATTGTAATACACTCCGGAAATGACATACCTCTGTTTATAGTGTATAAATGTATGTAACAAAAAAAAACCCCTCTCATTTGTAGAAAAAATTATCGAGGCCTTTTTGACTTTATGAAACATCGCTAAAATCCAAAATCGAGGTCGTTATGATATGTTTAATATTCTAACCCCTACAGTTCTGATATGCATTGAAGAATCATAGGTATCAAGACAAACAGGGAGCTAAACGCATGTTCATACACCCTTGTTAACGCTAGCGTTTTCCATGTATTAAAGAGGCCCAGTGGTCAACAAATTTCCTTAAACTTTTAAAAATTATTTGTTTAAATATAAACACTTATTAAGTAAATAAAACTCCCAATTATCTTTACTTGAAGGTTTTTCTATTAATGTCTTTATAAAATTCGGGTTGACTCTATTAAGAACGCCACAACCTGTCACTGGGGATTGGACGACGGTTCAATAATGTCCTGTGTGTGTGATTAATTTAAAAAGGGATTTTGGAGGAAATTAAGGAGGGAATACGTTAAAATCGAATCCATTTTCTATTGATTTTACTGCAACGATCCAGACAGGGTAGAGTGATATTTTTCTTCACCACCATAACTTGTCTATGTATTATACATTGTCCCACAATGGTCGATAATATCTGTATGTGTAGTATATGATGGTACAAACACTTGTCCTGTATGCATGGATCTTGGTTCGATTCAGCGATGCGATATTCATTTTTGATGAATATATTAACAACTCCTAGTTTACAAATAGAAAATGTGTTTGAACGACTTGTAAGGACTTGTAAATAGTCATTTCATGTCATTTCACTTGGATGTACTTTGTTTTGTACTGAGTTTAATCAGGGTAGCATATCTTTCTTTAATAAAATTCAATAAAATGTATAACACCTACATTATTACCACTGTTTGTTGATCTTAGATTGACCTTGTGCGCAACAGTTTAATCAGAAAGGGTCTCAATTGCATTCTTTCTCGATAAAGGAATATATATGTCGCGGTTTTTCTTAAAAGACAAGATATTTTATCATAATTTGTATATTTTACATATAGTGTATGTTCTCCGATTGTTTAATACGCACGAGTAACATTTTAGGACGAGTGAGGCATCAATAAGTAGTGATCACTGCCCACCTTCAAGTTATCAAAGCAATCGTGTTAAGATGACCGATTTCCTCTTGATTGACCTATTACAAACGTTAACGGGTAATTGATTTGATCAAAACGGATTTTCTTTCGTTGGTAAACAGTATTCTATGAAGGACCGTACGGCGTCACCAACGTTCACAAAATGTGTGTCCCTCTATACAGTTCAAAGGTTTCAAAAGACGAAGGAATCAAAAAATACTTTATATACACTTACTGGAACATCGCTGATGATCGGAACCCACTCGTTTCCGACGAACTGTGTCTTTTGCAAATTCAATCAGTTGTTCGGCAATTGGTCTCCATGACGTCACGACATCATGTGATGGTCTCTGTTACACAGGGCGTGATGCAATTTAAATTTAAAAAAAAAGGTCGAACAGTTAAATTTACATTATAACCTTTCAATTATACTTCGGACCCAAACTAAGCTACGCTTTTTTAAAAGACGATACGAGGCAATAACAAGCAATGTCTCTACTATCATGAGCACACAAGATGTTCACTCCCATCATTTTTTTTTTTCAAATCAACAAGCACCTTTGTCAGAACAATGATGTTAGCCTCAATCAATGGTCACTGATTAAATATCATATATTATCGATGTATTACTCTATATCAATATACCAATAAATTATAAATTATTTATAATTGATTGATGTTTTGACTATTCCATCTACACTACATTCAAAACAAATTACGAAACAGTTTATTTGAATCAATTTTTTAAACTGTTAAAAGGATCTCGGGATAATTAGTCAACAAATGTGTACATTGTGTAACACTAACACAATTCAATGATTGAAAAAACCTTTTTTAAAGTTGAAACATTAAGATATCAAATCTGTAAAATTGGCAACGCATCGTTATAGAGAATATTCAAGCTATAAAGCTATATTTTATGATTTACAACATATTCAAGTGATTCTGCAATAAAGTTTACCAAACCGGTCGGCTCCCCGTGAAGACATGTGTGATCAAATTCAAGACTTCCGCGCAAAGATACACAGATTTATGAGCATGTTTAAAACTACTAAATGTACATAAGTACTATATAAACTTTAAAAGTTTATGTATTATATATACGTTTTCAGTTTTATTAAAAAAAAACGCGAAATTTTTAATAAAAAACATGTTTTTTAATACTTGTATATCTTTGTTTTTACATATATTGTATATAAAAAAAATCTCATTTGTGGCCGAAAACATGAATGAGAGAAAATGTTCATAAAGTATACATGATCACTCAGATTCCTTGGAAAAGTTTAACAACGATTAAGTAACTTCATCACGATGGGTAATTATGTATCAAACGGCGAACGATACTGTGATACGCATATCATTGTTCTGTGGAAAGGGAGGTAACTGAGTTACCGAGTTTCTCCTGCTACTAGGTGGCGCTATAGGAGCAGTGTCTTTTTCAGCTATTTCCGCTTCCCTTTGAGCTTCCAGTTTTTTAGCACTTCTCACTCTGTTCAGAATTTCACTTTCCGGAAAAACATGTGGCCCGCTTCCATCGGGACCCTTACATATACTGCTCAGATCGTAGACGGTAGTGTCACCGCGCGGACTAACAAAATAGTCCCTCTCCTGACTCCGCAGAATCCGCTCCACTCTTTCCGGTGCCACAATGGCTTTAGAATGAATTGAAATGTTCGGAAAATACATCCTCTGATCCTGGGCGCTTTTCACTCTTTTCTTGATGCGAGTGCAGTCTGAGCAAAACTTGGGACCAAAAACGTCACACTGGGCGGACTTCATCCTGTTTCTGGCTTCCGCTTGGCGGTGACATGCAGGGGGGACAACTCGAAGGTTGTATCCCTCCATCCTTCTGTCCGCCATATTCAGTACACTTTGAGAGACGGTATTGAAGTATCGAGCATGAAAAGCATTGTTTACATATTTGTACTTTTCTGCGATCGTGACTGAATGCTGTGAAAGGCGACTAGATACGAGTCTCGGCGACATGTCGTGAAATGGAACGCTTTGTGTCTTTCTGGCCTGAATTAGATCACTTAAGAGCTTGACCTGGTTTCGGAAGAGCGCCTTCTCCATGTGTCGTTCTAACCGACTCTCCCGTGCCACCATGCCCAGTGGGCGTACTGCCCGTCTGTCTGACCGTCTCAGCATGTCAGGATCGAACGGAGGTGTCTCGACCGGTTCTACAAAAGAAGTCAAAAATTATTTTTATGTTAATGATTTAGAATTAATTTTACTTTAAAAGCAGACATTAGATGTTCACAATTGGAAAAAAAAATTCGACCCTGGAGATAATAAAAAAGCAATAAAATTGTTCATTTGTCGTAATTTGCTTGAAATTTGCTTGAAAGCTTGACGGTACTTGGCGAAAAAAATATCAGAAAAAATGACAAGCAGGGTTGACAGTTTTCAAATTTCAAGCATGTGCATGAAAGGCATTTAAAGAATAATTATTACACTGGCTTTAAGGAGAGTTATAACAAAAAAATAATCAATGTCTAAGAATGGAACTGTAAATTCAGTGTATAGAGAGTCTTTTTATCTTATAGTGCCAAACTTGTAATTTGACAGACTGATATAAATTTATCGAGGTGAAGGCACAGAAAAATAAGATACATGTTTGTGACTCATACAAATTGGGATCAATATTTCAAACATTACAAACCCAATTTGGTTTTACAGTATTTTCAGTATTTTGTTGTTAATTTTACCATACCATTCGTTGAGGAAATTGATAAAAGTTAGCCTTGTACGGTCTCAGTGTGAAGGTATATGGGAATGAATTTGTAATAAATTTTCAATCCATTGCTATTTTTTGGATGGCGCCTGTCGATTTTCCTTGTTAAAGAGATCAACTGAATTTGTCTTCCTTATGAAAAGGGGGCCATGTTTCTCGATAAAGGTTTTTTTTTTTTATTAAAGGAACATTTATGTTTGTTATAAAATATTGTACTCACCACAGAATTCACGTTAATGTCCTTTTTCTAATATAAACAAATTTAGATTTTAAATCAGACATATCAATTAAAGAATATATACAGTGACAGCATTCACTGAAACATTCAGCTACGGAATTTATAAACGTTAAAAATTTTCTGAAAGCAGACCAGAAAAGCTTTTTATTTATAAAGTATCTGTCAAAGATATTTTCTATGGTTTCTATCAGAAAACAGTATCGGATGTCAGACCATATCGCCGGCTTGTTTAACAAGGAGTGTTTGCTGTAGATTAGATATGAATTAAGACTGGTTAATGTAAACGTAGGGCATTGACGGAGTCTACGCGTGGTACTGTGTGCATACCGTGTCAGTCAACGGACTAAATACACAGTCAAAGAACGGGGACCACGGCACTGAAACAACAGGAAGTGACATCATACACAGTCAAAGAACAGAGGCTTGTTCAGCAGAGCGGACGCTCGCGAGCGCTCACCAAAAACTGTGTTACAGAGGCGTGATCATCATAGCGGGTGCTCGCAAGCGCTCGCCAAAATTCCCTATATACGCAACAAATTTTTGCGAGCACTCGCTCTGCTGAACACGCCTCTAGGATACGGAGTTTTGGCGAGATATCACGGCACTGTTACAACAGGAAGCGATGTCATTTTTGGTCAGGGCAATCTGGAAGCTGGAGAGTGGTCTGGAATTTTCGTTGGGAGAGGTTCTGTAATTTTTAAAACTAAAATAAAGAAAGTGACGAATTTACGCACAATAAATCCTGATGGTGATTGCATGCCTAGTGCATGAGATTTGCTGCTTTCAGATATATGGATAGTTCGTAGTGTAGGTTTTTTTATGTTACTAAATGTGTGTTAGTATTGTGGTATACTTATGATACTTTTGTAGCTATTTAGACGTCCATTAAACAAGTATATATAAGTTACATGAGTAAGTATTAAATTGTCTATACATGTACATGAATGATACATTATTAGCTGTTATGGCGTTAATACATATAAAATACACTTGAAAGTTAGAGGCATAATATATGTATAATACACTTAAAGGTATTAGGGCGTCAATAATACACGTATGATACATTTGAGATAGTAAGGCGTCCATAACACCATTATAATACAGTTGACGATATTAAGGTAGCCCTAGTGGCTTTCGTGTCTGATTCTTTTTTTAGATAGCGTGATAAATTTCCTGTTATAGTTTTGGGCATATCAACGATCATTTAAGATGACATGTATTTGATTTAAAGTATTGTACAAGTATGGTTTGGTGGCTTTAGTACAAATATATAGCTCATTTTTTTTCAAAAGGAGAGGAAACCCGTAAATATGTCAAAAAACTTGGTGGAAAATTACTTGACGGAAAGGGAGGTGGGTGGTACTACTGCACTCGTTTCTACGGTTCTACCAGCTAGGACCAAAATTCCAATATGTATTATACAGTTTGATTGAGTATATAATTTTTAGTCAATTAAATTGTGTATCTTTGGCACATTTCAATTTTTTCCAATGTTTTCAAAAAACAACTTGTAAAACTATGTTCAACAATATGGGGGTATACATGTTCAAGGGACTATCAAGCAAAAACTAGCTGGTAAATTTTGATAAACTATGTTTCTTTGTTAACAAAATATACTCTTAATTATTATTTAATAAAAAATAGTATGTAAACAATATAATTTTTTAAAGAAATTTCCAAAAATATGAAGTTTTGGGAATTTTTTGGAAGGTCTTTTGAAGAATAAATGTAATATTTTTTTTTATATTTTCTGTAGAAAATCAAGAAGATTTTTTTTATCTAATGACTATCATTAGATTTTTTTAAACTATAACCTAACATGATGTATTTTTAATTATTTATGAGATCCTGCTTCATTGTGTTAAAGCTCACTGTAGAAAAACAAACGTGTCAAGGTATAAATAGTCTGGCCTCTTTAGTTAGTTTATAAGTTGTTCTAATTGTTCAAATTAAAAAAAAGTTTGGTTTGACACAAATTTCTAAAAGGCTGGGTCTACCATAAGTCGTCCATAATGTAATATACTCATGAAGATAGTAAGGTGTCCATAATACAAGTATGACACACTTGAAGGTATTTAGGGGTCCATAATATAAGTACATGTATAATACACTTGAAGGTAATGCGGCGTCCATAATATAATACACTTGACGGTATTAAGGCGTCCATAACACAATCATGATACACTTAGGAATTAAGGCTTCCATAGTTTAAGTATGATAGACTTGTAGGTATTGAGGTGTCAATGCCACATATCGTGTTAATTGTATCTTACACTGTCGGTACATTAAAACGCTGTCACGGGTTCAATGTAACCCGGCCCCTTTTTTCACAATCGCATGGGTTTTTAAAACTATGTTTTCATGAATTTAAAAGAAAATTAAATTGTTACTTTTAAATATTCTAAAAAAAAATGCAGAAAGTTTTATAGACTCTTTGGATTTTAAAAAGTTAAATGTAATAAAAATTCCGAAAGTAGCTTTTCTTGTAAATGTATGTTCAACGTGAAAAAGTGTGATGGTCTCATTAACAGCCATGCAAACTGCATCTGTTAAATCGTATAGGTTATTTAACTTTCAGCGTTTCCAGTGTAAATATACTCGCGGACGATGTTTGACGTCCATTTACTGCTACAGTGTTTGTCTCAAACATATAATTATACAAGTCCTCTTAATTCTCGGTCAACACCGTAACACTACTATTGCTACTTACCACCATTCTCTGCATTGTATCTGTCTGGGTCCATTTTAGTGTTGTTTCTGGTTCCTTGGGAGCAGACACGGCACGAGGCACTTCTTCAACATACTGCACAAATAAATATTTCTATTCACTTTACCTTATGTAGTGAAGGGAAAAAATACTTTCTCAATGAAAGAAATGTCATTATGAAATTCAATGCAAGTGTCTGTATATTCACCGGGGTGCATTTGTTATCCAGAAGGGACAATACGGATTTTAAGTGTCTATTCATTTCGATCGAACTGAATCTTGGCTGGGAGATTACAAAACCAACAAAATCACGCCGAATAAACTCATCAAAAGATAAACCTTCGCGCCTTCTATAGCTTCGTTGAAGGCGAAATCGATTCAGGGGCTTTAAAAACTAAATTGGGCGATATTGCTTTTAATATTTTGTTCAAACACATAAATTGAGATAAAATGACTTTTGTTGACACAAAGATTGAATTCAAATATAATCGTCTGCTTTTGGAGTGCCTCTCGATATTCAGGCTTTCTTTTACTACTGTAATTTTGTTTTAATACATTATTTTTTGTCGTGGTAATATTCGGAATAGTTACACAGAACTCAGAATACGACGACTTTAGTGTTCATTTGTTTAAAGCAATATGAGCTGCAATTTCCATGTCGGTTTATATTTACTACTAAGGTGACAAAAACATTATAATTAATAAACTTTTTATAGTCATAACTTCGTAGAAAATTAAAAGCTATTTCATTAGAGGCCCTAATTGAAGTCAAATTAAATAATTGTTGTCCTAAAAATCATTCTTTGGATAAAATTTAATTATTGATTTAAACTTATAAAATTTATCATAAACATTTTAAATGCAGAATAACCATAAGAGCAAGTTTTCCCAGCAAAATGAAGTTCTTAAATATAAACACATTTAGCAACAAATGAAATGCTTAAATTTCAGTCGTATACAGTATATTTTTCTTTCTCGGATCTTTATCACATATTTTGAAATCTACTTTGCATTAGGTTTTTTTTTAAAACGGTAAACACAAAAAGTACAAACATGAGCTCATGTTTAGAGATTTTCCATTGTAAAAGGATTGGAAAATACGTTATTTTATCGTGTATATGTATAAATTTAACCCTTGTTTTCCCTGACGCGCGCAACACTTGTTTTCCCTGACGCGAGCAACACTTGCACCAAAATTTCAATCCCACTAACTGAAAATATATATTACCATATTTAAATATTTTTAAAATTTTATGTGCCTTTTTACAAATTGCAATCTTATCTATATCTTCATCTGAAGGGTTGTTCTAGGTCAATTTGGTTTTCATGCAAGCATTTATTTGTGACAAAATGACGCATATAACATGTTAATGTGTTTTGTTATCTTTTCTAATACAAGGAAAAAAATGTGTATTTTTACCTGTCCATTTAACATAGATGGTCGGGTTAGAAGAAACAAAGTTACTACTATAATTTTTTACTCCGGATTTGGCAATGCCGCCCAAACTTTACTCTACGTTTAACGTAACTTCAAAATACCAAACCTGCGAGGGAGGGTGATAAAAATAAAACAAATGATTTTTATCCATTTATAGCGAGCGCAGCGAGCTCTAAGAACCAGTGTGCGCGGAAAAAAGAACGAGCTAAACCTACAGATTCATCAAACAAAATTTTTTGTCTACGTCCCATAATGCTCTCTAATGTTCTCACCCGTAGTGCTATGCCAAAAATGGCTGACATTTAACTCGTAATTTACGGTGCCTTGAGGTTTGAAGACACGTTTTGAGTACCGCACAAACTTTGGTTGGACCCAAGAGATTTTTTAAATGCTTCCATTCCATCGTATTGAGTTGAGATACGTAAACAATTAAGCATTGAATCATTATTTTTTGAAAGATATAGTCTCATAACTGCAGCGGTGTGTGCATAACGTTACAAATTGAGTAACGCGCGTTAGCGCGTTATGAATGAAATTTGTATGCAGTTATGAGACTATATCTTTCAAAAAATAATGATTTAATGCTTATATAATTTACATTTTTCAAAACTTCTTGCCTTTTCTGCAAATGTGATTTATACGTCAAAATTTCTGTTTTATCCTAAGGGTAAGTTCAAATTAATGGAAGAGCCACTGTAACAGCCACAAGCGTGAACTTTGATTCTCACTTGTGACGTTGCATTTTACAGCGTTCAACGTTTGTGACGTCATAATAAAACTCGTTATTTTAACCTTTGAGTACCCTGTGTGTGTTACTGTCTTATAACTGCAGTATCTTCTTACACACTTTGCATGCAAAAAATATTTGGAATATATGATTGCGCCCATGAGAAAAGGGTCCTTATGGCATTTTGTATAAAACAGAGAAATAACGTCATAAAGAAATGACGTTACGTAAAAGAAAAAAAAACTCGTTTGATGGTACAAAACAGCAGCGCGGTAATTTTGCTGTGTTTAATAGCAAGAACCCATACTGCAGTATCTGTTATAACAAATAAAATGAACATATTTATATATTTTTTTATATTTTACTCATAACTCGCGATCGAATGTAGATTCCGTGCTTGTTTGATACAAACAAAAGACAACTCTTGATCATCTGCATAAAAAAAAACTTGTACTGCATATTGGAAAGAATAACACGATCGAAGAAGTTACATTCCGTGGATAAACTTGCGGTACTGAATCTGATATTGAATGTTTTGAATATACATTAATTTTAGAATTACCGGTTAATGAGAAATCATTATATTCACGACTACGTTTTCGCTACCGATTAAATCTTGTTGATCCGCCCGTCAGCATCTGTTTACTCGCGCGGCCGACTTTAACTTCATGTAGGTCTACCATTTTCATCTAAACAGCCTCTCGATCTCTGACGATTCGGGTCCAAAAACAAGCTTAACAATCTGGGTGAAACCCATAGCCTTTTTATTACACGATAAAGACTTTAATCACTGTTTATAAAGGCATTTATATATAATCACGTCGGAAAACAAGAAAGATAATCCACTTGAATGTGTAGAAAATACCATGAGGCTCCGCACGGGGAAATTGATATTATATAAAAAAGATGTTTAATATTTATTTCATCTTTTCAATATTAATGAGTGTTATTTTAATCTAAATTAAAGAGACTAGTGAATGAATTATTATCACTACATTGAGATCCAGTCGTTTATCAATTGATATAACTTGATATTAAACCAAATTGAAAGCTTTTTAGTTGTGTCATTTTGTTGATTTTTTAAATAGATAATAATAAATGAAATTTGAATTTGATAAATTCATTATGAAACTAAATTCTTAGTATAAATAATAACCTTTCACTTTAGCTTCATCATTTTTTGTACTGAAACATACAGTTATTCAATTAAAATATTTAGAAGATGTACATGTATTCATGGCACTTCATTGGTTTTTTTTAAGCCCGTCTATTATTACAGACTATTTTCATTGCATCCATTTCATATAGATTAGATATACACTGTGAAAATTGTTTTAACTGAATGTTATAAATAAAAAAATGTTTACATATAACTACAAAATGTAGTGCATTCAGATTTAAGCGCAAAGGCAAATGCAAGTTAACTTTAATTTACAATTGTCATTTAATTGTTGCAAATATAGATTTATACAATATAAGCACCACCTTATTTTTTGCCCCCGCCCTTTTTCTCATGTGGTCGGTCAGTTATATATTTAGGCACAATAGCAGTATTATTTAATAGGTGCTTATAAAGAGCGGATCATTCAGAATAAAAATTGAAATAAAATATTTTTTTCAACTCTTCATTAGTTTAAGGGCAACAAAATTGTAAAGAACAGATAAACATTGACCGCGAACATTTAATCGGGCACTTTCTCTGTGTTATGAAAATGTGTTCAAAACAGCGTAGTACATGTTGATTGTAATACATAATAATAACCTATTAAAAGAATTTTTAGAGGCCAAATTTACTTCTGAAATTAAGTTTACAAAACATATTTGTGCAGCGATTAAGTGAATTAATATTTCAATTACGTATGTAGGCTAGCGATGTACATGTACTGGTTTAGATTATTTAAAGCTAGCATTGATTACAAGTTCGTGCAAAAAAATTAAACAATAGGTTTTTATAATAGATTAGATTTTAAGGTTTTTTTTCCAAAAAAAATCATTTGTCCAAAAGTTTTGGGAGCCTGATTTTTAGCTCACCTGAGCTGAAAGGTCAAGTGAGCTTTTCTGATCAAAATTTGTCCGTTGTCTGTCGTCGTTGGCGTCGGCGTTGGCGTTGTTGTCGTTGTAAACTTTTCACATTTTCATCTTCTTCTCCAGAACCACTGGGCAGATTTCAACCAAACTTGGCACAAAGCATCACTGGGTAAAGAAGATTCAAGTTTGTTCAAATGAAGGGCCACACCCTCTTTAAAGGGGAGATAATTTAGAATTATTGAAAATTTGTAGGTATTTTTCAAAAATCTTCTTCTCAAAAACTATTAGGCCAGAAATTCTGTAACTTGTATGGAAGCATTCTCAGGTAGTGTAGATTCAAGTATGTTCAAATTATGGTCCCCGGAGTTAGGGAAGGGTCTCAATGGGGGGATGAATTTTTACAAAGGAATATATAGAGAAAATCT
>WFKH01011925.1:11813730-11831977 GCA_016163765.1 Magallana hongkongensis | reverse complement strand
CCCCCCCCCCCCCCCCCTGATGCTACGTCCCTGTGTATGAGTTAAATTCATACATGAGTTATAACGTTAATTTGGCAAAGTTCTGAACCGTTTGGTTTATGTACCGAATTCTCTGGAAACCGCCATAATAACATCGGGCTCGAGTTCCTATGGGCAAAAATGAAAGTAATGCAGCTGTCAAGATGCTGCTTATTCAACAAAAATTGCCTGCTTAGATCTACATCATCTAACTTTTGCAGAGGTGAAAGTGAAAATCTGACAAAAGGGTCAACGAAAATCGCCCCTAGCAGATGGATAACCTCGGGCCCATCAAAAGTTCGAACTTTAACATGCCCTCAAAATGTAGAAGGGGGATTCAGCCGAGCCCCGATTATTGGTCGGTTTAAGGCATTTCTTTTCCGTATGAAAAATCCAAAATTTAAGTTTTGGGACGCTGTAGATGGATGCAAAGAGGTAGGATATACACACACACACACACACACACACAGTATATTAGAATATCACTAATCGAATTGGAGTATTTTATTCACACACCACATAGACATACATCGCATGGTATGTCATGTTGAATTCAAACAGGTTATACAGTGTACATGATGTCGCATTTTATGTGTGAGTTATCAAATTGACAATACTGTATGTAATCAGGCAGCAATGGGTAGGGGAGAGCTATGCCGACTCTGAATTGTGGCATTATGGCTCACTTTCAGACTGTTAATCTCGGTAGGGATTTGGCTCAGCTTGAAATTTAGACTGACACCTTCACCGAATCTCAGGACAGTCCTTCATAATTCATGTCTGAAAATTCGAACCAAACTTTGGTCACTCGTCGCTTTTAAAATCACAATATTTGAATGTCTCATTCGCTTCAATTTTGCTGCTTGAACATTGAAGCAGTCAAGACACAGGAATATCTCAATTTTAACAGTAACAAGTTATCAAGGTTGAGGCAGAATTTCTAGCTCTGTACCAAGATTCGTCCAAAGATGTCAGTCCATATACAGCAAAACTTGTTTATAGCGAATTTCAAGGGACCATAGAAAAAACTTCGTTGTAACCGTAATTCGTTATTCATTTATAGCAAATTCGTAAGAAATCTTAAAGCGCTTTAAACTACTTTAAACTATGGTAAGATATAATAAAATCAATATTAACGCCATTTGCAAAATATATTACCGTATATACTCGCCTATAAGTCGGATTTTTGGGAGTAGAAAATTGAGTGAAAAGTGGGGGTCCGACTTATAGGTGAGACATAGTAAGAAAATTTTTCACAAGAGAGAAGTAAGTTATATTTTATTTTAAATATTAAACAGATAAATGCATTGAACCTGTGTTCATAAAAAGAAAATTCAAGCAGTCAGTTTTTCACACCTAAGGTGATAATAGATATAGGGGTCATGTCACCTAAAACAACACAAGCCAACACCCCAGTTGAAGGGTCTAATTACAAACCTAATCAGTCAGTAAGGAAATAAATCACTATCATCAAATTTTCAAAAGGACTCTATTTAAATACCTGGTAGTTTTGAAGCTATTACCAACTTGTAATTAGTGTTATAAAAAATAATGGCATTTAAAATCAAAAGTTATTAACGTCATAGACCCATGATAGAAATAGTCTAGAAGCAATTATGGGGTGAAACAAGGACAATTTTTTTATTAAAACTCAAAACATGTATGATAAATGTGGTATTTTATTGAGAGTATCTGTACATCAATTGTTCTGAAAAACTGACCCGACTTATAAGGGAGTCAACAGCAAAATCTTCAAATTAAAGCTGGAAAAGGGCAACCGACTTATAGGCGAACCATACTTATAGGCGAGTATATACGGTAATATAAACTTTTCATTTAATTTTTTTTTATTTACTGAATTTGAATATTTAAGATATGCATCTTTAAATTTCAGGTATCTACAGTGAAATTTGTAATGGAAAAATATGTTATATGAATGATAAAAAACATTAAAATTTTGCCAGCGGGGGTCTTAAAATTACTTCGCTATAGCCGTAAATTCGTTATAGCCGTGTTCGTTATACTCTCTATAGGTTTATTTAAGAATTTTGCCGGGACATGAATACAAGTTCGTTATAGCCGTAAATTTGCTATATCCGTGTTCGTTATATTCGAGTTTTGCTGTATCAAGCCAAGCCGAATTTCTCTTGAGATTATCTCTCATACTAAAATAATCAGCCTGTATGCTTGCTGGTTTCAGGCTAACAGTTAGATAAAAATGAGAATGGGGTTTGCATCAGAGAAGTTGAGGTATTAATTCCCGCTAGCACAGCTAGGCACAAACCCTTTTAATTGCCAAAGGGCTGATTGCTTGTGTTAATTTGATTCTAAAACGGAGTTTAAATCCCTGGATTTACTACCCAGCAATAGAGCGAGTTCATTCAGTTTTTTAATTAATTGTTTTAGGCCACATAAAATTAATATTTAGATTCTCATCCTGATTTGCAAAAAATATGGGGCGGGTGTGCTGATTTTATTTATTATTTTTTATTTTTTTTAAAACACCTTTTTCACCTTTCATGTTCTAGAAAAAACAACTGCTCTATTCTTTTAAATTGTTAATGCTAATATGAGTACACAAACCCACTTTTAATCTTATAATTCCATTTTATTTCAACTTAACTGTTAATGCATGAAGACATTTGTATCCTTATGGATAACAAACATGACTGGAATCAAACGGTAATCCACATGTTTAGGCAGCCATTAAAATGTTTTGAATTTTTTGTATACCGAGCCCGATTTTTTTTCCCGAATTTTTTTCCAACACAGTTTTTTTTTTCAAAATAAAATAAAATGCATCGGGGCCGGCCATTTTCAGAGGGGCGGGCAGGGAAGAAAATCTAAAAATTAATTTTATGTGGCCTTATGATTCAAGCCTTAATATTCAAGCCTCTCTAATTTTCCTTGTTGTATGATTCATATAATAATATAATGATCAAGCATGTCTCATATTGGTTGAATAAAATCTTGCTTCTCTCTGTTTTTCAGCATGGCTTGCAGTTTTAATTGAAAATGAACTTTGTATTGTAGGTAACCCCACTTGTTGCTGATTTGATCGGTAGTGGCAACTTCAATAAACTTGAAGTTATGGTGGATAGTGAGGTCAGTGCGTAGAAAAAAATAATTAATCTTTGGTGTCTCATACAAAAAATTTATTTGTATTGCAAGAGTTATCTCTTTTTTCATTGTCAACAAATAAACCAATTTCTTCTTTAATTTTGAATTTTTTAATGAAATTTAGCTTTTTCATTTACAATATGGTTACAAAATTGATCTATGCAGAGAACCTGAGAATCTGAACATCAATTTTTTTTTTTTTTTGGGGGGGGGGGGGGGGCTTAATCTTTACAAATATATTCTACTAATCACAATCTAATTAAAATTAGATCTTTGATCTGCACCTAATTGATCGCTACACAAAGTGGAGCGGATCAAAGATCTAATTTTAATAAGATTGTACTAATCATTGCTGAAAATATTATGTACATATAAATCATACAGAAATTTATCCATTAAATCAAACATATCTTCAAATCATAGGCAAACATTAATGACTTCAGTATAATTTTGAAATAGCCATTTTTTTAAGAGAAGGAATGCATCTTTACCAATTTGTTCACAAATATTGATTTATTACCACATTTCAGCTTCTAAAGTGCCTCATGGTGAACATAGAACAGCAACCCTGGATAAAGACCTTAGACTTGGGAGAACCCCAATCCAAATTCTGTTTTTGGCATTCATTTTGGGAAACAAAGAATGAAGGTAAAGCAACACATTTTTAGCTCACCTGAGCTAAGGGTTCAAGTGAACTCTTCTTGATCAAAATTTGTCTATTTTCTGTTGTTGTCATCACAAACTTTTCACAACTTCATCTTCTTCTCCAGAACCATGGGACCAATTTGAAACTTGGTACAAAGTCCATGTCCCCTTAAGAGGGGATATAGTTAAGAAAGAATGAAAATAGAGTAGGTTACTAGGTTACACCCCAGCCGACCTCGGAAAGTGAAGTATGTTAAATTCACGTCGAGATCAAGAGTTGCCATTTTTACCTGTAAACAAACCACACCATTTCACTTTACGGGGCTGATGAGGATGTTGAAAAGATATTCAGAGGCAAGTAAAGTAATGACATCAAAAGTAAAATGTGTCAGAAATTTTCGGGTATTAAAATTTTCACTGAATATATTCTTAAATTAAGTTGATAAGTCCAAAATCATGCCCAACTTTTTGTGTGCAATAGATATACAGTTTTTTTGTATGGATGGAACTGTAACTCCACGGTCTGTCAACCCAAATTTCCAGTGGAGCTACAGTTCTGCAGCTATATCAGTCTACAAGAAAACTTGGTGCAAAGCTAGCATCTTTGGGGTTTTTTTCAATTTGTTCAAATAAAGGGTTTAAGGCTTACTTCCAAGGGGGAAAAAATAAAGAAGATTGTAAATAAAGTTGTTTGTCTTCAAAATTCTATTCAAGAGCTAAACAGCCTAAAATATTCCAAACTTCCTGATATATGGTACATTATTGTTCAAGCTACTTGGGTCAGTTGGCCCTTTTTTCTCAAGTGAGTTGTGTGGCCCATGAGCCTCTTGTAATTCTTAGTAATGTAAATTTGAATTTGCATGTAGACAAAGAAGAAAATTCAGATTATGACCATAACTTGGATGAAATTTTTGTAAGCTGAAAACTATATATTATCATAATATCATTTGATAATAATAATGATAATAATTTGATTAACTTAATTGTAACATTGTTGTACAATGTTATAATGTAAGGCATGTTTTATATATTCAGAAACTGGGGCATTAAGGATAGCTATAGAAACGGCGCTTTATATGAACTGGGCAGAATCCAATGTCGTTGCAGTAGCTCAACATTTTGTGTAAGTTTTAATACATACTGCTTCAGTATTTAGTTTGAAATTTACCATTTCAAAGTCTTAAAATTTGAATCAACAATTCGTATTAGGTAGGACTTGGACTTGTCTAGAACTATACTGTGGATTCATGGACTTCATGGTAGCTAAATTTTCATCGATTTTGTGGATATATCTTTTCCCCTGGTCTCCTACCCAAAGAATTTACATCCCCAACAAATTATGAAACACAGTCTTTTTTCTTTGTACATACAAGTAAATCTATGAAATTATTAATGAGACAGTACAGCGCATCTTATTAAGAAACCGACTTGAAAAAAAATTTCCGATCGGGTTCGGTATTTTTCGTACTACTCATAAATATGGCTTGCCAAATTCACAAAAATGAGCTAATCATAGTTTCACAGTCGATAAACTAGGTTTAACGGTTGTAAACTATAGTTTACGGGCAGAAAACTATAGTTAACGACGATAATCTATATTTTACATCTGTATACCATAGTTAACACGATCATCTATAATTCAGAAGTGAAAAACTATAATTAACACTGAAAACAACCATTTGCGATTGCAAAACATAGTTTATCTGAGATAGTTTCACGATTGTGAAACTATGATAGACAACTCTTAACTATAGTTAACAAATGCAAATTATAGTTTACAGATGTGAATCTATATTTATCAGCAAAATCTATTGTTAACGTTATTTGCAGGCAGATAAACTTAGATTATCATTCGTAAACTATAGTTTACAACCGTTAAATATATTTTTACAGATGAAAACTATAGTTAACGAATCGTTAACTATAGTTTGCGGTTCGTAAACTATAGTGAACAGTCGATAAACCTAATTTATCAAATGTGAAACTATGTTTAGCTCATTTTTGTGAATTTGGCGTGCCATACATAAATGTATAAACTTTCAGAAAATTACAAATTTCTCCATAAAATCAATTTAATTATTTCATTAAAATTAATAATTATTTATGGTCCATTAACATATACATCGCAACATGTTACAGGGTTCCACCTTCTATACTATTACACATGCGTATTTACTATAAAAAAAAAAACACATTCAGGGCTCGCGAAGATTCTCCTGGACAGGTTTGTTGATAGAAATATGTTTTTTCTACTTTTCCCAGGTAACAATTGTTCAAAGTTTTTAAAATAACCAGAATTATTTTTTTGTAAGTATATATTTTGCGTTTTCTTTTTTAAATTTTATCACAGGAGTTGCTACAAACTAAATTCATTTTGTAAGTGAGGCCCTTGAGGGGTTATTTGACATATTTATGTCTGTTTATGTTAAAATGAACTGAAATTGGTAAACCATTTATAATTTATCGAGGAAATGATGATGTGTTCCGTTTAGAGAGCCCCTTTTACCTCGTATTCCATGATGACTGTAGTCGGGTGAAGATCTTGTAGTTTTCAGCACGTGTCAATTACTGTCAATCAAAATCCACGTGGTACAAATAAACGATATAAGATTAATCCGGTTTGTACGACCCTTCAACTTCCGGAAGCTCATAATTACATTAATTAGGTATATAAAAGGGATTTTTATGTACTTCAACTGTCACAATCAACGTTATTTCTTATTTCCTAACGATACAATGGGTAAATCTGAAGTGAAACACTCACATTTTTTTCAGCTGTACTGTCTCTTTAACCTACTCACAAACCTTTCGAAAGTTCACAATTCATGAAAATTAGCCCCCACCAATTAAAATGATTGAATTTCTACATTTATTTGTCATTTATAAGAGTGTATTTTGTGTTTTTACAAGATTTCAACGATATATCACTGATGGGAAAGACCAGGACTGGATCGTAACTAATTACAATCTTATGAGAATGGACAAGTAACTATGGAAACCTTTGTCTTGCTGATTGATATTGCATTTTTTATACAGGGGGCAGTCTGCCTTTATACAATATTAAAGTATATATATGTTTGAAAATTATGGCTTGTTAATTATTTTTTTCTCATGAAGATATTGTGTAATCAAGTGTAATAGTGTGGGACGGAAAATGAACCAAATTATTACGACATTATACTTTATTTAAGTTTCATTTTAAAGGAACATGATGATTCTAAATGACTGTGTTGATGGTTCATGCAAGCATATTATGAATATCATTATAATATCGTATTTTTCCCAAGCATATGATTGGTCGATTGCGTTCACGTGACTGTGCTATAAATTCTGTTATAAACCTTACTATACTAAAAATAGAAAATTTATAAACCTCACTATACTAAAAATAGATTTTCATGACAAAATACTGGTTTTGGCATGTGCGACATTGTGACATCACAATAGCGAAATCAACGCCTAGACATAATGAAGCAAATAGAACCGTTTTAACAAGAGCTTGGACTTTGGGCAGTACGTGACAAACTCCGATTTGATGAAGGCGGAGTCTACTCATGGTTAACTGTCCAGTCATTGGCTAATAGATATGAATACATTGAACGCAATGACACTCGTCCGACTTCATCCAGGGTTGTATATTTCGTTGAAACAGCGTCAATTTCACGCAACAGAGCAGATCTTGGCAAACAACTTTCCGGTTTTGACAGTCTATGAATATTAAATGAGCTTCTCTTAGCGAATTAGAAGAAAGGAGGTCAATATTTGAAAGCTTGTTTTGATAAGCAAACTAGATAGTTACATCCAACCGAAAGTCCAAGCTCTTGTTAAAACGGTTCTAGTTCACTGTTACACTCTTGAAGAGAAATAGTTTTTGATTTATTATAATAAAACAATTATAGCCTTTTGGTATCGGTCAATACTTTGTTTTATAGACCTGATGAGAGTATATCGACCTCGGACTTCATCCTCGGTCGATATACTCGATATACTCTCATCAGGTCTATAAAACCATGTATTGACCTCGTCAAAAGGCTATAATTGTATGATATAAATTTAAACTATATAAATTGAAATATTTTAGAGTATAGGGAGAAACTGTGAGCTGCAAGCAGTTTTTTACCCTAAATTAATTAAGACACCATTTTTAAGGCGTCGAGCTAATGCTCGGCAGCCTTCTAGCGATCGTCTGGATTGTCCAAATTCACATTCTGCACCGCCTTTTTAATGCGCATAAGAAATAAGTTCCCTAAAGTATTAAAAGTATAACAAGATTTTTATTCCATTTATTTAACTAAATTGTGTACAAAAAACCCAACTTTGCCTCCCTGGTTATTGACAACTCATTGCTAAGTATAAATTTGCTTAATCAAGAAATGGCGGATGAATACAATAAGGTGTAAAAATTCACTAAATATTATTTTAGTTCATCGCTTACATTTTAATTGGAGACCGTGCCCGATGGAAAAAAAATTGATATGTAAATTTATTTGTTATCGGGCACGGTCTCCAAAATAAATGTAAGCGATAAACGTATCTAGTGATTTTGTTGCAGTAAATAAACACGATAATGCAGTTGGTTTGGTCGAGCATTTTAGATAGCACGTGGTGTGGATTTGTTTGTAAACAACCATACCATAGGTAATCTTGTTTCAAACAGGAATTGAAATAAATAAAAGTATGTTTTATTATTATAATTAGGGACACACTGTTAATGTATTCAAATTATGAACCTGTGAACATTGTTCAAAGACTGTTTTTGCAGAAAGAAAATAAATTTATTTTTGAACTTTGAAATTTCTTCGATTTTTGTAACCATGATGAGTTATTGTATTATAAACGCATCACTACCTATTTTATAAGGAAATATACTGATTTTTGTTTTTAAAGCAGCACAAAACATAATTAATTTACTTTTTTATTCTAATATTATTTGATATACGACTATTAGTACAGAAATTCAAATTATTGACCATATCTATATAAAAGAAAATGTCAGCTCGACGCCTTTGTGGCCGTTCCGGCCTTTGATTTTTTTAGGCATACAGGCAGCAGGTGGTATATGTATATATAGATGCTATGCATGAAATTACATTGTATCAATGTATTGACTTATTTTGAATTTTATGTAAGGAACAGTCGAATGTTTTAAAATTAAACCTTTCAGTTCATGAATGCTCTATATTGCAAGCTAGGTGTATTTTATAATTATAATGTTAACGTAGTTAAAGTAAGTAATTTATGTATTATAGTGACATGTGAGTATTATGTACAATTGTGCCGTATAATACAAAATTTAATCAACTGCTTGTACATTAATATTGGGCACCCGGCCCATTGGGCCTATAAGTCACCTTTGGTAATATTAACAGTTATAGTTCATCACGAGTTATACAAGTGTATAATTATTAAATTATATTGGGGTTATGGTACATATTAAATTATAATATTATATCAAGGTGAATATCAACAAATGAATAAATTATCTATAAAGAAATTGTCTCCGAATTCGGAATGCTTTTAAAACGAATTTTCATAATTGTCTAGATTTATGGCTCATTAAATATGTAAACAAATATTGTCTATCACGGTCCAATAGTGCTGGTGATAGCAGCTGTTCGCCAAGGATCTCAATGCGACACTGGTTGTAAAACGGACAGTCAAACACGAAGTGTAGTTCATTTTCAATGACTTGTTGGTTACAAAGAGTGCACAACCGTTCGTTTGGAGGTTCTACGTAGTATCGTCCTGATTCGATTCTTAATGGTAGGATCCCTGCTATAAGTTGGACCATATGTGATCTTTCCGCTTTGCTCAGATTTAGCGTTATATAATTTTCTAAGCCGAAATCGGTCTTGAAGGTCCTGTACGTCCGCAATTTTGGTACATTCTCCAAGGAGTCTTTCCATATTTTGGAGTAGAAATTCGTAAGATGTGATTCCACCAAGCCCAAATCAATAGCGCATTTGGTGTCGTAATATTGCCCTAGTCCGATCTGGTTCATAATGTGTTTCACGTCACTGCACCAGTTATCACGACATCGCTCATAGTCCAGATTAAAGGCCATCTTTGTTATTCGGTCATCCTCAAAACATATCAGCTTGTTCCAGTATCTCAACATGCAGAACCACCGTCGAAATTGACTCGGGAGCCAGCCTACGTCACCGTTAAGGAACAAAATTGGTGTAAATCTGTGGACTCCCAAAAAGTATCTTATTGCCCTGTTCTGAATATTGTCTATAGCCTGAAACTTACGGTAGCCCCACACACAAGCTCCATAATCTAGGATAAGGGCAACACGCGAGGAAAATAGTCTTTCGTATGACGTAAAACCAAAATATTTGTTATTATGTATTTTAGCGATGATTTGCCCAATTGCACGGCCACCACTCTTAGCTAGTAGTTCTGCGTTGTTATTGAAGCAGCCATCGTAATTATCATAAATGTCACACCTAGGTATTTGTAATAATCCACAGACTCTAGGGCATTACTACCGATAGAAAAATTGCAGTTCGATTTTTTCATGTTGCCTTTCCTAAAGTGAACGCACTTAGACTTACTCGTATTGATATTAATTCTCCATCGTTTGCACCATTGGTGAAGCTTATCTAACATCCGTTGAAGGTCCGCTTCGGATTTCGCTAGCATTGCTATGTCGTCCGCATACAGTAAAAGCGGGAGCTTCTTTTCCCCTAAATCCACACCAAGACCGAGTTCATTAATGTCTTGTACAAGGTCATTGATAAATATCGAAAACAATGTGGGAGACAGGTTATCTCCTTGTTTCACTCCAGTGTTACAAGAGAACCAATTGGTAGCTGGCCGTTTAACCGCACACACGATTCTGAATTTTGATAAATACTTTTCACAGAGTCGTACACTTTGCCATCAATGTTATGTACTAATAATTTGTACAGCATCATTTCTCTGTCAACGAAATCGAAACATTTTCGTAAGTCAATGAAAGCCACGAATAGTGATTTTGAGTTTCGAATAGCAGAATTCAACGTGAATACGTGATCTTCACACGACCTGTTTTTTGAAAGCCGTTTTGCTCATCAGCTAAAACTTCATGTCCATTCAAGTGACTTGTAATACGCTGATTGATAAAGGCACTGTAGATCTTACTGATACAGGAGAGGAGACTAACTCCTCTATAGTTCATAGGAATTCTAGGATCTGATGAGACATCTTTGAGAATCGGGCATATGATTGCTTTACGCCAAACTGATGGAACAATACTAGTATCAAGAATCAACTGAAACAGTCGCGTCAATGTCTCTATGACTTTCTGAGATTTTATCACTCCGTAAGTCCACTTGCGGACTTCGATTTGGCTTTAAAGACTAAACGGTTTATTTCATCAAATAAAATATTTCTGTTTATGTTTCATTTGGCGAATATGTCGGATTGTCCATTCTTGACTCTAGGAAGTGTTTATGTGCCCTCACTTGTTCAAAGTGTCCTTGGTCAAAATCATCGCTGTCGCTTCCACTGTACAAGTTTTTAAAATCTGTACGCCATTTGTCGAGCACAACTTTCTCATCATTTATAATCTTTCCCGTTTCGTCTATGATTTCCAGTGGTATAGCTTTTTTGGTTTTAGGACCGAGATTGCGAATTTTTGCCCAGAAATCGTTCGGGTTTTTCGTACACATGTTTTCTATTTCAACGGCACTCGATCGTTTGTATTCTCGTTCAGTTCGCTTCAATGTCTTATCAAACATATCTCGAGCTCGGGTGTATTCGTAACGTAGTTTTGCCTTCATATTACGATTTCCATCGCTTACTTACTTACTTACATCACTTACTTACTTACTTACTTACTTACAGTGTCACCCATAAACAATGTTGGAGAGCTATAGCTGCATGGTATATAAAACAAGACAGGGGCACCTAATAATTCTTTGGTCACGGTCCAGTAGTCCGAAGGTTTATTAATCCGAAGGTCCAGTAGTACGAAGGTTCATTAGTCCGAAGGCCCAGTAGTCCGAAGGTTCATTAGTTCGAATGCATCACATGTAATGATTTTAAGAAATGCTCTCGGAATTAGTTTCGTCAATTTCGTCATAAGCAAATTAAATGCAAAATAGTAGCCAAATTGATTCAAATTTAACCACTTAATATATGGAATTTTTATTTTATAAAAATGATTTTGAGTAAATGAAGACAAATGATCACCCCGCGCCTCCACCCATTTTCATGGAAACTTTTTAACTATTATTCAAACACTTCTTTGTATCTATGTGTTTGTTGTGTTACATGCAAGACTTACTTGTAAATGTCATTTATGTCGTTCCTCGTCAAGAGTATACCGGTGTGTGTGTGTGTATATATATATATATATATATATGATCTTACCCGTTTCTTATTTAGAGAGAGAGAGAGAGGTCGATTATCCATCGGTTATTCGTCGTTTTAGATGCTTTGATTTAAACACTCAATAGATTTAATTTACTACGAATGAAGTACGTGTATACAAATATCATTTTTGCAAGAGTCTCAAAGTACATGTATACAACGTTTCAACCCCCTTTAAAATCTGTATTTTCTAATATAAGATAAATAAACTTTCACGCTACTTCTAAAATACAATGTATATTTTCCCTTTCAAAATATTTGTACATATTTTATTCGTTTGTTTCACTTACTTTAAATTTTATTTATTTATTTTGTCGTCTTGTTCATGTAGATTCCTTAGGATTCGTTTTGTTTCCGTGTTATATATTGTCCCCCACTTTTACTGTAAATGGGGTTTATTTAATTAGCTCTGTCCGTTCGTTTGTCTGTATGTCATTCTGTTTGTGCATTTTCGGTTATCATAAATTTTACAGCGAACTTTTAAATAAAGAAATCCTGACACCTACTTAAAATTTATTTTTAAGTGATTGATAAAGCACTACAACCTCCTAACCCCCTTCTTTTGCGGGAGATAAATAAACGTTCACCGTGTGAGTGACACAAACTCATTGAATAAGTCCATTAGATTTTGTTTTCAATATGATATCGTTTTTCAAAACAGGCAATGCTTTTTCGATGACCCCATCTTTGTTATCTGAGAACTGCGTCATTCTTAAATTATTCTTTAATCATATGATTTTTAAGCAATTATAACTTTTTCCTATTCGAAAAAAATCCAGTTCGAAAATCTATAATACATATTCTGGAAATAACGTTCATGGGCAACAAAAATCAAATTAAAGGGGCGGAAATTTGAATACCAAAGTATTATACATACAGGTATACGAAAATAATATTACAGATCTATACAGAGATAACAATTCATATTATATTATAGTACTCTCTTTTCGTAGAATGTTGTGTTCTAAACATCCAAGAACTTGTTAAGGTGAAATATGATTTTAACCTTCACATCAAGTTTCGGACTAATGAACCTTCGGACTAGTGGGTCTTCGGACTGATGAACCTTCGAACTACTGGACCTTCGAATTAATGAAACTTCGGGCTACTGGACAGACCTCAATTCTTTGTGTCTACATGCAGTTATACATTGGATATAATTTTGTAACAATTGATATGGTTTCTTTTGGATCCAATAACGTATGTTATATTTATATTCACTCATTCAGCCATGTCCAGAATTAGGTATTTCCGTCTTTGACTTGGTTGAACATAATTGGTTTCCTTACTAGTATCGCCCTATGTCCCGCCATGTGCAAATCACAAATTAACAAAAATGGCGGATTCCATACAGTCGTTCGTCAAATTTGTTTCACGAAAAATCAGCAAAATCAAATGGCAGCCAAGTCAGAAACAGACACTGGAATGTTCAGACACGTTTGTGACTGGAAGCTGGGATGACGAGGTACAAATTAAAAACCGATTAAAGGGAAAATGTGTAGATTGTCGAAACTGAAACTAGGTCAGAAAACCGGCGAGAGTTGTGACATTTAAAATGTGAACAGTTTTTGAAAGATTGCTTAAATACCGTAAAAACTGTAAGTAAGAATTATTATCTGTAATAACCCGTCCTTATTGAAATAGATCTGGGCTTTAATATAGATTGATGAATCTAATTTGATCAATTTATATAAAAAATTTCACGTGTTAAGAGGGCTCGATGGTCGTGACCATTTTTAGACTGTATTTATCTCCTTTAAAATAAGAGCTCTTTATAAAAATATAGGAAAATACCGAATTTAAAAGGTAAAATATATGGGTTTTTTTCACTAAATAATAGTTTATTATTATAGCTAAACGAACCATATGTTAAATTGTTACGTAATTCTGATGGTTAATTTGTTGGCCATCCAGCCTCCTTAACAGGACTTGCATCAAATAAAATAAATTTTCCTAGGGAAATAATTGAGCGATGTTTATTTAAACCAAGTATGACATCCGAATGTTGTTGGGAAAAATGAACATACGAATGAAATTATCATTGAATTTCACTATATTCTGATCCAGGTCCTTTTGTTTGTTTTTCTGGGGACGTGTTGATAAAGCAATCTTGGACTTTTTTCCTTATAGCTATATTGATTTAAATTGTTATTTACTGTTAAATGTAGGGATGTGTATTTATGAAGATTTATTTATGGTCAAAAAGTCACAGAAACAGGAAATGTAGACTTGGACAAATACTGCATAATAAAAAAATGTATTTTTTTTTGGGGGGGGGGGGGGCATTTATAACAAATTTTTATTATAAATAATGCCAGTAGTTTAAGTCATGATTTTTTATCTTTGGATGTTACTTTTGCTCGTGAAAGAATTTGTTGCAGTGAGAGTTCAGGGTTCGACACTAACCTTAGTCCGTTAGTCACAGACTAATAGATTTTCATGCGGACTAACAAACTTTCTGTCCAGTCAGTCCGGTCGGACTAATAAAAAGTTTTGCTTAAAAAAATGTGTGAATTTACGATGTGCGATTGTCGACATTTTACTGGAAAACCATGACTATATTTTTATTATCTAGCATATAATACATTGCAGTGATTGTAAAGTTACCGAGCGAAAACAACAGAAGTATGCAGGATATTATGGGTGACTTGATTATTTCTTTACCCTAAGGGGATGCCCGAGAAAAAAGGTGTCACACTCGCAGACAAGCGCACATTTTCAAAACAACGGATTCGATATGGACGCTTATGTGTTTAAAAAAAAAAGTGTAACAAATCTTCTGTGAGTTGTTTAATTTATCGATAAATGAACTGTGTTTAAATCATTTGTCATAAATTGCTTATGATTTTTAATGGATTTTTAAAGAATTTAGAGAATGAAAAGAACAAGGTAGCTCGTAGCCCGGATCTATTGCACAGATCTATTTATAACATCTGTAATGGCGGCATACACCATGTACACGGAGATAGTGAATACGCAACTCATTGTTATGTACGACATAGCACAATACAACTAAACCAGTGCAACACCTATAAGAAAAACATTATGGTATATATATTACACACCCCTTTCTTACAAATTCTATTGAAAAGGTGCATATTATATAAGGCAAATACGGTAATGCATTTTAATTTATTTTTGACGGGCAAATAAAATTGTTTGCGGACTAGTTAAAATAAACAGGCACTAGTCAGGCTGGACTAATGCATAAAAAAGTTAGTGTCGAACCCTGGAGTTTCGTCAGTATTTTAATATTGAGACTACTTATTAATTAAGTCTTGCTTTATTAATATTCCAGCAAGATTTGGTTGGGATATTTGGTCTTGCAACTTCACCGTATCTTGGAAACTTGTATATGACAGTACATGACACTATGGAATAAGATATATCGTGACATAAAGTTTATCATTTCCATCTTTACTGAAATATAGCTCTTTTCATTTTTTTCCACGCCTTTGACATTTTTCTGTTTTCTTGACTTTACAGAAAAACAAGATCTGTCTTTGGCATCTGGGCATGCAGGAATCTATGGAGAGGGATGAAATGGACGATGGACTGGAACCTGCACTGAAGTGTGAGGCTGATCATAATGGTGATGTCACAGGGCTAGAGGTCAGTAGAGGGGTCAGAGGTCACAGTTAAGTTCATGCAAAGTTCATTGTAAAAGCATTTTTGAAAAGTAATGTGAATCATGCCTACCTATGTTGATGTTAAATGTATGTGGAAATTTATCTTTGGCTTAAGTTTCTGAAGAAGAAAAAAAAGTTCACAAATATGCATTTTTGAAAAGTAATATAAATCACTATGTTGACATAAAACATATATACTGATATTTATCTTTGTTTTTCAGTACATTGGAAGTGATGTGATTGTAGCATCCTCGTCCACGGGTTCAGTCACTCTGTACAAACACCACACTTCATCACAGGTGAGTCTGTAGGCTACAAACACCACACATCATCCCAGGTGAGTCTGTAGGCTACAATCACCACACATCATCACAGGTCAGTCTGTAGGCTACAAACACCACACAGCATCCCAGGTGAGTCTATAGCTACAAACATCACACATCATCACAGGTGAGTCTGTAGGCTACAAACACCACACGTCATCACAGGTGAGTCTGTAGGCACCGTACAGTGCTTAAGATGTTAAATTGTGTTACTAAATTGTATTACTATTACCGTAAAGTATCGTGTATAATACGCACTCGTGTATAATACGCACCCCCAAAGTTGACCAAAAAATGGCGAAAAAACAGCAGGTCCTATGTATAACACGCACCCAAAAAATGGCGAAATCAACGGCCGCCATTTCCCCCAAAACTATCAATGTTTCATGATAATATTAAAATCCATACGCAATTTCTGTAATTTTGTGATCGGAACACAGCTCAGACAATGAAAATCGACGGCCGCCATTTTTCCAAATAACTATCGATGTTTAATGATAACTTTATAACCCAAGTGCAATTACTGTAATTTCGTGGTCGGAACATGGCCCAAGCGATGTTATAGTCAAAGTTCTTACAATTTTACTATAAAAAACGGTATGATTTACAAAAGTGGTATCAAATGGGGCCTATCATTTGACACTTCGTACAGTAAGAGTTTCTTACAGTTATACAACATCGGAGAAGTTAAAGATCAATCATCATATGTAGAGAAGAACGGCAACCGAGCTTTGTGCTTAAAAGTAATAATGTTTGCAGATATAAACCAAAACAACATCAAGAGAAATGATTTAATTGATTAATTATAGTTAAACTGTTTGATTGTTGTTAAATAAACATTGTGAAGAAACGTATGTATGTCGTATATCGTCATTATCAAGTCGTACAAATGATCGATGTATTTTTAGCAGTGTCTATGTAAAGCAATAATGTTTAACTGCATAACTGGAAATAAAGTAATCAAATTAAATTAAATAATAATTATTGCTAATCTTCATGGACTTGAAAACACCCTGTGAAGTCCGACACGAGACAGGTGCATGCTTCTGACACCGGAAATTGTTAAACAAACATTGACCACGCGCCGAGTCAACAGGTGGCTGCTTACGTAATGGCGAATACACTGGCGATTTTAAAACTTGTTTGATGCAAGGAATAGTGTTGAGAAAGGATAAATATTTCAATACATGGAAATAAAACTAAGAATAAGGTATTTCTGACGCAGTAAATATAGTATACACTCATACAACTTGCATACCACGCTATATCGGCAGTATACACTCATACAACTTGCATACGCTATATCGGCAGTCACTACTCCCGTGGTATCAAGAATCACGGCTTGAAAAAATGGGGTAAAATTTTGGTCCTATGTACAACACGCACCCCCCACTTTTGATCAAATTTTGGCTGAAAAAAAGTGCGTGTTATACACGCGACTTTACGGTACTTTCTTGTATTTAGATGGAGCTTAGTCAGGGCCCATCCCTGGCAGCTGCCATTAAGATTAGAGTTAGGCAAAAAATATGTTATAGTTCTGGGACAATAAAATTGGGGGGGGGGATAAATTGTGTTACATAGTAGGAGGGATACTTCCTTTCTAAGGACATCATGCCTAACACTGAAATCATAGAATGTTTGGGTACCTATATTATGGGTTATCTCCATATGAATAAATTAGTCACAATCACTTGTACATGTGTATGGGACATTGATGATGTATAAGAACTCTTGTTTTGTCAGCCAGAAACATTGACCAAACTACATTTTGTTCAGGATGATAAAAAGTTACCCCAATTTAAAAGTTGGTTTTAATTTCATTATGCTTAATGATAAGAATTAAATATGTACAATGGAATGAAATTTCAGAATCTGTGCAATATTAAGAGTGCTGATAGTAGTGGAAAAGATTACAAAATCTGTGCATTATTTCAGACTATGGGAACACAGTACAAGTGGCAGTCTCTCCATTCCCATGGCAACCATCTATGTCCCTGCACGTGTTTAGCAGTGAGAGACAAAACCATTGTCACAGCAGGGGAGGACGGAAAGTTGGTCGTACTTAGTGCCGAGCAGAAGTCACCACAACGAGTCATAGGTATAAACCATACAGTTATTACATCTGATACTTGTGTACCAACGAGTCATAGGTAT
>WFKH01011925.1:11800754-11813720 GCA_016163765.1 Magallana hongkongensis | reverse complement strand
TTTATTTAGACTCAATACATTTTTCACATAGAAAAATAATTTTAAGAAACCTTTATTAATTAATCTTTACCAAATGAGATAATCCAAATCTGTTGGGAGGGGGGGGTGTTAGATTTCATATAAAAAAGATTATTTTATGAGCAGCAGATTAATTAATACATGTATATGATTGTCATACACAAAAGCATGACAACAGAAGATGAATAACATAATAAAACAAAGTACCGTATTTTCCGGGGCATATGTCGATGTGGGGCATAAGCCGAATTGCTCATTTTCAGACAAAATTCAGCAAAAATCCTTAGACTAGCCGATCTGGGGATAAGCCGATTTTTAATCGATGATTACTATAGTGAAAGTATGACCGCTGATCAAGGAAGTCATCGAATATATACTTTCAGAATATCGATGTAGAAAATCAAAAGAGTAATTAGAATTATTTGATTTGCTAAACATTTATATTTTAAGTAATTTTAAAAAATATATCTGCGTTTTGTGCATGATTGCAGGTCTCTTCCGTATTCGTCAGTATATATTAACGTTACGTACTGTAATTTTACACTGTTACATATATGTTGTAATTTTATTGCAACACCAACCTCCGTGGTTCTGTTTGATAGATTAAGTATAATATTTTACCAAACATTTTATATTTTATCAATACCTTATTGCTAAATTTCATTTGATCAAGTTATACTTTGAAAGCTACTTGTAAATTCGGGGTATGGCGTCCATTAGCTCAACACGTGGTTTTATATTTAAATAGAGTTATCCCCCGTAATCGATATAATTGAGAAAACGAAATACCACATAGAAAATATTAAACTTGTGTTCTTTTCCATTAATTAATTAAATAGTGACTTGCCGTTACCCAAAGAAGTTATAATGCTAACAAACACAGTCAATGCAATGAAGTGTAACGGTGTACACTACGTGCCCCCAGGCTGTGTTTAAGTCACGGGTTTCACACCTTTGTATATAGACACGACACTGGAATACTGTTATTTCATCCAACAGGAAATTAATTTTAGTTTGAACATATTTTATTGTATATTTACAAATTAATTGTAAAAAAAACAAAAAAACAAAGCATTTCAAATTGATCCTACAATTCCCACGAACGCAGACATGAAAAAATTCCTTCATTTTACATTCTACACAGTTTCATTTTCTTTTTTACTACGCAATAATAGTTTCCAGAGTTCAGATACGAACGCTTGGCTTAGATATGATTTGATTTGGATTGTAAAGAAATACATCATACATTTTATTACTCACGATGTCATTACAAAAATTGTCATCGGGACAATTATCGATAATAGTTCAAACGGAAGAAAAAACCAAACCTCATAATAAACTGCTACAACAGTACGATGGATAAAAACAGTGGATTTTGTATTTTACTGTTCAATTTTTTTCAACTTTGAGCCTACGATAAGCCGATCCCGGGGGATAAGCCGGGGCTCCCGCATCGTTGAAAAAAAATACCGGCCTATGCCCCAGAAAATACGGTAGTCATTTTGTTAATTGTGATTTTGGATTTTGAATGTTTGGTCTTTACAGAGAATGCCGACAGCTCCACCATCAATGGCCTGGTCTTTCTGCGACACACAGAGGTTATCTCTGTCAACTCCTCCGGCCAACTGAAGACCTTTGACCTCCGGTCCAGCTCAGACGCCCCCGCTCAGACCCTCTCTGTGTAAGTGGACAAGTTGATAAGTAAATTAATGAGAAGACAAGAATGATGAGACTAACACCCCCAGCCACTAATCTATTTCTTTGTGAGTAGACAAGTTACTATGTAGACAAATATCTATGTAGACAAATTACTGGTTACATGTAAACCATCCTCCCTTCCCCTCCAACTCCAACCCACTGAAAGAAGATGTGATTAGTCAACCCCCCCCCCCCCTTTCTTGTGTCCATGAACATATATAGTCACCCTCAGCAGGTTTGTCATTCTATTCTTCAAACAAGAAAAAAATAAACACTAGCCTTACAAGCGTAGTTATGTAACAGGTAGTAAAAACTTATATAGGGAGACCATTACCAAGGAAGAACAACAAGGACATGTTGCTCTTCAACTTCTGTACTGAAAAGGTATTTTTCAATTCAATTGGATTGGTATGTCTGTATTTTACATGTTGATTTATCATACCACTATAACTCTGTTGAACAGGAGCGGTGAGTTGACCTCTCTACACTCAGTAGACAGACACCCGGGGCAGCCCCACATCGTGGCGACAGGAAGTGGAGATGGTGTGCTGGGGATCTGGGATTTACGGCAAGAGAAATCTCCCGTATCTCTCCTAGAGGCCCATAGTGGACCAGGTTAGTGATGAAGTCTGATCCCTATCATCTCTCATACACTAATGTCACATGTGTAATTAAGTCAGTCACAAGAACACTGATAGGGTCAGTCATAAGAAGTTCATCAGGGCTGCATTCAGGATCATACCAACTACAAAGCTATTCGTAGCCGCCTTGATCTTGAGCAATATGCTAGCTTAGCTATAACAATAATTATTTTGTACAGTGTGTTCAATATAACCTAGGTATATCTCAGCAAGGGTAGCTCCTGCGATCTTGAATGCAGCCTTTATCATAAGCAGCAGAGAAGACAGCTTTATCAATTCACTTGCCTTGAACCAGTGATGCATTTATTTTTGTGATGTCACTTATAATATCGTATTTGAAACTTACATGGCAGATTTGTGCATGTAGATAATTTGTTTTTTGGGATGATTTGTAATTTTCAATTTTAAACAAAATCTTTGATACATGGCTGACAATGTTTGATCCTTGCAGTGTGGGAGGTGAAGTTTCATAAGACAACCTCGGATCATTTATTCACTTGCTCAGAAGATGGGGCTGTGTGGCACTGGGACTCCTCATTGGTCGGTGCCAGTCACATGGTACAGACACAGATCACAGGTACAGGTATGTATTGGTTGCCGGGGTAACAGCATATCAGGAGCTTACCAGAGGTTTAAAAGAGAATGTGGTAAACATAGGTTGAATCAACTTGAATATTTGCACATACAGTGAAAAGTCATGTTTAGTTGTTGTACAGTTATTTGTTTAATACTTGCTCTTCTGTGTCAACAACTACTTACTAAAGTGGGTGGTTTTTTAATTTTCCCTTTAATTTTTGGTGAAGGTGTAAGATACAAATCTTGGTGGTCTCTGCTAATAAAATTTTAGATTGTAATACAAGTTATGCTCTACAAATATGTTCTGCTCAATGCTCTGTTCTGTTCAGCCATGAACAATGTTGCTTGCCCTCTTGCTTTGAAAGAAGATTAACGTGGACTCCTTAGGCCCCCTCTCAACCAATTTTTATGCCCCCCTTCGAAGAAGGGAGGGCATATTGCTTTGCTGCTGTCCGTCTGTCGGTCGGTCCACCAACAGTTTCCATTCATTTTCTTTGCAGATGTTGCACATACTGATATGGAATTTGGTATACAGATTTATCATAAGAATATCTAGGTCAAGTTGGATTTTGGGTATGATTGATCAATTTTTGACAGAGTTATGCCCCTTGGACTAAGAAAAATTCCAATTATTTGCAGTTTCCGTTCATTTTCTACGCAGAGGTCTCCAAGGGAGGGGGCATAAGTGTTTTTCACAAGTATCTCTTGTTTAACCATACCCTGCTTTAGAACGAATTGTGTTTCCTCTGCACTTGTAACATACAATTGTGTGACCATGACCCTCAGAAGAAATGGAAGTATTATGTGGGAAGTATAAAATTACATTTGATTTAACAGAGTAGATGTTTAAGACAACTACATTCACCACAACAAACATGTAGTTATACAACTTTCTCTTTTTTCTGAGGCCTTGAACAGTTGTATCAAATGCATTTGCATGTATTTGGCTGTTTTTTCAGTATCTGGCTGCTTTTCTAGAATCTGTCTCTGGATATTAATACTGACCATAATATTTTTTATATGTTTGTTTCTGTATGAATTAGACATGTTGTTTAGGTTTTTTGGGCAATTGTTGTTAAATGAATACTAGTATATTTTCACCTGTAATTTATTCATTAGGAAAAGTTAGGATTTTTTAACTTGAAGACCATAACCATCAGAGGAGATGCACAGTTTGAATATTTTAACATGTTTAATGAAAGTTTTTCCATTGCATACAGCAACATTTTAAAAGGTCTTGCAAATATTAATGTGCTAAGAAAGGACCACGATACATTTACATGTTCAGATTTATTTTTACAGCAATTGTATGTAGCAAGAAAATTACAGTAGCAGCTCAAGACTGCTCTAAAAACTAACCACAGTGCTAACAATTCTACTTTTTTCCACAGGTGCTGGTTCAGGTGGTGCCAATTTCTCGGTCAACCCGTCATTTCAGTTCGGTGGTAGCGAGACTTTGAACAAGTGGTTGTCTCCAGACAACAGTAAGATGGAAATTAACTCTTTGATTGACGACAACATTCTCCCTGTGAACTCTGTAGACATTGAGTCTCAAACCCTTCTGTGTGGGACGGACTCTGAGTCCATTATCACCATCAGGCTACCCTCTATGAGGTAATGTAGTGATGTGTGCAAAGGAGGTGTGGATTTAAATGTGTCTTATGTGTGGTGGATACTGAGAGATACCAAGTGTGGAGGGTGGATAGGAATGGAGTGGATCCAAGTTTTGGCTGCTCAAGAATGGTGACAATTTGGAGGAGGATCCGGTAATTGGCTGTGTGTTTTGGGTATTCCAGAATGAAGATTCAGTTGTAATGGATTAACTTCATCTTCATACCTGTATTAGGTTACAAGAATTCTCATCAAATACTGTAGATCCGACATACCTTCCATGATGTACGATGACCTCTTTATTGTTTCTTTACATTTTTTAAAGCTGATAGATAAGTGGGTCATTAATATTAAAAAGTTTTATAAGTGCTTGAAGATGGCAGGTAGTTTTTCTTTTTTTTTTGTTGGGGGGGGGGGGGGGGGGGGGGGGGGTTATAATAAGTTATTTATCACATGACAAGATGAAAATGAGAGATATGAAGGCTAAAGGGCAGAAAATGTTGTACAGTATACAATCTGTCCCAGCTATGTCTTCTACAGTTGGGGCAGTGTAATGAAAGGGAGACCTATGATTGTAATGAAATGATGTGCATGCTGGCTCTCTATGCTTTTGAAGTTCATACATGCATTATGGAACTTGAAATGTACATACTACATCACCAACCATCATGTTGATTGTTTTGCATGAGGGTCAAAGATTTTGATTCAGTAAGACATAACATGCAATGATACAATAACTGTAAGTTTAAAGGAAAAGTAGTGTTTAAATCTGACACTCCAGGGGAACCAGCTAAAGGCATACCTTATACATTTAACATTCAGTAGTAAGGGCAGATAACTCTGCCCCCACTTGAAAGGGATCATAATTTTTACCTCTGTATAAAAATTCAACCATGTTCTGAAGATTTGGTCATCAAATTAAATTTTACATGTATTATGTTCAAGGAACTATGAAAAATTGTCACATTAATGATTTTGTAAGTTATAACAGTGAAAAAATTGCAAGTTTTGTAAGTTATCAAGGTTATGAACCAATATGGTTTTATACTAATAAAAGAAGTCATCATTGATATTGTGTCATTTCCCTTTGGAAACACACACATGTATATGCATACAACTGCGTGTAGTTAATATTTTTATATTTATAATATCCTCTGGAAACTTGCTTGGAGGGGGGGGGGGGTGGAGATTGGTTCTATTTTGGCAATCCATGTATTTAATTTCATTGTTAAACAAATGTGCTTCCATCTAGAAAACAAATATGGATATAATTAAAAACATTTTTTCATAATATACCCAATTGGGTCTAATATAATTGTAATTCATGACAGTCCATAAAAAGTCACTTAATCTTACCCAGGTCAAATCTTTCCTGTTAGAAATGAGTGGATAATTTATGGTATATTGGTCATAAGAAAAAGAACTTGTGTATTGTATTGTTAAGTGCTAGAATGGGTCGTTTATATGTGTTGATGCATACCCAAAGGACATTGAAATTTTATCTGCCAGACAACAAGAACCAGGTTCTATTGACGATGTTTTGTTATATAACGTTGTTTGTATTGTAAAATAAATTGTTTTATGTAAAACTTGTCGCAACTTCTTTAATTATTAACATAAGCAGTCTGCTTTTTTATGGGCTGTTGAATAGTTTATAATCAGTAATTTAAACAAATTTAAATCAGACATGAACAGATTCAAAATTTTAAAATTAAAAGTTTTGACAGGGAAATGGAGAATTAAATTGAATAAGAAGCTTCCCTACAATTTTGTAGGATCAAACAGTGATCATGCTTGTGTTCATTGTTGGACACTCGTGGTCATCCTTGTGAATACATGTAGTTACTGCCGTGAGCCGTCTCTAAAAACTTTTCTGTATTTCATGAAATGTATCATTCTATCCTCATTTGTTTTTAAAGTTTTTGATCGAAAGTCAATATTACAAAAACAATTGTACATGTAAGTGTACACATTTATAATATGAGTTTCATCACAAAACAGGAGCCAATCAGTTTAGGGAATGACTTATTCATGAAACCAAGGAAAGTTTCAGCAAGTTGGCTCTATACTTTCTTTGACATCAGGTTTTTTTTGCGTAAAATAACAAAATATAGATATAATTGCCAGTTTAAAAAGTTTTATTTAGCACACAAAATCATTCTAAAAAATGTTGGCAATAATTTGATTATGATATGTATAAATATGAAGAGGAGGCCTTTGGGTCACATCACTCACCCGAGCTACACTGTAAACTGTGACCCAGGCAATTTATTAATTAAAAAAATAATTACAGGAAATAAATGTGAAAGTTTATGTGAGACAAACATTTTGATCAAAAAAGCTTACTTGAGCCACACAAAATAGGAAACAATTTCCAAAATGAAAACGTTTTCATATATATATATATATAAATTTCTTGATTATCAGTGTATCATAAAAATAACAATAATTTTACAGTTCATGTCAGTAAATCATAAATTGATCAGTAAATATAAAAAAAATTGTTCAACACATGAAATATAACTTTAAATATAACTTTCTTGGATAAAGGGGCTAACACTAGTCTGAATATATACAGTATGATTATGGTAATTAGTTTGAATATTGTCATGTATTGAATAATATCTTTTCTTGAAGAAAAGACAGTTGAAGTGTTGACATTCATGTAGGTTAATGCATTAATTTACCTTATGTGCATTTTCGTTGTTACCAAAAACAGTGCATGCACAAGTTGATGATATAATGAAAGATGTCCTCTAATTCAGAAAGAAAAATTCAACAGGTAAATTAAAACATGGAATATATTATAGGTAAAGTACAAACAAAACTAAATCTAGCTATATAAAAACTTTTTAACAAAATGAAGTACATGTTTTAAATATGGCATGGAATGAATTAAAAGGTAAAACAACGTTTATGAATAATGTTAATTAAAACACACATAACAAACAAATTACAAATTACATGTAAATCAGTTGGAAAGGATTTATGGGTAAATCAAGCATACTGATGTAGCACTTACACATTTTCATAACTTCTAGAGCTAAATTAACTCATGGAACAAAAAACTGGTAACTCAGATTATGGGTACAATTTAAAATAAGATAAAATGTCCTTCAATTTACTTATAAAAGCACATTGCACAACCTAAAATTACCTAATAAATAAGCAAGACATATGTTTACTGAAGATGCATCAAGAATCATCTCAAACAATTTAGATTTGTTTTACTTCCAAGTATAGTACAGTTGTACTTGGAATGAAGATTTAAGGCAGGATACATAATATTTGTAACAAAGAGCAAAAATACACTGACAGTGTATATAACATATACATGTACATGTTTAACGACACTTAGATGTTAAAAACATACAGTAAATGTAATATATTTAGCATGTACGATATTTAGCGGAAAACAACAAGTTAGCGTGGATTTGAGTTAGCGTATTTCTGAATGTGCCTATTCTTATATACATATATGAATGGCATTTAGCAATGTACTTGATTTAGTGGAAGCGGCTTTCCGCCAAAAACACTTTAAAAAAATACACAGCCAAATGTAATATGTTTACAGAACATAAAATAAAGTTAGTAACAAAATTCTCAATGGACATATTAATAAAACTTTGTAATTATACATCGATATACAGGTACTAAATGTACATCTATCAATAAGAAACTACATCATACAAAATAAACTGTAAATAACATGAAAATAAAACAACCTAATCAAATAATTTAAGGTGGTACACACTGCATGGTTCTGCCATTTCAGTCATTAAGAGGGCTGGATGGTCATGGCCATTTTTAGACTATTTTAATCTCCTTCAGCAGGGGAGCTTTATATGGTTATAGAAAACTATTCAAATTTTAAAGCTAAATAGGAATTTTTCTTTCACTAAATAATAGTTTATAGCTTAACAAATCAATATCTAATAATTTAAGGTACATGTACATGTATAGATCTGATGGTCGATTTGTTGTCCACCCATGCAGCCACCTTAAATTGTCACTCATCATTTGGTTGACAGTCTATATGTCATGAACACTGAATTCATTCAATATTTTGGTGGGGGGGGGGGGGGGGAATTCTTGAATTCTTAATTTCATCGATATCATTTGCACAAAACAGTAACAACCATACATCAATAGAATTCAAGCACTTTTCACAGTCTTAAATCTAAATGTGTTTTTCTCACACTTTTTATTTATATTAAGCATTTCTAAATCCATTTTAACTATTTTGAAAGTTTCCAGTATTTTTAAAAGCCAAAATGCATATGCACAGGTTAAGTGGCAACACATGCTTCCCAAAATTCAAAGTTACAGAAATGCTCTACATATGCAGACATACAAAAAGCACATAAAATTTAAACATTTGACAGACAAAAACATTATAACTCTACAAATAATGCATTTAATTTTTCATTTCTCTCCTTTTTTAAATCATCGGAATCGTAATTCAAGCACCAACCGTGTGCATAGAGCATTTAACACAAATTTCAGCATTTTACGAGACATCTTGAACACATCTTCAACCCAGTTTTAATTGGCACTTTTTATGGTCTTTCCAAACTTGTTTAACCCTGTCTACCAAATACTGAATGCTGGACAGTCCCTATGATGTTATAATTGATTCAGATCCGCAGTAACTACCATTAATTCTGCAGTACACATGGTGTTGCTATTACATTAATTGTGAATGTTAAAATACAGATAGCGCTAGATAAGCAGTGTTGAGAGTACCGGTATGTGCAATTACTAAAGCGCAGATCTTCATATAATAAAATGCATTTAGTTACATCATTTCGTATCTGGAATCTACATGTATATTATTAAGTAGATAATGAATACAAAGCTGATACTGATTTAAGAACTGTTTATTTTTATCATGATTATTATGTAGTTGAGACAGTTAACATTAAATTCCCGTAAAGATATGATGAGGTCAGTAGTCATGTCTGTTCAAAAGAGAATTACGAAGATCTTAGATTAAAATTTTACTGATTGACCAGATCAAATATACTTGAGATTTTATACTAATGTATTATATCTACATGTACCTGAGCAACAATGGAGACGAAACTAGTACATGGGACTGGATGTCTCAAGTTTATTTGAACCAAGTAGAGGCAAGAATTACCTGAGGCGTGTTCAGCAGAGCAGGTGCTCGCGATCCCTCGCCAAAATTTGTGTTGCAGGTATAAGGAATTTTAGCGAGCGCTCGCGAGCACCCGCTCTGCTGAACACGCCTCTGGATATGGTAAATACTCCTGATGGAATGTTAAAAAGTCATCATTATTCAAGACAAAATGTTCTCTTATGAAAAATGATAAATGAGTTCAAACAGTTCATCATGTTGATTTCTAAATTACTTGAGACATCTCAATTGCTCAAAACATGATGACTTCTGTGTCACCTGTACTTGAGACATCTCAAGTCTCTACTGATTGAGATGTCATGATGTCTTCTTGGTCACTATTGCTTGAGACATCTACCGGTAAATCATATCAGACATGATGACACCTATGTCACTAAAACGAGACACATCTCAATCGCTTGAGACATGATGATTTCTAAGTAACCAGTAATCAACACATCTGAATCAAGATGTGATGACATCTAGGTCACCAGTACTCAAGATCAGAGTCACCTTCATCTTGACTTGTAGACAAATCACTATCCTCCGTCACTGAGCTTTCTCCACTTTCCCCGCTGTATAGATTTTCTGGTGGAAGAATCTTAAATCCGGAAAACCTGCTTGCCATCTGATGCAGCAAAAGCTCCACCTCAAAGTTAACCAGTGAATCACTGGGGAGACCCAATCGTACAACCAAAGCTTGGAGCACCGTCCGGTTCAAAACCAGATTTATGTATTCGTCGTAAACGTCCATTTGACGGAGATCTGCGTTCTGGAGACAGAATTTTAGGGAGGTTGATGGCAGGAGTTTACCCAGAGTGTTTGTGCTCTGAAGGAAGACTTGTTTGAAGATTGTGCGTGTGGCGAGCTGCCGCAATCCCGCGGTTGAGCGACCACTCATCATTCTGACCAGTTTGTGCGACACCACTTTCAAGTGGTGAAACTCTGGAAATTCATTGTCCAAAAGTTCCTTCACTTCTTCTGTTATTTCTTTTGTGTTGAAGTAACCTAAATGTCAAAGAGGAATAAAAAGTACAATATACTGTTTATGTACATTTATGTGCATTTACATGTAAGTAAAAGTCTGTGCACCAATCAGTGTAGATAAAAAGTTCAAATATTTTGACAAAAATCTACATTTACCACTCAGTGAGATATGTTTAATCAGATAAATACCCATAGCATGCCGAATAAAGTTCCATGCTGCTATGTTGGAGAATCAGTAATTGGAAGAATTTTGATTTATTCAAGCTACATATTAACCAGCTTTTAATGCCAAAATCACATAAAAATCTCTCAGTGATTGTTGAAATATGCATGCATAGAGACAAACAGTTACCGGCAAGTTGCAGGAGATTATGGCAGATACAATCATATGTTTGTGGAGATTTTAGTCTCCTGTGCAGTAGATTGGTTGGATATGGGAGATTTTGGATGGATGTGGCAGATTTTGAATTTTTTAGCCATTTGGGGAGTCTACTGCTAGATGCTGGAGGGTTAACAGGTACATGTATGTAACACCTGGTCCTAACTTGATTCAGGTTTACCTTGATAAACACCTGGCAACAGGGCCTTAAAACGTAGATGAGCTCACTTTTGATCTCAATCTCACTCTTTCAAAAGGAATATTTATGTACTAGGCCTAGAATATATACTGTGAAATCATTTAAATTCGTGGGGGCTAAGTTTCATGGATTGTGGGATTTTTGCTTTTTCGTGGGGATGTATTTTCGTGGATCCGTTGGTTTTTAGTTTCAGTAAGAAAGATAAGTCTTTCTAAATTTGTTTTCATCGAGGATGTAAATTCATGGGGTAGGGATACCCATGAATACCACGAAAATTGAGCCACCATGAATTCTGATGATTCCACAGAAGTGGAAAAGTTAGAGTGAGAACAAAAGTGAGCTTGCCCAAGTTTTATGCCCTTGGCACAGTTTACCTGTATAGACACCTGGTTTTTACCTGTATAGACACCTAGTTTTTACCTGTATAGACACCTAGTTTTTACCTGCGTCCACGAGGTGGGCATACTGTTGTGGTGCGTGAGCGAGGAGGTGGTACGAGTTCTGAAATCCCAGCATCCTCTGCAGTGGAATGGACAGGAAGGACACAAATATAGGAGACAGTTTCCTGAAACAGAAGTTGTACAATCCTCCAGTGTGTTCTCCCTGACTGTGAGCTACATGTATATAGCAAACATATAACTACATGTACAGGTATTGTTTTCATCCATTTACAATACCTGCCCTTGAATTGTTTTAAATTTGTTTTGAATATTAATTAAACTAAAAATCTTTCAACTGAAAGCAGTTTACTTTCACATGTCATATTAAGTTAATATTAAATTAACAAACCTATCCACAATTATTTTGATATCTTTTATGCTCTTTTTAGGGCAGTAATGAGTTTAAGACAAATAAGACACCAAGAAATCCCCACCTCTTGCGTTTCCTTGTCTCCCACACTGTCCCTCGTATAGACGGGTCGGCCCCAGACTTCAGTAATTTCTGACAGGCCTTGACGTCTCCCCGTAGAACACAATGGAACAGGGCAGTCTGTCCACGATTGTTGCTGACATTTACCTACGATAAAAATAAATCGTCACACAGAACACAATAGAACAGAGCAGTCTGTCCGCGATTGTTACTGACGTTTACCTACATAAATCATCACACAAAACACAATGGAACAGGGCTTTCTGTCCGCAATTGTTCCTGACATTTACCTACATAAATCGTCACACAGAACACAACGGAACAGGGCAGTCTGTCCGCGATTGTTACTGACATTTACCTACAATACAACGGAACAGGGCAGTCTGTCCGCGATTGTTACTGACATTTACCTACAATACAAATAAATTGTCACATAGAACACAATGGAACAGGGCTTTCTGTCCGCGATTGTTGCTGACGTATACCTACATAAATCATCACACAGAACACAACGGAACAGAGCTTTCTGTCTGCGATTGTTGCTGACGTTTACCTACATAAATAGTCACACAGAACACAACAGAACAGGGTGGTCTGTTCGCGATTGTTACTGACATTTACCTACAATACAAATAAATTGTCACATATAACACAACGGAACAGAGCTTTCTGTCCGCGATTGTTGCTGACATTTACCTACATAAATCGTCACCTAGAACACAACGGAACAGGGCAGTCTGTCTGCGATTGTTGCTGACATTTACCTACGATATGAATAAATTGTCACATAGAACACAACGGAACAGAGCTTTCTGTCCGCGATTGTTGCTGACGTTTACCTACATAA
>WFKH01011925.1:11776117-11793299 GCA_016163765.1 Magallana hongkongensis | reverse complement strand
TCCACATGTGGATTACAGTGTATCAGTATGGTGATCCACATTTGGATCAGTATGCTGATCCACATTTGGATTACATTGACTGGTCCTCTGTGCTAGTTCTCTCAGTCTCTACGATTTCCGGTCCAAACGATGTACTGCATGGTCTTCAACTACTTTAATCTGTAAAAGAGGCTGCATGATTGCGATCTCAACCTTTAACTCCAAAGTGGTCTACACTTTTCGTGTTTTCCAGAGACACAGTGCTTTATCTGAAATCACGGAAAATCTCTATCTGTCCGGAATTGGTGGAATCAATGCTGAAAATCTCCACGCCGCGAAAATAACACACGTCATAAATATGGCGGTGGAACTGGACGAATATGACTACCCAGACCCAGATCTACAGATCCACAAGTTCAGGCTCAAAGACAGTATAGACGAGGATATTTACACAAGGCTGGATGAATGTGTTCAATTAATTGACGATATACAAAAGAATGGCGGGCGGATCTTAGTGCACTGTGTGGCGGGGGTTAGTAGATCCGCCACCGTGTGTATCGCCTATCTCGTTAAGATTCACCAAATATCGTTAAGGGACGCTCACCAACATGTGCTGGAATGCCGCAATGTTGTTTTTCCCAACAACGGATTTTGGCGGGCCCTGATACGGTACGAGGAGCGTGTTCGAGGCGTTAACTCGGTGGAAATGAGACCGTACATCTCAGGAATGGACCCTGACGTATATTTTCAGACTTGGACAAAACCCAGAATTCTAAACGGCTGGCGTGATGAATTATACGCGTTTTGGACTTTCAATACTGTTCTTCTCATTTTCCAACTTTTAGGACTTGTTTTGTGGGATAACACACCGATTTGAAATGAAATTTGAAGTGCCTCACGAAAATACCTTCAATCTTGCCTGGTTAATACGATGCTGGTTTAGATTAATTTTTCTGTATATTTGTGACGATCATTCATGTCCTACAAACTTTATGTTTAACACTCTTCAGATCTATTTGATTTTTTTTTCAACTACACGTATCAGTTATTTAAACTCAAAATCTTTTATTGAAATCGGCTTATGCGTTTAAAATGATTGCATACTTTGTTTCACTTTCACAACTGAAAAGGCACCCAGAGTAATAGCCGGACTGTTTCGATTGTTAGTTGTAAACACTTAGTAGCAGATTTCACTTCAAATGTCAAAATAACTTCTAACCCCCTTACGTTTAAAAAATGTGAATGCGTTAAAGCATGTATTAACAAATAGTGAATGTCCATTCATGCATAAATGGCAGCCCATTCATGTACATTTATATATTCACAAAAAAATCTGTGCAATAAATGTATTGAAATAGTGTTAAAATTTATGATACATACGTCGTTTGGTGGTTTGTTTTTTTTATCGAATCAAACGGTTCTGTGTTAAATAAATGGCGTATTAAAATTCCGGAAGCTTTTCTTTTTTTATAGTGGATATAGATAAGAATTCGCGAGATACATATATACAGAACCTTTGACTGGATGGTTAAAAAATTTTAATGTTTAATGGAGTAGCTGTAATGAGCTTTTGCTTTTGACCGAGATTTCGATAAACCGACGATCTTCTCCCTGAATTTTTCCTATCATTACAATCCACCTGTCGGTACCTGTATATTCCACACTGATTGAAGCGTCCCTTCTTCCAATTGAACACCTGTCCATGGCTCCTTATCTCATCAAATAACTGAAGCAAAATCAGTATATAGCATCTTAAAAGATAAAATTGCTACTAAAAAATTACTTTCACATTGGGAAATGAACGAGAGAGAGAGAGAGAGAGAGAGAGAGAGAGAGAGAGAGATTCATTTCTCCTAAATTGCCGCAAAATGGCCTCTGGAGAGGTAAAATTTTACTTATATATGTATATATACGTGCGTCAAACTGACCCGAACCATTTTATATTGACACAGCTAACATAAGGGGTAATGGAGCATTTCATTTCGGAAAATGAAATCCGATTTTAATTTGATCCTTCTTCGAAGAGAGGTGCTCGCTCCTCGGTGAAAATCGAATAAGTAAAAAGTGTGCTTCTTGGGGGATTATTTTGGGAGACTCAGAGTTTATCCCTTCCGACAAGTTCACTTGTAGCAACAGACGGAAGCGGTAGAAACTGGATTCAGGCACAGTGGTTGTGTAGATTGAGAATTTCTATCACGGTTAGTCATTCTTGGGTGAGCTGGAAAATGAATGTCTAACGAAGGAGTTTGTTGTAGTTTCTTTCATTAGTGAGGCCCGGGTGAGTTTTAGGCTGCCGATTTAATTAAGCTTTATTCATTTCAATCACTGGTCTTTATTGATAAATATAAATTAAACATTTTCAAAGACATTCGCAGTGTATTTTCTTAATTAGTTAAAATAGTTTTTGATAAGTTCAAAAATATAGAATTTAAGTTCGTCTCAATGAACTATCAATGTTTACCGTTATACGTTGTTAAATCTTGTATAAATTCACAATTTCCAAAAAATGTATATGCATGGTACAAATAAAAATGTATTGATTAATTGCGAAAACTGTTAACAATTTTTTTTTAATTGAGAAAAATTAAACCCATTACTTGGGGTATTTTTTTTTAAATATTTTTAACTGAAAATAACACTGTTATATTTTATCTATATCATACATCCGGTCCTTTTGTTTTTGTTTTGGTGTTGTGACTTTGCTCGGAGTGCTGACTGATCGAGCATTAACTTTTGTGAGGGAGGGTTTGTTTTTCTCCCCTGCTGCTGTCTTATCTCACGTGTAATGTCGAATTAGCTCACCTCATCAGAGGCATGCCAAATATTTGTTTGTGCAAATCAAAATACATTAGGGATCGCCGAAAGATTAAAATGAGCCTGAATTTTTTTTACCCTAGCTCTCTCTCTCTCTCTCTCTCTCTCTCTCTCTCTCTCTCTCTCTCTCCTCTCGTTACATGAAAGCGAAGTGAAATCCTGAATAGGCGAAGTCGCGATGACGTCACTGACGTAGCTTGCCCCCTTCAGTCATATTATGCTCCACTCTTTCATATCGTGTCTTGTCATTTATTATATCACATCTCTAGGGCGGCTTGCTTTCATTAAGCAGGCCGGTTTGTTCACGTGTATACATCTATGTACATAGCGTGCTGTACCAGAGAGAATTAAGCTCTTACACTTCAATCGTTAGAAAACATTACCCACCCTCACTTGGAATGTGCCAGACTTTATCAAAACACATGAAACAATTTATTCTATAAGTTTATTAAAATTCTTTCTTTGAAAAAAATAAAGAGATACTATCGTAAGTTTGAGTGCATTTTTTATACTAAAAAAATGAAATAAAAAGTGCATATGTAAGTCCACACACATCAACCTTAGTACATATGTAAGTCCACAGAGATCAACCTTAGTACATATGACAGCCTCAGAATACGTTGTGTTTTTATGATACCTGTTGTAGAGTTTGTTCATTATTGTTCTTCTAACCATAAACAGAAGTTTTATTAGTTAATTTGAATTTTGCGTCCACCGCCACGGACATAATTTTCAAAATAACTTAAGCCACTACTGATAACTGAGTTGGTTCTTTTATTAGGTCAAACTTTTTCATTCAAATTTTTTTTTTTAGAATTCCAATATTACACATATCAAAAGAAAGGTGAACAAGAATTCCATTTAAAAGATGACGAGAAATACAAAATTTGTAGATCGTATATGCAAGGAACTACATGTATTTTCGAACATAAACATTAAGATACATGTACCCAAAAGTATATTTAATATTTTTTTTTTCCAGATCTTGGGTGTAGCTAACTTTGTACCGGATATGATACTGTACGAATCACTATTAAAGGCCTTTAACGAACTCGTATCTAAAGTACCTATAATTATTGTTTGTTTTCTTTTCAGATTCCGGGCGTGGCTTTGTGGATATAATGGACTTCGCCATGTTTTCTCAAATCGCTCAGATTACTGACCACCTGTTCCTGAGCAGCGCTGCTGCTGTCAAGACGGACAGAATCCGAAACTATGGCATCACACACGTGATCAATCTAACTCTGGAAATCCCAAACCTAAATCTTCCCAATCTAGAATGTATCCAGATTCATATAGAAGATGCACCCCATGCTAGACTGAGTGCGTACTTTGACAGATGCGCAGACAAGATTAACGATGTGCACATGCGCGGCGGACGCACACTAGTCCACTGTGTGGCAGGAGTAAGTCGGTCAGCCACCATTTGTATTGCGTACCTGATGAAATACCATAGGATGTCTCTGGAGCAAGCGTACTATCATTGTAAGAAGAGGAGGCCAGTGGTGCACCCCAATTGTGGATTTTGGCGCCAACTGATCGATTATGAACGGAGAATGCTGGGAAGGAATTCGGTAAAGATGGTGTCGTCGTCCTTTGGTCCAATTCCGGAAGTTTATCAAGAAGAGGTCCGGAACATGGTATATTTCCCGACATCCCGTCGCAATCACTATCGTCCGGCCCTGCCGCCTTGGAGATAATTATATAGATTCTCAAAAATGCATGTTTATTAGAGAATGCACGAGGTGCAGCTTATTTACATGCATAAGCAAATAATTTAATATTATAAAAGAGACTTGCCACAAAGGATTTTGTTGACCATGGCCAGCTTGAGCAGTCTGTGCTAAAATTGACAACTGCTTGAGCAGTATATGCACTGATTTTGACCTGTGCTTAAGCGGTTTATGCTGTTAATTACCGTTTTGTGCAGTTTGTGCTATTATTAACCATTGCTTGAGCAGCCTGTGCAGATATGGCTGCCATCGTCTCCGCTGTTTAGCATGACATTGTATATATCGAAGCCTAATTGTGAATATTATCAATGAAAAATATCACAACATATATTTATTCCAATCTGGTTAAAACCTTGCCTATGAGGATTTTGACCAATTTTCTTGCTTTTGTAAATACAGCTTTATATGCTTCTGTTATTTTACCTCAAGCAAAAATTGTCAAATATTTCGCAAGTTTCCACTGGATACAATGTTGCTGACTCTACGATAGCAATAACCTCGTTTTCGATGCGGTGTAGTTTATTCTTTTAAATTTTGTTGATATGACACTAGTATTTCGAGAGTTACTGAATGATTAGATCTTGGACTATTGACAAGTTCGATTGTTATACAAACATGTATATCAGTATTATATTTATCATAGTGTTTGTTTTTTAAAAGTTGAAGATTTATAAATGTTTAAATTTATTTATTTATTTCTAATTTGAATTAAACATTATTTTTCTACAGACCCTCTTGTTAAACCACTTCCAGTCGATTCACGACCCGTTTTAAAAACAATCAGACAATGGCTGCATTGTTTATCAGACCTTTGACTGATTGATTTCTTATTGTTTTGCGTCTCTGAGAGACTATTTCGCTCTATAATTGTAACGTCACGTTGCCGGTGAAGCGTATCTTTCGCCAAGTGTTTGACGAGGTCAATAAACATCGAGAGATATTTATCGTGTCATCACCCATAGTTTACGACCTTCGTCTGAATAACGTAGCTAAAACTTTTACTTCCAATCCCATGCGAGGCATTCAGTGTCCCTTTGAGTGCAATCACCCTTAACTCGCCGCACATGAAGCGAAAGCTTACTAGTGTAAAGTTTGTTTTCCTTTGAAGACGAAGAAAACGCGTAAGAATTTGCATTTATTTTTTTTAGCAAAATCAAAGTACTGAAAGTACTGGTATGCATGCTACATCGGGTTGGCAGCTAAAGCATGTACCTATATACAAATTTTAACCTGGAACTTCTTTTAACGATTTTTTTTATATTCCTGAGATTGAGTTATGACACAACCACACCGATTGTTTTTAAATTCTGATGGTGTTGCACCGATAGATAGTCATAAACACCATACTAGTACACATAAAGGGGAAATCTGCAATTCAGTTAAAAATGTTATTTTTTAAGAACTGCGCATATATATATACATGTGTATTAGGTCGTTTACGTCATTTTAATTCTGTATGAATGATTTTAAAAAATAAATATTTACAATGAAAGTTATTTAAGATGCAAGCAATTCCAGCATATTGGTACTACTGTTTACAGGGTTATTTTCGCCCCATGTAATTTTCGTCCTTTTACACTGGCAAACAGTTTCACCCCGTCTTGAATTCGCCCAGACACAGTTTTGTTTAAAGAGAGGTAAATTGAGACATTGGAATTCACCCAGTCTTAAATTTTCCCACTGTCAACGAGGGCGAAATGGAGGAAAATAAAACAAGGGCGAGTATTTCCCTGTATACAGTATGCGGGCAATATTTCAGAGTCATCACTATTTAAAAACTAGACAATTTTAAAAGAATATATATAGTAGTAATTCACTGGAGATTGTCGTCTTACCATAGAAACATTTTATCTTAAGTTTGTTTGGGTTTTTGTCCTCTTTTTCCTTCTTTTAAACAGGAAGCTATAATTATTACATTTATAACAACGGTTCATTTAATCCCGAAATTTGAAATATTGATTGATCATTAATGGATCGATAACATTGGTTAACAAAGGTATTGTTGACTTGATGGATGAATAGATAAGTTGGGTGGATATAGATAAATTCGAAGGATAGTGGGATGGATAATTTGATGGATTTGATAGATGGATTGTTTGCTTGATTGCTGCTAAAACACATATCAATCACAATGAGTTTTCATCTGGTTTTTTGTTTTTGATTTTGTTTTGTTTTTGGTTTTGTTTTTTGGTGTTTTTTTTTTTTGGTGTTTTTTTTTTTTTTTTGTTTTTTTTTATTTTACCTAATATGTATCTCTACATCTCTATTGAAATATAAAAGAAAGTACAGAATATCGAAATCGCCCAAAATAAAACGAATTTACTCTAATTTCACCATAAAACAACTTATCAATTTCAATCAGAAAACAATCAATAATTAATATACCCATGAAACAAACGATTTTTTTTTCCAGATTTTAAACATTGATTGACTTTATATAAAAAAAAACCTGGTATGGGAAGTCGTGGAACTATGATAGATTGTATATAAATACGATGCTTTTGTATAATTGTATATGATGCTCAAAGACAAATCATTTCAGCATGCACCTCATTTTCTAAGTATACTGATACGCATGCATGCGAGCATGATATGTAAGGTAAGAAAGATAAAATGTGCGCATTGTGCAACTTTTTAAAAGTATTTTAAATATGAATATGTTTTACATATTGGTTCTCGGTAGGTATATTTGTAACAATAATTCTGCATTCCAATTTTAATTAAGGTGTGAGCTGGTTTCACAAAGCAAGATAAAAGAGGATTGGGATTCTGATTGGAGAAGGTAGATGATGACGTCATAATGTCGCCAACAAAAAGAAGTTTAGTGATGTTTGACCCTCGGCAAAGACCGACAACTCTTTGTTTTTGTTTGTTGACATTATATAACTACATGTAAATTTACCTGAAAATAAGGATCGCGTGTTTCTTGTAGAATTTTTTAACGTCCTGAACACACTTATAAAGTAAGATATACAATAGTATAAATGATAAATAAGCAACACACAATTTTTAAAATATGCCTTTGTCGTTCATTAAATTTTGACATTAAATGTTTATATACACGTACAGAATTTTACATTTAACGAAATGTATAATTGATTCTAAGCAAATTTATTAAAAGTAATTCAAGACCATCTTAAAATTATATTGTAAATTAATTTTGTTATGTTATATGATTTACGTTATGTTTTTGTTTTACATGTTTTGTTTCTTACCTACTTGTGAATAAGTTTTATGTATGAACTATGTTTCTTCATACGGGTCTTTTTTAATGATTATACTGCATACATGTTTATTTTCGACCTACTTTATTTTCACGGTTTAAAAAGATTAATTTGCCCTAACACACATTGAAATAGAATCGGGTAACTTCTCGGGCCTTTCCGGCAGCTCTACCGGAAAGGCCCGAGAAGTTGAGATTGGGATAATGTGCAGTTCTCAATTAGCCCTATTTAAAATTCGCCCACCATCAAGAAGCACTTATAGGGCGAGAATTTCCCTGTATAAAGTATCTATTAATGTAAATGAATTTGTAAATAAAACTCAGTTGTTGCTTGCAACTTTTTGTTTTTATTCATTACAATTTGAGACTGGTATATCTAAAAACATTTAAGAAGTCCTTCATATGATAGAGGTTGACATGAATACATTTTCAAGCGGAAGTTTGTCGTGACGTCATCCAAAGTGTCAATCCCAGAATTCCAAGAATATGTCTGTTGCTTTTGGCGAACAATTCACTTCTGAAAAACAAATTTGAGCAATTATAATAATATTTTTAAACCAAAAAATTCTACTGATTTTTTTTCCCTTACGGCAATATTCACAGTCTTAGAACATGGAGCGTGTATGACTGATCTAGAGTTGTGTCGTAAACCTACCCGTCAGGTCTCCTTTCTTTAATTCTAGTCCCGAAACGTTTTATCTACAAGTAAAATAAATTTTGTTTAGATGGTTTGCACAACATATTATCTATCATATTTAATTCAAATTAAATATGATCCTATATATATATTTGGATCGCTTCACATTTGTTGGATCGAATCATTGAGGTAGTATACTTTTATATCAATTAAATTATATAATGATCAGAGACAACTATTTTTACCTTGTTGGCTAATTCGTAAAAAGCATCCAAAGGTCCAATCATGTGGCTCTCTTTATCTGCTACAAACAGATCGGCTCTTTTTACTTCAAATCCTGGTGAACATGACACAATAGAGTTGAAACTATTCGCCCATTTTCGTATTCTATATGATCGCGTCGAGCGCGGTGTCTTCGCTCTGTGTTTTATTCTTGGAGGGCATTCCTCGCCGTGTTGCGTCGCATTGACAGAAACAAGGGAGACAATTTGTCTAGTTAAAGTGACAGGAAAAACCCATTCATTACGGAAAGCTTCAACTTTTTTGTCTAAACATGCTGAACTTGAATGCAGACCACGGCAATACCTCTGGACTCTGGAGAAGCGACGCCTTGACAGTGTTATTCCTCTTTTTAGTGGAAAATTCTTCAAACTATCTTTGCGGTTTACTTGTGAATTTATACCCTTTTCTATCATGCTCTTTTGTAATTTCGATTTACTGAACGATTTTCTTCTCCTTCTTCTTACGACAAATGATGTTTCGCTCTCAATATCTCTTCTGTAAATTACTCTTCTATGACGCACAACGCGTCGCATGCTATTTTTGGTATGACGCATGACGCGTCCCATGCTGTTTCTTGAACGTTGCGTATTGCGATTTATATTTTTCCTTGAACGACGTCCAGTGCGTACCATTCTGTTTCTTGAATTAGGTACGCTTCGATTTATTCTGTTTCGTGATCGATTCACATGATGCCCCTTATTGCTTCTCGAATGACGCAAATTTTGACTAAAGCTGTTTTTGATATGATGAACAAAGCGTCCTGTAATGTTTCTTGAATGACGCTTATTTCGATTTATGTTGTTATTTGAACGTCGCACAATACGTTCCACGTTGCCCTTTGAACGTCGTGTTTTGCTGTTTCTTGAACGATATGTATATCGTCCCACGCTCTCTCGTGAGCGACGCTCATTGCGTCCCACGCTGTGTCTCAAACGACGCACATTTTGTCCAAAGTATTCTGTATTAGACTTTTTTCTGCCGACCCGAATAGTCTGGTCCTTCAATTTTGTTAGAACCCTCCCAGTATCGGTAAAAGCTGACTTAATCTTTCTTTCTCTCCTCTGTAATCTTCTTGATCGACGATATATTCGTCCTCGTCGATTTTCAATGAATTTCGAAGACTTCCGAATAGACGATTCTGTGCGTTGTTTGTGTGTGTGTGTTTTAAATCTTCTTCTTATATTCGGTGCGGATTCCGTTTCTAACATTTGTCGCTTGCTCCTTCTGGTTATTTCAACTTCCGGTGTCCCAGACGAGGCAGCAATGCGTACAAATCTTTCCTTTCTGTTGCCTGTCCTTTTTGATCGCCTCATGTGTCGGCGCAATTCTCTGACAGTTCCATGTGATGGAAAGGTATTTGGTTTAGTTAGAGTGGAAGTAATTCCCTCTCGAACTTTTTCATCAGAAAACTTCGAACTGAAAATGGGCTTGGGGAAAATTATTTTACAAGTTGGATTCAAAACTCCTTCGTATCCAACTTCTACTTCCAAGTTCATGGAAGTATTATACATGTTTTCGGGACTCTCGGGTTTCTTCGAAAGCCTTGCCCTATTTGATACTTCGATGTTCATTGAAGTCTGTGTCCGGTTCGTTCCTGACTGAAATGTTTTTCGAGACTCTTCGATAAAAGAATCCTTAGAACAAACACCGTTCTTCTGAAGGCAGGTTACAACAGTGACTAAGAAGAGCAAGATACACACAGAAGTCGGGGGGTGCATTATGGAAGAACTGAAAGAAATATGTTTTCAGTTTTCATGAATTTCTGTTATAATATTAGATGTCGGCTTTGAATAAGAAAATAATACTCAATGCAAGCGTGCAAAGAAGCAAATTCGTCACTTAAATTGTAAGAAAAAAAATGCTTGTGATCGTACAATTATACTGTGATATTGCGCAGACTAGTTATTAATGATATAACACTACTGGAAGTACATTTTTAAGCTTCAAAGCTTGTTACGTGATTGTGTTGTATTATGTTTATTTAAAGTATTTAAATTGAGGGTGCATTTGAATTTGTTAAGAGACAAATGGCATTTACATAGCGGCGTCTATTTGGAAGATACTAGTATATATTTTTTTTTTATAAATGAAAGTACCTTTAGAAAAAGGTTGAATTTTCCTAAAAAAAAAAATACACGAAAAAAAACTGACAGAGAAAAAAATTTCGGCCATGTAGGAATAATTTTATTATTTTTTTCTTATTGTAGTTAAATCGTCAGGACTCTGAAATATTAAAACTTCAGAATTGCAATTTTTGGCCATAAGATGCATGTTATGAAATTCCTTTAAAGAAACCTACTTTAACTCACAAATTGCAGCGTTTTAACTACCTGATCTGTACCCCGCTTCCATTAAAAAAAAAAAATTAGTGTTCATTTCATTGGGTTTTGGTTTTTTTGTTTTGTTTACGTTTTTAAAACCATATAATTATATATATAGTGGCCTCAAATCGCATATACACCCCCCCCCCCTATAAGACTTAAAAGCTAAAATGGTAAACCGGTCACGTAAAATGGAGGATCGAAAATTGTTCCATCTCAAATGTAACTTAAGAAGTACATGTAACTCATGATCTCGATCATGTTGTAATAATTAACATAATCGTCTGGTATTATTAACGTAAGTCCTTTATAACATTTATTTTTCAGTGATAAATTAAGGTTTCCTTCTTTGTATACTTATTTCAGAAGTTTTGTAAAATAAAAAAAAAATATATAAATAAAAGCAGTCTAAAACAAGTCATGCAATATGGCACGGTAAATGCATTCAGACATGCAAATTCGGAGGTACAGTCTCTAACGTTAACAAAGGAATTTAGGAACAACCTATTACATGCTATGGGTAATAGGGAACTTACTTTCGGACCAAACTGTAATATTACAAAAAACAATGGATGATAGAACGCAGTAAAAATAATATATTTTCTTTGTTCACAAGAAATGAGGGGGGGGGGTGAACTATGATTGATACGGCTGTCTCAAAAATGATAAAAAGAAAGAAAAAGAAAGAAATCGTTGTTTTTTCTGCAAAACATTGTCTGAGATTTTACATCAAAATGAAAAGTAAAGAAAAATGCACAGACTGACTGTAGACTGTCTACACGAATAAGGAGATATACTCAGAATACTGTATTACAGATTTCAACCACACACCCCTTCCCCCCCCCCCCCCCCCCCCCCCCCCCAAAAAAAAAAACAACAAAACATTGAACATACCTAGAGATCATAGAGTCCTCTCTAGAGTTACGAGAGATCTGATATTTATACCCCTCCCCAAAATAATTTGTCATCTTGGCCCCAAGAAATGTGTTCTGAGATCTCTTGCAGAAAATTACAAACACGGATCTTTGCAATTCTCATTTCTCTGCAGATTGTATTATTTTCACGACTGGATGACCATTCTAAATTGCTAATTATATTTTTGTCCTAAAAAAGGAGTATTGTTAATTAGTATTGATTTTCTCATGCAAGGAGTTCGGTTGGCTTTTTACATGCAGAGAGAAAGGTAAAATAAGATTACGTTGCTTTATCTAGATAAAATGCAGTTTTAAATTCTTCTACTGTAAGTACTACATTAAATTTATTAAAACTGTTCTCCGCTTTCAAAACTGTAAGTACGTATTCACGAAAGTACACAGAAGATATTCGGATGTCAGAAATAAATGGTTGAACAAAGACCTTATAAAGTGTGATCGGTAGTATTAAACCTTGTGGCACGGGCAAGAATTGGAACCAGATGCGCATGCTACATAAACTGCTCCATTTGATACTTTCTAAGGGTCTAAGCTTTGTTTCACATCATAGGATGTTCTCTGTAGAGATTCTTCGACCTTTGTTTTACATCATGACATGTTTTCTATAGAGATTATTCAAGCACCAAGTTTTGTTTTATATCATGACCTGTATAGAGATTCTTCGAGCTCCAAGCTTTGTTTTACATCACGAGATAATCTCTATAGAGATTTCTCGAGTTCCAAGCTTTGTTTTACATCACGAGATGTTCTCTATAGAGATTCTTCAGGCTCCATGTTTTGATTTTTCGAGGTCCAAGTCTTGTTTTACATCATAGGGTGTTTTCTGCAGAGATTCTTCGAGATCCAAGCTTTGTTTTACATCACGAGATGTTCTCTATAAAGATTCTTAGAGCTTTGTTGTCAACACGAAATGTTCCCCATAGAGATTTCTCGAGCTCCAAGTTTTGTTTTATATCACGAGTTGTTCTTTATAAAGATTCTTCGAGATCCAAGCTTTGTTTTACAGCATAGGATGTTCTCTGTAGAGATTCCTCGAGCTCCAAGCTTTGTTTTACATCACAAGATGTCTATAGAGATTCTTTGAGCTTTGACAAAATATTGTCAACACTACAGAGATTCTCGAGCTCCAAGCTTTGTTTTACATCATGGGATGTTCTCTATAGAGATTTCTCAAGCTCCAAGCATTGTTTTACATCACAAGACGTTCTGCATAAATATACATCGAGCTCCAAGCTTTGTTTTACATCATAAGATATTCTGTATAGAGATTTCTCGTGCTCCAAGCTTTATTTTACACTACATGCTATTCTCAAAATGTCAGTGGGTCAACATGATATTACCTCATTTGTTCAAATATATGTAAAAATATTTGGTACAAATATTCTGGTACAAACTAACATTATTAGGAATTATTCTAGTTACTGTAGGGATTTTTTGAATATTTTGAACTATGTATAGGTAAAGGATAGCACTGAAGTAAAGAATCACGGACTTTTGTACCCTTGCTTAAGCTATATTCTGCAACTATCACTTGCATTGACCAATTACAGGTAATCCTGTAAACCAAATCTATACTCAATGCTGAAATGTAGCCTCGTGCAATCACTCCAGTCTCTGAAGAATAGTGACATCATCTGGATTTACATTGCATCAGTAGCATTATTAAAGTATCAACAGCTTAAATTATAAGATTTGTTAAAAATAATTTCTCTGGCAGGTATTATCTACAACAGTGCTGTAAGATCAACAAAATGCATGGTTATTGTCTTCAAAAATTTAAGCCCTCCATTACATTTTTTCAACCCATGCCCAAATTTTGCACTTTTCAAGACAGTAAACCTGTATTTTACAGTGTATATACTGTGTATCTTCCATAGATGCATAAGACATTATATCATTGAGGCACTTAAAGGAAAATAAACATGATAAATAGAAGAACATGTTAAGCGTTAGCCTTAAAATTGTTTATTAACAGAGATTATTTTTCATAAAAAATTATAAACATTACAAGTTATCTATTTACAACATGTCAGATAGCATTCAAATATTCAAGTCTAGCAATGTATGTATAAAATACATGATACATGATACAGGGTATATCACAAAATGTATAAATTCAATAATCAACTACCTGTAATCTGTTTATATCATCCACAACATAATTTAAGCTGCACAGATAAAAATATTCTACAGTTTATCAATATCACTGGCAGAGGATTCAAACAAGGTCTATGCGTATCACAACCACAGAAGATATAGACTTTTGGGGTATTTAGCGTTATCTCCTTCTTTCGAATTCTTTTCTGATCCATTCAGAGTCTTGATAAAACCTAGGGTCTCCTAGCTGTAGGGCCGTTCTCTTATAGAAGTAGTAGTACAGGACAGCACCTAAGTAGAAAAACCCAGCAATCTGATTCAAGTGAAATTATTTTCTTTTTTGTTCAGTCAATGTGTGATGAGATACAATGTTCTTGTGCATGTTCACAGAGAAAGAGAGAGAGAGAGGGACTAACAGACAGACACAGAGAGATAGTTCATGAACAATAAAATTTTAATAAGTATAAAGTTACATGTATATCAAATGTTTAACTTACCAGTTCTCTGTATTACAAACAAAGGGATAAACCCAGGTTTTTCCCAGATGTACAGGTTTGGTTCATCCCATCTTAAAGTCTGAAATTATAATAAAACCTGTACATGTAGTCAAAACTATGCAATATGTCATGCATCCATTTCCATTTTCAGATAAGAAGAAAATTCAACCCAGTGAGTTCATAGTTCACGAATAAAAAAAACCCAAAACAATTATGACATACCATTTCCCATACATGAAGACCAACATTCAGTCCAAAATAAACAAAGGTTATTCCTATAGCGACCTTGAATTTTTCGATGAGGATACTGACGAGGCCGGCCTGGAAGATGTAGGTGTTGAAGAAGAGCAGGAACACCACGATAACCGCAAACAAAATACATACATCCTGAATACTGAAAAAAAGAAAGAGAAAAGAAATCAGCACGATAACCACAAACAAGATACATACATCCTGAATACTGAAAAGATATCAGCATTCCAGTCTTTGATAAATGCATACAGAATTCTTTTTATGTATGAATTCATTATATGTTTTCATATACTGTATTTCAAATTACTTTAATTTTTAAAACTGTTTTGAAGTTACATCATCTGATGAATGATGCTAATGTCAAATGTACAATTTTGAAATCTGTAAAATTTCATTTACTAAGTCTCATGAGTCTGCCTGATATATCTAAGTCAATCCATTAATGGTCTGGGGAAATATTGGTACATGGACAACTAACTTAAGCCAAAAAAAGGAAGTGGAACATGTTAGCACCACAGACCGAGCCGGTGTCACCTGGTCCAAAGTCAGAAACAATGCTACTACATGTACATTAGATCTGTACTGTACTAACTGTTATATAGGTTAGTCTACAAGTCCCTTTAACCTACTCCATTACATATCCCAGTATATATACTGTGGAATCATTAAAAGTTGCGGTGCCTTCATTTTCATGGTATTCATGGGTAGCCCTCCTCAACGAATTTACATCCTCAATGAAAACAAATTTTGAAAGAGTTAGTTTAAGTAGTTTCTTACTGAAAACCAACGCATCCACGAAATTACATCCCCAAGAATAATCAAATAACCCACAATCCACGAAAATTGCCCCCAAAGAATTTAAATGATTCCACAGTAGGTTTTATATGTTTAAATTAATGTATACAGGGAAATATTTCCCCTAGTTTTATTTTTGCCCCTTTCGCCCTTGTTGTCAATGGACAAATTTATGACTGGGCAAATTCTAATGTCTCAAATTATCTCTTTTTAAACACGACTATGTCTGGGCGAATTCAAGATGGGGTGAAACCATTTTCAAGTGAAGAAAGGTTAAAATGATACAGGACGAAAATAACCCTGTATACAGTAGTCAAGCCGTGTAAAAAAAAACCTTGTTTATCACAACTTAAACATACATAAAAATAATATTTGCACACAAAGAACTACTTACACATAAAGCACTAGAAGGATGACATTCTCAAATCGGAGCATTTCAATGAATGAGTTCATGAACAGATCCACTATAAGGAGGAGATACTGTATGAACAGTATTGGACGGTAGCGTTCAACCAACATTTTTGGTCTCTATGGCATCAACTCTGAAACACTGAAACACAAGCATTTTTTCAATCATTAGTGTGGGATTAAAATATCATTACAAAAGTTTTTTTTTTTATTTTCCATCAGCATTTTAGTTCAAGTATGAATTTTCTTTAAAAACCAAAGTAAGAATTACCTTTCTTAATATTAAACACCGCTGTAAAATGCTTCAAAATTCAGCCTTCTTTACTCATTAATGATTAAATTTTGAATTTCATTTTCAAAATCATATCCGATCAATTTTGTCAAATTAAATCATTCGCTTCCTCCATAAAACATATTCTAGTTTGTATACATACTACAGATTTCATAGGGACGCATGACAAAACTTGTTTTCCTTCGTATTCCAAATTTTCTCCATTTGTTTACACTGACTACATATTCTCCGGAACTTGCGAGAGAAAACAATTCTGTCAATATTGTACCAGAATGATCAGAACTTGTTAATTGCTGCTTCTCTGGCTTAATAGATTGGTATAAAGAATGTTCAATCAAGAATTAATCCGTAGTAAACTCATCTTATTTTCGACCAAAGAATGTACAGTCTTAGTCGTTCGAGCGCTTGATAATGGTTTTACTAATGTCAGAATAAATCTTACACTAGTCAAGACTAAATTACAGAAAATACTTCTAAAAGAAAATTAACATATCTCTTTTACGCAAGAATGTAGGAAAATATGTGTAAATAGTATCCTTCATCATTAATAGAGCTATTTTCTATGCATATATATATTTTCTAACAGACTTTCAAGCGTCTACATGATAAACATGGTGGCGGGAATAATAAAACGGATGGAAAAATAAGCCAAGTTACTCAGTTAGACATGTAATATTTAAGGTAGGTCGTATGTTACAGTCCAATATGTGATTGGACCAAAGTATGACACGATTTTTGATGGTATAGTATACTGAATGAAAGTAGAGATGTCTCCAGTTTTGTGTTTAAAATTATTGTTTACAAATTCTGAAATGGCATTGATAGGCCAACAGTAAATGTTCATTAGCCTAAAACACAGTTATAGCGAAGTCTATTACATTGCTATACTCAGGGGTGTTCAGGAAGCATATAGAATCTAA
>WFKH01011925.1:11718816-11732486 GCA_016163765.1 Magallana hongkongensis | reverse complement strand
CAGGCGGGGTTCAAAGTTTAACATAGAAACACATAGGAAAAATGTTTTAAAATCTTCTTCTCAAGAACCACTGCACCAGAAATGCCAATATTTACAAGAAAGCTTGTATATATAGTGAAGATTATAAATTGTAAGAATCGTGACCCCTGGACCAAAACTGTGGCCCCAGGCAGGGTTCAAAGTTTAACATAGCAGTATATAGGGAAAGTGTTTAAAAATCTTCTTCTCAAGAAATACAATGCAACTGTTTGTGGGATTACTATGCAAGCATCCTCAAATTGTCAAGATTCTAATTTGTGGAAGCCGTGACCCCTAAACTAATACTGGGGACCCAGAAGGGGTTCAAAGTTAACATAAAAATATATAGGGAACATGTTTGAAAATCTTCTTCTCAAGAACTACAGTGCAACAGTTTGTGGGATTACTATGCAAGCATCCGTGGCTATTGTAGATTCTAAACTGGTAAAATCTAATTCTGGGGCCCAAAGAGGGGTTCAAAGTTTAACATAGAAGTAAATAGGGAAAATGTTTAAAAATCTTCTTCTCGAGAACTGCAATGCTACAATTTGTGAGAATAATATGCATGCAACCTTGGATAATGTAGATTCAATATTTTTAAAATAGTGACCCCTGGACTGATACTGGTGACCCAAGACGGATTCAAATTTAATCGTAGAAGTATGTATGGAAAATGTTTAAAAATCTTTTCGAGAACTACAATGCTTTAATTTGTCAGATCACTACGTAAGCATCCTCAAATAGTGTAGATTCGAAATTATAAAAGCCGTGACCCTCGATCTTATACTGGGGCCCCAGAAGGGGTTCAAAGTTTAACGTAGAAATATATATGGAAAATGTTTAAAAAATTTCTTCTCGAGAATTACAATCCTACAGTTTGTAAGATTACTATGCAAGCATCCTCAAATAGTGTAGATTCTAAATCGTTAAATCCAACCATAAACCCTGGACCAATACTGGGGCCCCAGAAAGGTTTTCAAAGTTTAAAATAGAAATAGCATATGATACCAAATTGAATGTTACAAGGAACTGTTGTTATGGTGAGCGATGTGGCCCATGGGCCTCTTGTTAAAGGGGAGATAATTGTGATACAGTGAGTATAGGTGTGTGTCTTTAAAAATCCTCATCTCAAGAACCACTGCACCGGAAATGCCAATATTTATACAAAAGCTTGTATACATAGTGAAGATTATAAATTGCAAAAATCGTGACCCCCGGACCAAAACTGGGGCCCCAGGCGGGGTTCAAAGTTTAACATAGAATTACATAGGAAAAATGATTAAAAATCTTTTTCTCAAGAACCATGCACTGCACCAGAAATCAAAGTTTAACATAGAAATACATAAAAAATTGTTTACAAGATTTTTGTTCCATTTATTCAACTAAATTGTGCACCAAAAAACCTAACTGTGTCTCCCTGATTATTGACAACTCATTGCATAAGTATATAAGTTTGTTTAATCAAGAAATGACGGATGAATACGATAAGGTGTAAAAATTCACTAAATATTATTTAAGTTTATCGCTTAAAGTTTATTTGGAGACCGTGCCCGATAAAAATAAAAATTAATATGTAAATTTATTTGTTGTCGGGCAGGGCCTCCAAAATAAAAGTAAGCGATAAATGTATCGTGATTTTGTTGCAATATTGCAGCTAGTTTAGATACAGCAGATCAACGCAGGTGGTGTGGATTTATTTGTAAAAAACCATACCATATATTATCTTGTTTCACACGGGAATTGAAATAAATAAAAGTATGTTTTATTATAATTAGGTAAACACTGTTAATGTGTTACCCTCGTATACAAATGATGAACCCGTGAAATTTGTTCAAAGACTGTTTAAAGCAGAAAGAAGATAATTTATTTTTGAACTTTGAAATTTCTTCGATTTTTGTAACCATGATGAGTTATGATTCATTGTATTACAAATGCATCACTACGTATTTTATAAGGAAATATACTGAGTTTACAATCACATGGTGATGTTAAAATTGCAAATAAAAATATATACCCAGATAGCATGACTTTGTTGGGCCAACATTGGCTGTGGGTTGTAAGGTTGGCGTTGGCTGAACAACATTGGGCCAACATTGGGCAAATGTACATTTGACACATCTAACTTGAGTGTCAATGTTAGTTGGGAACACAACGTTGGGCCAACATTGGGCCAATGTACACTTGACACATCTAACTTGAGTGTCAATGTTAGTTGGGAACGCAACGTTGGGCCAACATTGGGCCAATGTACACTTTACACATCTAAATTGAGTGTCAATGTTAGTTGGGAACACAACGTTGGGCCAACATTGGGTCAATGTTGTAAAATTACCATCAATGTTAGTTGAGACCATGATATCGGCCCAACAATGATCCAACGTCCGTTAATTACATTTTTTATTTACTGAAAAGTTTGTCGGTCGATTACATTTATCAAAACACGCATAACTTTTTGACAGTGGCTATGTGTTTATACACATGTTTTTTTATTAGTTTTTACCATGTTTAGAAATAGAATCATTACTAAAACCTAAATATACTGTCAATAGTTACATGTATACTCTTTATAAGAGATAACATGTATAAAAATATGCAAGTTTAATTTTTATTCTTTTAAAGAAGATTGTAAAAGCCCAAAATTAAAATGAAGATATTCTTCAAAAATCTATTCTGCTGCACAATTGTTCTAAAGTGTATAATTTAAGTTGCCGATCCTGAGATAAGAGATAGCACATTCACTGACCAAGCAATTAAGACAGAGTTTTCACAGCGTGAGACTGGCCAGTTTCCATGGTTATTGTGATATCTGATCTGTTGGGATGGCCAAATCTTCTCCCATTTAGCATTTTGGAGGACAGATCTAGAGTTAAACAGTCTGCTAAATGTATAGCCACAGTCTAGCGAATAAAACAGAAATGTAAGTATTATTTATCTCAAATAACTGCAGATATTAAGCCAATTTTATTAACATCTAAATATATATCTCTCTCATATATTGAATTTTTTTTTATTTCTAAGGGAATGTTCAAGCTGCCCCCTCCCAGTTTGATGAACTTTCCACTTTCCACTGACTTTGTAATTTGATGTTTGTGAAAACCAGTGTTTTATTTGGACGACTTTGAACAATTGAAGATATAAATGAAGCAAAACAAACAGAAGAAAGTGAATTATTACTTTATTCTATTTTGGAGGAACTAAGTTTAAAAAGTGTGGATATAGACTTACCCCGTGAACATATGCAAGCTAAATAACGAACGAGCGTTATTTAATTTCAAGGATTTTTTTTATCATGGCTTGTGCATTCTGGATTCAAAATAAATCCATCATTTAAATTCTGATATATTGTTGCAGTTGTATTGTTGCACCTATACTGGACCAACATTGACCCAACATTGGGCCAACACTGACCTAACATTGGGTCAATGTTGGTCATATGTTACGTGCCTTGCCCCACCGTTGGGCCAATGTTGGTCATGTGTTACGTACCTTGGCCCACCGTTGGGCCAATGTTGGTCATGTGTTACGTACCTTGGTACACCGTTGGGTCAATGTTAGTCATATGTTACCTGCCTTGGCCCACCGTTGGGCCAATGTTGGTCATATGTTACGGGCCTTGGCCCACCGTTGGGCCAGTGTTGGTCATATGTTACGTACCTTGGCCCATCGTTGGACCAATATCAGAAGATGACAAATGTGACATTGTGCCGATGTCGGCCCAACATGTGGGGCCAACGTTGGGCCGATTAGCAAAACTACATTGGGCCAACATAATTTGCCAACATTGGTCCAATGTAACTGGTTGCGTTAGGCCAACGTTGGCCCAACAGTGTCATGCTATCTGGGTAGTTGCATATGTACGAATTTAGTTACACAACACATTTTTATTCTGATATTATTTGATATACAACTATTGGTACAGAAATTTAAATTAATGATATCTATATTAAAGAAAATGTCAGCTCGACGCCTTTGTGGCCGTTTCGGCCTTTGATATGTATAGGGAAGATTCTAAAGCAATCCGCCACTTTGTAACTAGGCACGTGATCACAACAAAAAATTGGAAGAAAATCAATATTTGCTAACTGCTTTGTCGGAATGAGGTTTGTGTTGATTAACTTTCTACCAAACATTTATTATAACATTATGAAAAAAACATATTTTGGCTATAATTTGCCTCTATGATTTAAAAGATTTCAACGCTTTCTCAACAAATGATATCTGTATTTGTTGGTCAGTAACTGGATCTTGTGCTATAGTGACTATCTACGGTTTTTTTCTTTTACCTTTACTAGATGCAGTTTATTATCACAGCATACAATTTTTGATTTATCAAGTAAGCATAATTAATCAATTTATTTATTGACAGAAAACAATTAAGAATGTAAATATTGGGTGTTGTGGACTTCAGGGACATAACTGTGCCAAGGACTTTACAAACGAGTTAAAATTCTTATCACGATTAAGCAAAATCACTTGGGGAATAGTCCTTGTTCTGGCTTTGATAAAAGAGCTGTCTTACTCATTCTTTGAATAAATATTAGTTTAAAGGCCACCGATATTGAAATACACATGTATTTATATATCCTCTGAATATGTTTACACATCTATTTCTGACGAAAATCGATTGTGTTTTTACTGCTACTAAATTGAAATAAAATCTATAGACATCTATGTTTCAGTGTATGAATATAAACACATATGAACAATATAAACAGTGTAATTAATAGGATAAATACACAAATGATGTGAAGCGAAATATCATGTATAAGTGTATTGTTGAAGGAAAACAAACATTATTATTCATTCAAAATATTTCCATGAATCACTGTCAACAAAAGAATCGAACCATTTCCTCTTTCCAACATTGAAAAAGAATGTTTGCGACAATACACTGGAAGGAATATGTTTTTAAGAATATAGGTCAAATGAATTTGTCTGAAAAAAACATTTAGCTGCACAGTAGTCTCCATTCAAGCGTCCGCCATTGAAATCGAAAACAAGGCGGCTCGGCGTTCATACACGGCAAAACGTGATCCGCGCCCGGCATCGTAAAGTTCTTGGACAAGTTCTTTGGCGTTACTGCCATATGTTAATGACGAGACAATTCAGCAGTGGTCAGCGGCAATAAAAGTGCCTTCTAAATCATTAAAGAGAGGTTACAGAAACTTTGCTGAGGGATACATTCATACTGTTGAAGATTAAGATTACCTACATCCATTTGCATTTGCCGGCATCTCGCCAATGCAGATTTCTGTTGAGAAATTTGATAAATACTTTTATGAAAACTTATTTGAACATAACCTATATAGTGGTATTTTGCATACTTTTATCAATATAAATGGAAATAAAACATATCCAGCAAGATTTCTTTTGTCATTTTATAATCGATGTAAAGGGGGCGCGGCCTAAATTGCAATAGGATGTAAAATATCCACGTTGAAACAAACACAACGTTGTGACTTACGGCTGTATGTTTTATGTCAGTTCATATTCTTTGTTCTCGATATAAAAATTTTACATTTTATTTTGATTTTGTATCAATTTTGATCTTACATGTATCACTTAATATATCAGTTACAATAATAAACTGGTTCAATGATTTTCAAGTACAGGATAGATGTTGCCAAAATAGTTATAATCATTTGCTGATCAACAATTTTGTTTCTTACAATATACATAAGTGGGCATTTTTATGCAGACAGAGTTGTTTTTACTTCTTCCACAACATATGTAGAATATATTGAGCCAACTGCATGAAAAATTTAAAGGTATATGTGGCGTATTTTTAGTGAATAACAATTATAAGATCTGATAATTTGCTTCATTTCTTTACTAAAAGATAGGACTTTCACACAAATTACGCTTTACAAGTCAATCGCATAACAAAGATACAAGAAATCAAAAAAGTATTTTTGAATTTTTACCGGCACGGTAAAAAATACAAAAGATTTGAATAACCCCGCCTTAAATGGGTCACGTGACATCCATCTCGGTCTATCAACAACAATGGCGACGACGAGAAAGATAGGTATACCGTTAAGTTTGACATATTTGGCAATGAAAAAAAAAGAGACAGACTGACAAGGATATGAACAAAGGGAAGATTGTCATCGGAGACCATGAAGATTGATGTAATAGGAATTAAAGCCGAATTAAAATTAAGTTTCCATCATGAAGTTGTACGGGTTTTGCTAGTCAGGTTCGTGCTCCATGTGTTCCATGTCTTTACTTTATAAGTTATAAACCACAAGTGGATTTTCATTTAGAGGAATTTTTGAATAAAGAATAAATAAACACTCTCAGTACATGCATTCCTCAGGGAGAGGGGGTATTTAGCCTACTCAGTTTACCGTGTCGATGATCCTAAAATCGTGTTTCATCTTTATTACACATAATTAACAATTTATATCGTTCTACATTAATGAATATCGGAATAATAATGCTTCGAGTGTCATCTGATATAAGAATTATCTAATTTAAGGCATGGAAAACGTGATTCTAATTTGTAAACAAACTCTTCTTCCATCGTGTTTTCAATGCTAGGTTTTCCCGCACTCATGCGCAGTGGCGTTATAAATGGCGGATCACATTAATATTCATCAGACGTGTAGCAAAGTTTAGAGACACATAACTAAAGACAGAACATGTTTTATGGGCCTAGAGTTTGTGAAACGTCTAATTATAAGAAGCATGATGTATATTTTTACTCAAACTCATGTCAAAAATTTTACTCCAAATACGCCACATATACCTTTAAAATTGGTTTTGATTTCAGGATGATTTCCAACAGCTAGAATAAACTTTCTGAGGATACTGAGGATTTCAAACAGCAGCTATAAATTAATTATCTGACCATGGACCCTGAGTACAGCCTTCAGGATGCGACACGGTGTCATCTCTGTGAGACCCCGGTCCCCCCTTTACACTGTGTCATTTGTAGCATACATCTGTGTGAAGACTGTGAGGGGAAACATCTCTCTGATAAAACCAAAGAACACAAAGTGGTGCCATTCAAAGATCGGGGATCTTTTCCTAAATGTCAAAAACATTCTACAAAAATATGTGAACGTTACTGTGAACAATGCAACATTCCTATTTGTGAATTCTGCCTTTCCTCTGAGGATCACCAAACTCATGATGAGCATGTCTTAGACATTTTGAAAAGTCTAGAAAACAAAAAACGTGTCTTACAGAGAGATTTAGAAGAATTTGAGATATCTATTTATCCGGAATACCAAAAGCTTGAATCTCAAATTTCAGCTCAGAGAGCTGATTTAAATGAAAACTCCAAGAAATTGACAATAGCAATCAACAAACATGGAGAAGAATTACACAGAGAAATAGACACCATTATCAAGGAACTGAAATTTGATCTTGAAGAAATGGACTATAAACACGTGGTTGTCCTAGAAAAACGACAATATGGAATAACACGCACCATATCTGAAATCACACAAAACATTGCTGATCTGAACAAATTACTGAATTCCAATGATATCAACGTTCTCTCTACTTATAAATCGAAGATTGCTGAATTCAGAAGATTGCCTCCTAAAATCAAACATTCCTTCCCAAAGTTCACCCCTAAGACGATCAACAAGAAAGAGCTTTACCAACAGTTTGGTTCTCTGTCAGAGTCATCCATCAAAAAAGCAGAACATGATTACAGAATAGATTCCGGTGCTGGGTCCCCTCCGCCGTACATGCCACTCTTTACCATACCAGAGATCGTCACAGAGTTCAACACCAATTATGGAAACAGTGTGGCCTGTTCGGGTGATGGACTTATTTGGGTGTGTAGTGATGAATATAAGATGAGTCTCTACAACTCTCAAGGGGAAGTAGTGAATTCAATCGGAACAAAGTCAGGGTTCAGGCCACAATATATAACAGTGACAAAAAGTGGGGATCTAGTTTATTCTGATGGCAGAGATAGAACTGTGAACATAGTAAAGAATTCACAGATACATACAGTGATCAAACTACGAAGGTGGAAACCTCGTAGTGTCTGTAGTACCTCCTCTGGTGACCTCTTGGTTGTCATGGTCCGTGACGATGAAGACAAGAAAACAAAAGTTGTTCGTTACGCTGGTTCCACAAAGAAGCAGAGTATTCAGTTCAATGACAAAGGACAACCTCTCTTTTCGTCTGGTCGTTATACTAAATACATCAGCGAGAACAGGAACCTAGATATCTGTGTGTCAGACCCTGGAGCCAATGCAGTAGTGGTGGTCAATCAGGCCGGGAAACTCCGATTTACCTACACTGGTCCTCCCTCTACTACCAAGGGATCATTTAGTCCATACGGCATCACAACAGACAGCCAGAGTAGGATCTTGATAGCAGACTCTGAAAACCACAGTATACACATCCTCGATAAGGACGGCCGGTTTCTCCGCTACATTGACAACTGTCATTTACAGTATCCATACGGTTTATGTGTTGACACCAGAGACAACCTCTTTGTGGCTGAGAGCATCACAGGTAAAGTGAAAAAAATAGATTACTGTGGTTTAAACAGCATTTCCAGACTTCCAACTTCGTTGATGTAATAAAAATTTCAGTTACATGGATATATAATTCGTGGTCAATGACCCTGTAAATACAAGTTATTTGAATTCACACTTCAATGCACATTTAATAATTGGATAAAGTCAACAAGTTAGTAACCAACGAATATTGTAGAAACAACAGCATTACATGTAAAAAAAACCAAAAAACCCGTACACTTATATTTACGTATACACAAATATGTATATTAGATTGAACTGGACTATATGTGTACATGTGACTTATTTATTAATACATTATGTTTTTCATGGACAAACTGTGCGTGTACCTTGCATGTGAAACATCTGAGTGCTTGTATTATAAAAATTAAAAATTTTAAAAATGATATCATTGTACCAATTCTTAGGGCAAAATGAGAGGGACATGTGTTGCAATAATTCAGTATATTGAGGACAAACAGTACTGTTGGTAAAGTTATCGTGAAAGAGAATGGTACTAAACCTATTCCTAAAAAAAAGAGATTCAATGGCGAATGGAAACGTAAAGTTTAACATAAATGCAAATTAAAATATATACTAGAACTATGTTGTTTGTATATTGATAAACGGACTGAGATCAACCAATGATCGCCGATAAGGAAAGAGACATGTGCTACACAACAACAACGCTGTTGATCCGATTTAATGAGGCTGGCTTCGATTAAATATTATAAGATAAAAAAGAGGAGATACGATCTCGTTACGAGTAACGAGTACGTCTTCCGTCCGATTTTTCTTTATATGATACGATGAAATATCGATACAATTTCAGAATTACCCCCCCCCCCCCCCCCAACTTTGAGTTTATAAAAAAAAATCCCTATTTAAGTGATAAATGGGTGTGGCAATGATTTTTTTAAACATATATTGTTACGATCAACAACTTTGCTTCTATAATGCATTACAAAATCTTGAGCGTTTTTAAGTCTTTTGTACATGTAAAAGACTTTTTGCCCCTAATTAAAGGGGCCAGATCCTTTTTCTTGATTTCATCCGAAAGGTTTAACAATTGCTATCATTTTTTGTACTTATGCCCATCTTAAATTGTTGTTCATTTTTTAGTTACAAATGATTGAATATTTTAGGGGCCAGTCCTGTAGATCCTTAATAGCTGTCTTCAATGTTTACATGATTTGTAAAGCTATAAACTATTATTTAGGAAAGAAAAAATATATATATTATTTTGTAAAGAAAAAAGTTATATATTTTAGCTGTAAAATTTTGAATTTTTTCCTATAATTCCATACAGAGCTCTTCTTTTGAAGGAGATCACTGTAGTCTTAAAATGGCCACAACCATTCAGCCCTCTTAAAAGCAGGGAACACCCCACAATGAAATCGTGACCCTCGGACCAAAACTGGGGCCCCAGGCGGGGTTCAAAGTTTAACATAGAAATACATAGGAAAAATGTTTAACTCTATCCCCCCTGAAGCATTTTACCCTTTACCCCCTGTTATACTGTTCCATAAAATAATTTAAGAAATAAAACCCAAAGGAAACTAATACACTATGCCTTACATGCTATACAACCTGGGGGGGGGGGGGTGTAAACGAAACTTTGGCGAAAATTATTAGCACATACCTTGGTCATTAAACAAATGTTTTGAAATCACTGTTTGAAAGTTATTATGTTTATCCTGAATTACAATAACTATTTTAAAACATTTTGCTGTATAACTGTGCAGACAATAGATAAATAGTGTACAGGCATTTTTTTTTTACCTGAATTACCATTACTATAGGTATCTAATGTAATTGATATTTAAAATTATTAAAAATGGCATAAATACAAAACTTAAAAAAATTCTGATTGTAGTCATAAATGAAATATGATAGTTTGATAACATATTACTTTAGGGATGAATTTCTATGCTTTTAATTAAATCTTGATTGTTGTGTATTGATCTCAATTCGCAAGATAAAACAAGAAATACATTAACCAAAACTAGAGCAAAGCTCGTTGCAAAGCAACGAGTGGGTCTTCCGTTAATGTTGAAAGTAAAGTTCGAAGCTCCTGTAAGAAACAGAGTTCTTAAACTTATAACAAAAGTAACTTAAACAAAAAAGAAAAAAATTAAAAATTCTTGGTACGACTTAACAAAATCCGAATGATTTTAGGTACAAATTAACAAAAACCTTTACGATTTCAAGAACGACTTAACAAAAAAATCCGAATGTGTCCAAGTACGACTTAATCATTTTTGAATTATTTTAGGTACGAGTTAATTTAACTATGAACTTAAAACTTTTTTTTAAACCAAGAACGCGGAATCAAAATTTTCGGAAAAATCAATTTTTAAACCCCGATATCTCTGTAACGCATCGTCCGATTTCAAAACGGCTTTCAGTGTTAGATTCAGCCTTAATGAGTTCTACAAAACACATATACGTTTTAAATTTGATCAAACAATTCAAATTTTTGAAAAATTTGATTCACTTCCGGTTTCGACCGGAAGTGGCAGATTTTCAAATCCAGCCTTATTGCAAAGGTAAAATGATAAATGTATAATTACCGAAAATTTCATGCCTCTATCTAAATGCATTGTTGAGAAATGCCGTGGACAAAATTACTTTTTGATAATTTTAAAAATGACGTAACGTAAAAAAGGAAGTAACGTTGTCATTGAAACTTTAACATCTTTAGGACATAGTAACGTCAAATTTTCTCTGAAAGTGTCATAAAAATCGGTCGAAAAGTTTTTGAGAAATAACGCTTCAAAAAAGTCAGAAAAAGAAAAAAAGTATAATAACTAGACACGATCTCGTTGCGAGCAACGAGGAGGTCTTCCGTCCGGTTTTCATAGTTAAGATACATGAATGATCTAGCGTTTGCTATTTATAAGGTAAACATGATAAAGAAATAGAAAAAAGTGATATTTCATTGAAAAGGCCATAAGCTTTTTTCTTTTAGATTCATGTTTAAGAACTTTCGTTGGAAACATTTAGATATCTCTTGGCCCCTAATTTAAAGGTTCATCCCTTTTTTCTTGATATTAAAAGAAATTAAGGTATTTCAATATCAATAACATTTTGTTTAACAAGAGATTAGAAATTCGTTACCGTTTTTGAGATATTTTGGGGTTTTTTAGGGGCCGACCCCTATCTCCTTATAGGGGCTTTTTAACGAAATTTTGTTGGTGAAATATTGTTGAGTACATCATTCTCAGTATCGTCTCTTCTATAATGCTTTTCAAAATATTTGTCCTTTTAAAGATATAAAGATCTAAGAATTGTACTTTTAGCCCTTTAAAATCTCTAATTATGTAATACATCCATTTTTTTTTATCACGCATGGATGAAGTACTGAAAGATGAACATATTTGCTTCTATAATACTTTACAAAATATTTCTTACGAAAGAGATATCAATAAAAGACTGAAAAAACCCCTTTGGCCACTAATTTGAGGGGCCAGCCCCTTTTTCTTGATATGAAATGAAAGGTATTTTTAATCTAAACACATTTTGTTCATTAAGTTTCTAAAAATTTGTTAAATTTCTTGAGATATTTGAAAAAGATTGTTTTAGGGGCCGACCCCTTATCTTCTTATAGGAGCCATTTTACGAAACTTTGGTTGATACATATCATTACGAACATTATTCTGAGCATCTTTTCTTCTATAATGCTTTTTAAAATATTTCTCCTTTTTAAGATATAAATGATCAAAATATTGGACTTCTAGCCCCTTAAAACCCCTAATTAATATGTAACATACCAGAATTTTTTAATCATGTATAGATAAATATCAAGAAGATAAACAATCCTGCTTCTATAACACATTACAAAATATTTCTTATTAAAGAGATACAGATAATTGACTTTAGACCCTCTGGGACCCTAATATGAGGGGCCAGCCCCTTTTTCTTGGTGTCAGTTGAAAGGTATTTTTAATCTAAACTCATTTTGTTCATTAAGTGTTAAGAAATTTGTTACCGTTCTTGAGATATTTGAAAAAGATTGTTTTAGGGGCCGACCCCTTATCTCCTTATAGGGGCCATTTTACGAATTTTTGGTTGTTACATATCATTACAAACATTATTCTGAGCATCTTTTCTTATATAATGCTTTTCAAAATATTTCTCCTTTTTAAGATATAAATGATCAAAATATTGGACTTCTAGCCCCTTACAACCCCTAATTATGTAACATATCAGCAATTTTTAATCATGTATAGATAATTAAAAGATAAACAATTTTGCTTCTATAACACATTACAAAATATAACTTATTAAAGAGGTACAGATAATTGACTTTAGACCCTTCTGGGCCCCTAATATGAGGGGCCAGCCCCTTTTTCTGGGTGTCAGATGAAAGCTCTTGTATACATAAACTTTTATTGTTCTATATATGATAACAAAATATTTATGACAAAAAAGATATTCGTGATCAAGTCTTAAATTTCCCCAAAATTGTCAAAAAAAGTTAACATCAACATTTTCAGGTCCAGGCGAGCTTCAAGCATAATGCCTTCTGGTGAAATCTAAAACAAGCATGCAAATCTACCATAACCACTCTATCTTGGATAAAAAATTCAAGTCTCTAACTATAACGGTTTTTGAGAACATGCGTGGACAAAATCATGATCCAAAAAACACGAAAAAGGGAGATAATTCAAAAGCGGAAGTGAATTTTCAGACAGAAAGTGGGATGCAAAGAGACATTCACCTAAGACATCATCCCTGTAAAAATCATTAAAATCGATAAAGAAATGGCAGAGAAATTAAGGGTGTCTACCAAGAAGAAAAATAATAACTAGAGCAAAGCTCGTTGCAAAGCAACGAGTGGGTCTTCCGTTAATGTCGAAAGTAAAGCTTGAAGTTCCTGTAAGAAAAAGAGTTCTTAAACCAATAACAAGAGACACTAAAACAAAAAAATAAAAAAAATCGAATGATTCTTGGTACGACTTAACAAAATTCAAATGATTTTAAGTACGACTTAACAAATACCTTTACAATTTCAAAAACGACTTAACAAAAAAATCCGAATGTGTTTAAGTACGACTTAACAATTATTGAATTATTTTTGGTACGAGTTAATTTCACTTTGAACTTAACACTGTTTTTTAAACCAAGAACGCGGAATCAAAATTTCCGGAAAAATCAATT
>WFKH01011925.1:11640526-11654700 GCA_016163765.1 Magallana hongkongensis | reverse complement strand
CCAGAAAACATAGGTAATTTGTCAGTAATTGACTTAGTTTGTAGCATTGCCTGTTACATTAAAAGTTTTAAATTTATCAATTTAAACTTAACTATAACAGTTTATTAAGTTTAAATTGATAAATTTAAAACTTTTATTGTAACACGTTGATAAGAGATTGTTAAGTCTATGAAATCTGAGAGTCACAGCGGGAAGCCCAGCTGGAGCTATCAGTAGTGTGGGGCAGTCAGAGATCACTTTAGCCAGGCCGGGCCATGAAGTAGTGAGGTTTAACGCTATGTACAACATTACTAAAACAAGTATTTTGTGAAGACAACATTTTGACTATATTCTCTTAAAAAAAAACTGTCAAAACTTGGATATGGCATTTTCTAAAAAAAAAAAACCAAAAAAAACCAAAAAACCAAAAAACCCCCAACAAAAACCAAAACCATGACTTTCTGCAGCTCTTTCATTCTGGATGCCTGAGACATGATCAGAAACTCTTAAGCAGATTTTACCGAAGAATTAATTGTTCATGAATATTTAATAAAGGTAAGAAAGTGAGTCAAACTTGTGCAATACATTTTGAATTTGAGCATTATATTAAATATATACATATACAACGTATATAGTTTTAATATCTCGATTTCAATTCACATCAATTAAAGCAATGCTTCTGCATTTATTCTTATTTTTGCCTGGATAAAGCAATACACTAAGTAGTTTTATTTTATATTGTTCGATTTATTTTTAAAAGAATATTAATAATGAAAGGCAATTTCTTTTTCTCCCCTAATTCACTAAAATAGAAAAATGTTGCAGACTGCCAGGGTCAAGGAGACGAAAAACGCGCAAGCTAAAGAGAGAGGAAGAATCGAGACTGAGTCATTCACCGCATTATCTACAGTTACTGTGTTATTAGTTATATATTAATAAAATAAATTTTATTCGGTAAAAAAGGTTTTGTTTTAAATTTGGAGCATTAGCTTGCTTTTATCACGTGAGAAAAAAAATCACATTTGAATTTTTATTTCTTCTTCAAACCTTGATTTTCACATGTGAATTTTTAAAAATCTAGTTTCAGGTGTGAGTCTTACCTAATTTGCATGTTAAAGGGGCATGATCACGATTTTGGTTAAATCTTATTTTCCTTTTATTATTGTTTATAATGTTTTGATAATACACTTTTTAATAATCAACAAAAAAGTGAGTGTCAGTCGTAGAGCTAAAGGCAAGATACAGAGCTTAATATGTTATACGGTGCTACCGTTGTGGCGAGCGCAGCAAGAATTACACATACATGTACCTTGCATCATTATCAATTTAGTAATATTTTGACAGTTATCAACTAAAATAAAAAATGGCATATTGAGCATTGCAGTTCTCGAGAAGATGATCAGACTTAAACAACTGTTTATTTATGGATTATAAACCTACATCAAACTTCGAACCCCTTGTGAGGTCCAAGAATTGTCCAGGGGCCAGAGACTAAACAATCTTAACGAATAAACAATATGTTTAAATGTTTGCATATAAGTAAAACCATATATAATAACATTTGAGTTTTTGTGAATAATTTAAATGTTTTCCTTTGTAAAATTGGAACCCCCCCCCCCCCTCCCAATGTGGCCAAACCCTACTCCTGAAGAATATGATTTTGACAAATTTTAATCTTCACTATCTGAACTGACTAAAGTTAGAGCTTTTCGAGACAATTTGTGTTTTAGAAGATTTTTCCCTATATATTCCTATGTAAAAATTTATCACCCCCCTCCAATTGTGGCCCCATCCTACCCCCGGGATCATGATTTAAACAAACTTGAATCTTCCCTACCTAAGGATCCTTCCACACAAGTTGCAGCTTTTCTGCCCAATCGGTTTCTGAGAAGATGAGAAGATTTTTGCATATTTTTCTTTATATAATCAAATGTGAATCCCCAAGGATCATGATTTGAGAAGACTTGAATATAAACTACCTGAGGATGCTTCCACACAAGTTACAGCTTTCCTGGCTGATCGGTTTCAGAGAAGACGATTTTTAAAGATTTACTCTAAATATTCCTATGTCAAAATTCAACAACCCCCCCCCCCCTTATTTTGGCCCCCCCCCACCCCCAGAGATCATGATTTGACCAAACTTGAGTCTAAACTACCTGAGGATGCTTCTACACAAGTTTCAGCTTTCCTGGCTGATCAGTTTCAGAGAAGAAGATTTTAAAAGATTTTTCTCTTTATATTCCTATGCAAAAATTCAACCCATTCCCCCCTTGTGGCCCCACCTACCTCTAAGGATCAAGATTTGAACAAACTTAAATCTACACTACCTGAGGATGCTTCCACACAAATTTCAGCTTTCCTGGCTGATCAGTTTTAGAGAAGAAGACTTTTCTTTTTACGGAACTTTTTTCAAAATATATATTTTAATGAATTTTACCAAAAATACGCCAATCGTGATCCTAAAAAGGCCGGTCCTTTGGGTAATTTTATTTTCTATTGATTAAGGGCCTTAAGGGGGTAAACATTATCACTATTTCAGAGAATTCTGTAGGTAAATAAAATTATAAGAGATTAAATTCTCTTTGAAAATTTGTTTCATTTTATCTCATCTTAAACAAATTTATCTATTTTTTAATAAATAAGCATGTGTAACATTAAAGTATTTGTTTTAAAAAAAAAATTCGTTCATTTTACACAGGATGACAGTCAAAAATGATTTTCTGAAAGTCAAATTTCAGGCTTAGGCCAATATTCTTAATGTATGAAAAAAGCACCATTTTCCGTAATTGGTTCTATATTTTTCAACGGCCCTAGCTATTATAATACCGATGGACCAGTTAACTGGGTTAAATTTGATAAAGATATATCCCCAAATACATGTTTGAGAAATTTGAAAAAATTCTGTAGGTATTTTATTTATGTAGTGGGGTATGGATCATTACCTTAAAACACAGGGAATTCGCGGTGAATATTTTTTTTTACCTCGACATCCTTGATAACTTTGAGTGGTCCATGATACGGGCAGTCCCCCTCGTGCTCCTTGTTGCATTCTTCACAGTCTGGTTGATGGCAAAAATTTAAGTTGATAAGAATGGTGTAATGTAAGATTATTTGACAATGAATTAATTTTAATACATCAACATTATTATTAATTGCGTTTTATCGTGTCTTTTCCGATACGGCTATGGTAAATTCTAACAGCCGCGATAAGCAAACCAAATACACACCGCCGGTGAAGACACTGTATATTGGTCAACTCATTTTCTTAGGCGTAGTTATACCAGGATGCCGTTGTTCCAGTTTGGAAAATTGAGATTTCATGAGTGAAGGATCACTTACCTGTGTCAACTAACTTACAAATTTCTGAACGGCTCTGTGTGAATTAGCCGCCGCATATCTAATAGCTTTGGGATGAGCTAAATTTTAAACAGAAAACAAAACAACAAAGTCGAGGCGGGGGCACAGGTTAAGCAACTCATAAAATCTTAATTTGGTTCCAAAGTGGAACATTTTATTTCGTTCCTGTCACTTACCTGGGTCAACTAATATATGATTTACTAGATTACATCACAACCTCTTACAAGGAGGTAAGTGTGGTCTTGCTTCTGTAACAACCAGAGGAAATACCACAGAAAAAATACAGCTACACTCATCAGGAAATGGCACATATAGAACAACCAAAGTAACACAAAAAATAACAGGAATCATACTGGATAAAGACAACGAGACCATAAATTACTTGGTTTTACTTCGGACTGAAATGTCACACTTTCATTGGTTTAAACTTGGCACGTGACTGCCTCATATATTTCTATGTAGGTTCAATGAGAATTAGGCAATATGGCCGTCATTGGCCGCCGTTTCATCTCAACATTTCATATTATTTAACACAGAAACCGCATGTCGTAAGTTCTAAAAATATTTGGAGTAGTTGCTCTTTGAAATTCTTTGAAATTAGAGTAGTTGCCCTTTGAAAATTGACGTCACATTGTTGTGTCTGGAGTAGAACAAAATGACAGCGTCAAGATTTGCTTAAATCTCTGTAGAGGAAAGGGAGAAAAATGTATAAAATTGAATAGCAACAAAACATTGTAAGTAAACATGAGTGAAGCGAAGATTTTTAAAGAGAATTTGAAAGGTGAGATTGATAATTTTAAGAGTTTAAATGAGTTAAATTGGACGACATATTAGGCATCTTGTACATGGCTTTGAGTAGATCATCGCCTCGCCATCTATGAGATTGATTAACCCAATATATTTCTGTAGTCAGTCAGTAATAAACCTAATAAGTAGTTTCCGAGATAGCTCTTCCAAAACTTGAACTCTCTTTAACAAGGTATTTGAAAAAAGAAGACATGAACATTGACTTAGAACACCGATCTGCGGCCATTAGAATATTTTTCAACGTTGTATGTGTGCCCGAGATGTTGAAACTGCTCGAATAGAATGGACTTTAACATTGTCAAAATTTGAGGAACAAATCTGTATGATTTTGGGATTCCAATGAGAAATAGTCTGAGGGGATGGTTTTCTAAAAGGTTTTACTAATGTAATTAAGAAACCAGTAATGTCCTCTCTAAGCTCAACTGTATGATTAAGGTAACCATAAAGAGCTCTATAAGAATCTCGCTTTTTGTCATCTTAACTTCGTAGGATAAAACCAAATGCCCAAAAAGGGGTTCGGCATATCCGTAAACCCCTCTACAGGACATTGGCAGACTGTTTATCTACAGTGCTTGAGGGTCTGCTATCAATGAGCCATCATTAGCTTGTGATTTTCTGCAGATACAGACAGATCTTTGTAGTGAATTGTGAAAGTCATAAACAGACGAATTAGAATTAGCTGGTCTAGTGACCATTCTGTGTGTCTGATTCTCGTCATGGGAAGTACATCTGCTATCTTGTTGTTCACTCCCGCTGTATGAGTGGCTGATACATGTAGCCGAATGTTCTGACTAATACACACATTTTCCACATTTTAAAAGTCCAAATACACAATGTTGGTGAATAAGTTCTCCTTTGTTTCATGATGTAATGTACTACTGTGCTGTTGTCGGTACAAATCATTACATGAAGTCACTTTAACGTTTGACAAAATGCACACTGCTAACAGATTTATGTGAAATGTCACTTGCAACTGAAAAACTTTGGACCTTATGGATGACCCAAGCCCTCCAATTTGGCATCTTTTGTTAATGTCCAGGATAGACAACGGTTTTTCAATGTCATCTCTTTCTAACGATGGACTTTCTGCAATCACTTGCAAATTAGGCGTTTAATGGGAATGATTTCATTGTAAACCATGCCATTGAAGCCCGCTTCCAGAATGCCAGAAGGTAAAGCTGAATTAACTTTAATAAAAGACGAACATGTGGAACCATTTTCAATGATGCGACCTTAAGTCTCAACAAACAAAGAAACTGCAAAGCAGTCTGTGCATGGGTGTGCTAAAACTCCACTTTACTTCCTCCAAAGTAGATATGCATTTGGTCTCGAGAAGACTGACAATTCATTCTGACAGAACCCTATCTGCTCCCAGACACTCCAGACGTTGGAACTAAAAAAAATAGTTCTCTGTGTTGACTAGGAACTCTATCTCTTTTGTAAATTTCAATACAGTTCACAGATATTCCTCCAAAATCTTCAAATGAGAACATTTTATTAGCCAGTCTTTTAAGTACTGGTAAATGTCAATGCCCTGAATTCTCAAGTGTGTCCCTATCACAGACACTGTTTTGGTGAAAGTTCTCAGAGCAGATGATAGACCAAACGGAAGAATATTGTACTGATATTGTCTTCCTGCTACAAAAACGCGGAGACACTTCCGATGCTGAGGTGCGATTATCACATGGAAGTATGCGTCCTACAAGCCTTACTAATACCCAATCGCTTCATCTTAGTCCTTAAACCTTTATTATAGATGTAAAGGTCTCATTCTTAAATTTTTTCTAAAGAAAAACCGATTTGGAATTGGACGTAATTCGCCCGACTTTTTAGGGGTCAGAAAAAATGTACTGTCAAAAACAAGTGATCTTCTCGGTCTGCAACATGTTTTACTTCATTTTTTTTCAGCAACAAATCTGTTTCTCTAAGTAGAATTTGTTTGGCATGTCATGGGAATAATAGTCTTTAGAATTCTTGTTTGGGGAGGAAATCTTTGAATTCAAAAATAACCTATTTCATTTGTATATAGATAATTAAACGTCGCATTCTATGTCAATTTCTTGTGGTAATTCTGAATCCCCCCAACTGGTTCCTTCACATTCACGGGGTGAATGACCGAATCATTGGTATTGGTAATACCTTCATTCAGTACGAAAGGTATTGTGTTTGAATTCTCTTCATCGTCTATCTTTATGGGGAAACTGAGGACGAGATTCGTTTAATTGATTCTTTCCTGCTCTTGAAGCAGGTTCAAATGAAACCTGTCAAAAACGGTCTCTTATTTGCATAGCTTGGTTTAGGCTTGACAGAGTAGGCTTGACAAAAGCACTTGACACTTTATTAAGTTGTCTATCATAATCTCTATCAAACTCATCCAAAATATTTTCAATGTCATCTGGAAACAACTCTGACCCATTAACACTCATATTCAAATTTGTGACTTTTTGCTTTACCACATGTTTGAGTCCTAGTTCCTGTAGGATGATTCTTCTCTGATTGGTGTTATTTATGACGTAGGTTCTGCACAGCTGATGGAATACAACACCCAATGGTGTAAGTCCATTTCGTCATTCAAAATTCAACTAAGATTGCTCGATAACCACTGGGCATAAGCTGTGTACCGTAAGCCTATTTTAATGCCCCAGTCTATGTGATAAGTGTTAGATTCAATAGCCTTGAGCACTTGGTTATAAATTTTGGTTGAAGGCTTTTCGAAGCATTCTTTCCGTATTAAAGCCAGATAAGACAGCAAAGAAAATTGCATTTATGTGTCTTGAAATACTTAAAGTGCTCAAAGGCAACCTGCAAAGACCTTAGGTCATGTTTTAGTAAAAAGACGCTCTTTCAAAGGAGACTTACTAAAAAGTATATCATCACCAATCTCATTAAAATCAGATCCTCGATCCGCTCCGTGTTTTTCTATTGTCGCTAGTCACGAGGATCTGAAGAAACCCCGCTTGAGGCCACCATACTTTTTGTTGCATAGACGATTGTTTTTGACCAGCTGTTTGTTTATCTGAGTAAAGGGAGAGTGAGGTCCCTGCAAATCCTTTAGTCATAATATTAATCTGAACTGGCATACTATGTAAATTAACCAAATATCTATTTTCCTTATATTCTCCATCCTTCTCCAACGCTACACAACCATATTTCGGAATCTTCATAATCTTTGTTCATCAGAATTTTCCCTACATTTTGTTGAGAAAAAGGGGAAGCTTCAAGCAGGGGTGGCTCGCTTGTTGAGCGGTTAGAAAAATGTAGGCTGAATCGTTTCCCAGTTTCTAGAGCGGCTATAGTTTATCTTCTTTGGATAATGCAGAAGAACTGTATAAGGGTGTCTGAGGTCCTTTATTTTGTACGTCTAACTCTGCATCATAAGGACTGCAATTTTGCTCCTTTAAATTAGGAACTTATTTCTTACGGCCTCAGCAAGTTGTTATTATAACCTCAGGAATTACAGGATTGTCCCTACCTGCTGATACATGTAATGGCCTCGTTGAGATAGCGTAGGGTTTATCACTGAGCACGTTGTCGTTGTCAGCCATATGATGACCGATATAAAAATTACCGCTTTACTAAACGTTATTTACGCCAACTTAAACATGAATAATCACAGCAACACGTCAATTTTTACTCATTTAACAGGACTGTCTACCACAAAAAAAACCCCGATTCTACGGTAGTAATTAAAGCACGAGGCAACCATTATCGCGCCGAAATAAAGACTGGAGTAACTCTCGCGAGAGTTGGGGGAAGTTACGGGGAAGGTCTCAATGGTAGCGAAATTATCTCAAAGTTTTAAAATTTTCGGCGGCCATTTCAACCCGAGCTGGAAATAAATAAATCATAGAAGTTGATGGACACAGGTAATTAACAAGGAACGGTATAAAATGTACAATACCCTCATATCATTAGGACCAGGAGTATATCCATTAGTAATGTTAATAAAGCAAGTAGAGTATTGAATAAGTCTGCTTTACTTACGGGGTATTATGTCGGATTGAATAATTTACTTACATATAAAATCGTCGTCATCTGGCACTTCTACATCCATGTAGTTCAGTCTTTGTTGAATCCGAAGGGGATAAATTCTTTGCTCTTTTTTCTGAGATTCCTTAGCCCCTTTACCTGCCTTAATAATGAAACGTCAACTTCAATTTGATTTTAGAATTGAAAATTAAACAAGAGGCCATTGGGCTACATCGGTCACCAGAGCAGTAATAGCCATTATGGAGTTAAATACAAAATATCTGGACAATGTAGTATAATAGACCTGTATAAAAAGAAATTATCCTTTAGATATACTTATGTTAAACACTGAACCCCTTTTGTAGGATGATTTCATAGTCATATCACATATTGTGTATTAGATTACTCAAGAAAATCTTAAACAAATATCTATAACCAACATCAAACTTTGAGCCCCTGGTGGGGTCCAAAAATTGTCCAGGGGCCACAGCCTAAGCAATTAAGAATCAAAAATATCTCAAGATGCTCGGTTATAAGAAACACCATGTATTGAAACGTTTTAGATTTTCCACACAAGTTACAACTTTCTTTTTGGCCAATTGGTTTTAGCTTACCTGAAAAATTTGATACCTTTCGAGACAGTCCCTAAGAAAATCGCTATGGAAAATTATTTTTTTTATCTAAAAATAATTGATATAGAAGGCAAACTTCGTGCAAGATATTTCATCAAGGGTAGAAATTGTTAAACTCGGCCTCGTTAATATCCTACGAATCAATTTATATATATGTATGAATTGCACCAAATACACAAAAGCATGGTAAGTAATACCTTCGCAATAAACGAATACCTTAAGAGTGACACGTGGCTCTTTTTCGGTTGATTGCTTTACTGGGATAGAAAACCTGACAGTCTGTTTCTTTTCTGTAAAAAAAATTAAAATAACTTAAAAAACTGTTCCTTACTTATGAGTTTTCTTAGTTACGTTAATTTTATCTACAGGAATGTGCAACACGTACATGTAAACCATTGTATGAACAGTGATTATATCGTACCAAACGTCGTAGTCTCAAATTTTATGAATACATGTCTAAATGCCCGACTTTCTTCTCTTAACATCAATTTAAAATTTAGACATGTACTAAATACTGACGTCTTTTTATCAGTCTGTGTCATTTTACTCATATACAAGCCACACAGAACAACTAAGTAATTTTTTAGTTTTAATTTCTCATAAAAAGAGCCATTAACTTTCACCACTTTTACCAATCATTAAGCGGCGAGTAATTTGTGGTGATTCTTTATCTATAATACATTGAATTGTTCGCTGACATACCCCTGGTTGATTTATATGGTGTCCATTCCTCATCACTATCAGAGTCCATTTTCTTTGGTTTTCTTTTAATCCTTGATTTTGGTCCTTTCATGAAATCTGGTAAAACTGCAGGTAAACCTGTGGTCAATGCATTTTGTTAATTACAGGTTCATTCCTTTTTTTTTTTTTTAAACAAGAGGTCCATGGGCCACATTGCTCGCCTGAAGAAAAATAGTCATAATTCTACTCATGCATGTGTATCAACTTCATGGTATCAGATCAGACAAAAATATATTGCCGATTTAGTAGAGTTTATCTTGTTTAAAAATATCTTTAAACTTTTATGCACAATCATATTTCTTTGTTAAACAAAAATTACTCTCCCTCCTACCCTTGTGGCCCCACTTTACCCCCGGTAATCATGATTTGAACAAACTGTAGTCAACACTAATTGAAGATTCTTTTAGCAAACTTTCAGCGTTTCACTCTGTAAAATTAACCCCTACCCTTTGTGGCCTTTCCCTACCTCTATGGATCATGATTTAAACAAACTACACAAGTATGCTCCAACATAAGTTTTTAGCTTTTCTGGCCAAACTGTTTTATGAGAAGATTTTTTTTTAAAATGACAACAAATTTTCAATAATTCTTAAATTTTATCTACCCTTGAAAAAGTGCATGGCCCTTTATTTTAACAAACTTGTATATCCTTCCCTTAAAACTGGTTTGTACTGAGTTTGGTTAAACTTGGTCCAGTGGTCTGCAGAAGTCAAAAATGTGAAAAGTTTACAGAAGGACGGACGGATTGTGACGGACACCGGACAAAAAGTTATCAGAAGAGCCAACTTGAACCAGTAACAGTTATCTATTAAATTACCCCCATAGTGTCGTTAATTACACAATATAGCAATTTGCCTTCCATTTTGTATTGACAATTAAAGTAGGCAACAATTAGAACCATTTTAACAAGACCTTGGACTTTCAGTAGGGCGTAGCTATCTATTTCTTGCGTCAAAACAAGTTAAAAATGACGCGGTTTCAAGCGAAATATGCACCGATTGCGTAGTCTTAGCTCCAAAGCCAGACAAATCGTGTTGATTTCAAAGAGCAATGGCTGAGTGGCTAGCAATGAAATAGACAGGCCTACGCACATTGCTGTTTGACACAACTACCCAAAGTCCAAGCTCTTGTTAAAATGGTTCTAACTTGAAGAATTTACGGCCACATTAATGGTTTGTCCAAGAAACTCTGATATATGTTTTTGTTTACTAGTAACACGTAGGATATACAATGTTATTTTATATGTATACATGCATAGTATGTCGAAAATAGAAATCTGTTACAACAGGGTTTTTTTAAAATTGTAATGGCAAAATATGATCTAAAGTTGATTTTTTTCCCCTAAACCCAGCTTGGTTTTCATTAATAATATTTGTTTAAGTAGAGTACGACGATATGACGATCGACGATATCATTTATAAATAAGCATTGAATGCTTCAATATGTTTATCATAAAATATTAATAATTATAACTTATAAAAAAATTCGAAATTTCCGATTGATGCTAAAACTTTTTTCTACAATTGACAGCTTCTGTTAATAACCAGACTTGTTTTTACCTGTAATGTGCCTCAACTTATAAATCATCTACTTGTAAGTATAATTGGGACCCCGCCTACAGTTTGTGAATACCACATACCAACGGCCACCATGATCTCGTAGTTCTTCCTCATATTCATGTATCTCTTTATTTCATAGTCCGAGAGCTTTGCAAGCTCTGCCTTGGAAAAGAACTCTGCAATGCTGAATTCTTTTGTTTCAAGCGCATGCATCGTGTCGTCACTTGGAAACTTGGATTTCTACAAGAATAGATCGGTACATACACATGTATATCCATCTTCAACCAGCGGAAGTGATGTTTTATCGCCAGAAAGATAACTCGTAACATTAATTTCAAATTTCAAATTTCCCTTTTATGTCTTGCGATAAAACCTCACTTCCGTTGGCTGAAGATGGATCGGCTCAAAACTTGCAACTTGTCGGTGAACCGATTGGCCAAATTTACCCAATAAATGTATTTACATGGGCATGACATGCAGATATTCAGTGAAGGAAATATCTACGACATGAGGTCACCGTTTTTACCGATAGATGTAGTTTGACAGCACATTCAACAAATATTCTTTGGCAGTACCTCTCGGCTGGCAGACGAAGTTATCAACCTTGTTGTATCATATATATAGAGGGGAGCGATTTTTTTCAAAATGTTTGTTTTAAGTAATTTTGTGCAATGATCGTATACATTAGATTATAAATATGTCATATAAAGATAATTTAAAGAAAAAAAATGAGTCAAGTCCCGGGGGTCTCAATACTTGGGGGTGGGGGGTTGGAGGGGGGGGGGGGGGTCGGTCCTGTCCTCAAGCACCTGTGCTTAAAGTCTGTCGCAAGTTGTTTTCGTCACATTTGGACGATAAATAAAAAAAAAATAATAAAAATACATATAATCATTTATTACGGGAAATGTTGACATCTTTTTTCCATTCGGAAGACAGTCACTCGGAATACTTGCACAATTTTTCAACGTTATCATTCGGAAGCTATTCGATATTCGATGCAAAACACAGGTAGAATCCTTTATTTTTAGCCATGTATTGAAACCTGATAAGCTAGAGGAGACGTTTCGATCAAAAGAGAAATCTTGGATTTGAATGAACATCGGTTGAACCCTGAAGTATTTATGATTTACTGGCACTGTACCAGTTATCGGCTAAAATTTAACGTTTTCTTTTCGTATGGGAATAAAACTTGACACACTTTAAATGGTGAACTCCTTATTTATCAATCTGTTAAATTATTTCATTATTTAGAACCCAAAACATCTTGTTTGTATGCTCTTTAGCACGCCCTGAATTTATGGAGTTTTTACAATTAACTGTACCAGTTATCGGCTTCGTGATAATAACATATAGTAAAATCCCTGTACATTTTGATTTTCTACTCTGCAAAATGTAATTTGAATTATGCCCCTTGTGGGGTCAGACTAAAGTCTTACGGGTTATGATACAAATACAAAACTCATAAAATGATTCGTTTGTTATCATACGCGGTAATACACAAAATCGTAGACTATTCAACTACATAATTGTGCAATCAGGCGTTCAACTGCGCTATGAATCTCTCGGAATTTAGTGAATTCCTTTTGTTTATACATGTTATATGTATTGATATTATATGTCAAATCAAAGAAGGGATATAATAACGTATCACAAAGAGGTTAATATTATATTTTTAACTTATTACGTCACTTCCCCCACTGCTGAAAGTGCAAAGATGTAAATCAGCGGTAAACAATAATCGTTTAAGCTCATGTTTAAAACATATTCAAGAAAGTTTTCAAACAAACTTGCTCTTCTTTGTTCGAAACAGACGACTGAATTAAAAAAAATCTCAGATTGTCGCGTGCTATAAATCAGAACTCTCAGTTTAGCCGATAACTGGTACAGTACCAGTAATATAAAATAATTAACGTTGTATAAGACAAAATGTGAATCGAGGATATCATGGGGCAGAGTAATTCGAACGCAAACTTTTCTATGGTATTTATTTTGATATTTTAGCCACAGATAATTAAAAGCAATAACTTGGGACAGTTTATCGGTCGAATCCCACCAAATTTGTATAACGTTTCATCGTTTACAAAAATAAATACAAACGTCGGTGGGGCAAACGGTTTTAGCATACTGTATACTCATGTGTGCCCCCCCCCCCCCTTCCACGGAAAACAATTGATCCTTTGTGACGTGATTGAATCATTGCATATATAAAGAAACTACAATCGGACCATACAGCTTTAAAGAAACATTTGTGGTAAAAAAAACCCGACTGTTAAAATTATATACATTCTTAACAATATGTACATAACTTATTATATAGGCATAACGTATTTATTCGAAAAACAATAAACTTACTTTGAAATTATGCGTCGCCATTTTCAATCCAATCAATGTTTTGACTTTTAAAATTCTGCTATAAAATATAAATTCAAATCATGATATTATAATATGACCGCGCGGTAATCGTACACAGCCTTAAGCCTTGTAGCTGTGCCAATAAGTTAAAAAAAATAGATCAATCCGTTTGCTCATATAACTACAAGATTAAGTCAAGAATGCACTAATTTACACAAAAGGTCTAGTTTACCACTTTTTAGTCTTTAGTCTTCCTGGAGTCCAATAAATGACCTCCCGTCTTAGAAGCAGACGATTGAGAGAATTTAAAGGATATCGATCCCGATTGAAAAACTATCGTGATAAAATCCGTATATATGAGGCGGATTCGTAATTATATAACGTTTCTTTCACAAGACTACAATTCTTGCTAATTGAGGCTTAGAATGAAAATACATTCTTTTGATACCTTAATAATCGGATTGTAAATTAAAAATTTATGTGAAAATAAATTCATTCAAACTTTTTTGTTAAATGGTAGTGCAGACTTTTTAAACTGTAAAGAAATTCGTTATAAAAGTGTTAAATTTTGTCATTATTCAACTCTACGGGATTCAATTTCAGTTCGCTATATCCTTAAATTCGTTACATCCGAATTCGTTATAACCGTAAAATTTTGCAAAGATTTGTAAAGAACTTACCGGGGTCTCAAAAAACTTCGCTTTATCCGATACTTTGCTATATTCGCGTTCGTACTTAACGAGTTTTACTGTAGATATAAAATGGGCCAATTTGACGC
>WFKH01011925.1:11611423-11626315 GCA_016163765.1 Magallana hongkongensis | reverse complement strand
TATTCCATTTTCCATTAGCCCCTTGTCTTCACTGAGCAATTTCTGCTCTGCATCATCAGTCCCATCTATTCTGTTTGCTGCTCCTGACGTCTGACCCTCCACATCAGATTCAATCACATTTTGTTTCTCAATTCCTGACCTCTGACCTTCTTTAGAGCAGCCACTCATAAATTTCCTCTTGGTACACCCACTGTCCTCTATCTTCTCCTTCTCATTGATAATTTCATTCAGAACTTTCCTTGTACGTTTTCTGCAGGGTTTTCCGTTCATGGCACTTGAGGGAGTCAACTGTTCCACCTTTTTAACATTATCTGTTGTTTGTGAAGAAAATGGAGAAAACAAACTGTCATTTAAGGGGCTCTGTAGGGTGAATAGTGACTTCATCAGCTGAGCCTGGCGCCTTGGTAACGGGGTCACACACTGCGGGGTAGAGGTCAGTACAGGAGACTTCTTCTTGGTTCCTACAATACATGTATCATTACAACTCACCGTGGAGTGGTTTGGTTTAATAAGGTCTGAATAGTTATATCATATACAGTTAAAATCTTTCAGATCTTGATATCAAGCCTCAGGATATATTTCAATGTAAGAGAGAAGTTCCAAATAATGTTTCTTCTATCAAATATCTTAAATGTTTAAACTTGGTGCTATCAAGTTTGAGATAACATTTTTTTATTTTAAGTTGTTTACTACTGTGTAATAAATTGTGAATATCTTTCTCGTGTGTTTCTTTTTTCTACCTGTTTCACTTTGAATTTATTATATTATTTTTTTTTTTTGCCATTGTGAATAAGCTTATTAATGTGCAATTCAAACTTGCTCTATTTCATTTTCTTATTTGAAGCAGAAAAAAAAAATATGCTTAGCCTAGAAAGACAGTTGATTGAGTTGAATGTTCTACCAGGCTCATTATGTTGATCAGTTTGTGTTGTGTATCTGTAAATATTTACATTTTCCAGTGTCTTTGTCTGTGATAACACTACCAATCAATTTTGTAATGTACGACCCAATACATTTCATCAATGACTATTCTAATATTAAATCGTACAAATACTGAAAATTTTATAAATATAAGTAATAAGGAATCATTATTTGAATATTATGAGGTGATCAAATACAGTCGGGTGTGATCAAATCTATCATAAAGCCCAAAGGGCTTTATTGGATTTGATCACCCGACTGTATTTGATCACCTCATAATACTCAAAGAATGATTCCTTATTCCTTAAGTAACTACATATGTTTGTGTCATACTGATCAACAATGCCATTAAGCTGTTTTTTGTCACAAGTCATGTAGAAAATGTTAGAAATCGGCTATGTTCACAATAATAATTTTTGAAAGTGACACACCTGGTAATTCTTACCCTAGCGGTGTCAAATATCAAAACCCAATCAAGATTCAAATACATGTCCATACCTTTAGGTAGACTTTTTTGTGACCTTGGTTGTTTCTCCATTGTTTCCATAGCAACAAGCATCTGGGCATCCAACTCAGTACAAAATGAAGAGGAAAAGGAGGCGTCCAATTCCATACTTCCATTCTGAAACTATAGTGACATTTTGCTTGCAATAGTATGACAAGTATTTATGTTGGGGGAAAATTTTTTTTTCCATCTCAAGCAAATCTTTAAAAGAATGTTGCATAGACATACAATGAACTTATATTAGAAAAATAAAAGTTTCAGTTGTATCTTAAGGGATTTGTACATGAAAATGTAACTTAATAAAATATAGGATCTCTCATGATTTAATTGTGATGGTATGATTTTTATCTCCAGGCAAGAGGATAGAAAAAAAACCACAATGACGCCAAAATAAAAAAATTATTTGGACAAGAGACTTTTTATCTTCAATATCTCAGGTTATCCAGCTTAAAATTGGCATTTGCCTGAGATGGACAAACTAGACCTCATCCAAGTGTAATCTCAGCCAGATTCACCAAGTTTAATAATTTGTATTCATGTCTCTTCAGAAGAGATGTCAGTACAAAATTTCTAGGATCTATAAATCTTGCTGACTTTAACCAGTGAGACTAAACATATTTTTGAATGAACACATGCAGTTTGAACCCTGAGGATTTTATAAACATTAAATAATTCTAAATTATTTAACCAAAATGTAAATGTGAGGATACATGTATCTTAATTAGGACAAAGTACGTCACTGTATTTAAAGCAACTGAAATACTAAGTCCAAATTTTAGACAACAACATTGGACAACTGCATGGTCCTTAGTTGGTAAATTGTCAACACGGAATGCTGGTCAACCCGGCATCTGGTAAACCCGGCACTTGGTGAATTTGGCACCGAGAATAGTGAATTCGGCATCCAGTAAACTTGGCATCTAGTAAATTTGGCACCTGGTGAATTTGTCATCTAGTAAACTCGGCACCTGAATATTATTCATTTATCTCTTTGTTTCTAGACACACATTTTTTTGAAAAAAAACGACAATATTTATTATTTTTACACAATGTATGACTTATATTGAGTGTTTAGTAACTTACATGTATTTATACCTACGACCACATTTATCAACAGATACATATAATTCATTAGCTACTGCTTTAACATTTATTTTTAATCGAATGAATTGATATAATTTATACTGTAGGAATCTGTCTTTCTATGAAAATTTTATGAACATTTGCACATTTGGTTGTAAGTTGTCCAGTTCAGATTAATCTTTGGCTAGCTTTGAACTTCACATTCATGAGAAAATTAAGAGGCACCCCAGCTAATTATGGAGAAAACAGTTAAAAGGTGAATTGAAAAAATTATTTTATATAACCATATTATTGGTAGATGTAAAAATGCTTACCATAGTCAGTAATAATTTAAGGAGATGGATTGAATATCATTAATGAATAAACTGTGGTTTTCAAATCCTGTTCTTATCTGCCATGTCCATAATTTCTCGCAATTTAGTATAATTTTACTATTCATTTCTTTTTACCATTAAAGATCAAATTTTTTCACTTGTCACTGAAATTATTGCAGATACTGTGTGAGATATATTGCTTTTTCAGGTATGAACATAATTCAGTACAGTATCTTGTTGTTACAAAACAGTTCCATGAATTTAATTTTAAAGTGAATTTAAGTTTTACTTAATAATGCCTCTACATGTGTTTTTTTTCAATTATAATTATGAGAGAGAAAAAGAGAGAATTAGTGATACCTTAAGCATTGCATGAAATTTGAAACAACTACATGTACATGTATTTAAACGTCTTGTACTTCAGAAATAAAACATTTAAATTCTTACAATTTACATGTACATTTGTGTTGCTCGGTACAAGTATCCAGACATATGTTAACTCTTGAACATCTTTGATTGTCATCTAGTTTTGAAATTTCATGTGTTTTTCCAAAAGTATAAATGATATATTAGAAAATTAAAACAATTTTATTACATGTAATGTAAATTCAGTAGCGATGAAAGTTGGGTCATACAACTGATACAATGTACATATATTTTGCTGTTTTTACTGTTCTTAACTAGTAATTACACTGTCCCTTAATCATATTATTTCAATATTTCATAAATACTCAATAATATCACAATTTATATCACAGTACTATGAAAGAATCTGCTATTTTAGATATTATATATGATAGAATGTTTGATGTCTTTAAACAAAAAGTTGTTAACGATATAAGTAATGCGTCAAAATGTATATTGTATAAACATGTTGTTGATTACTTTTGTTTACAAGTTTATCTAAAGAAATCAGTTCATGTAAAATATCGTAAACTAATTACACAATTACGGTTGTCTTCACATGACTTAAAGATTGAAACAGGGAGGTATGATAATTAAACACGTGATTGTCGAAAATGTGACTTTTGTAACTTAAATGATATTGAAGACGAATTTCATTTTTTACTTATTTGTCCATCACTTCGTAGTTTAAGAGAAAAGTATATTAGAAAATACTACTCTCGAAAACCAAGTGTGTATAAAGTTATACAGTTACTATCTTCTTCAAATACTAAAGAACTGTGTAATTTAAGAAAATATTTATATTATGCCAACAAGCATCGAACTCTTAATGTGAATATTCAAAATTGATTATGTACACTTTGTATATTGCTACCCTATTGTATTTGAAATGTATGTTTTCATATATAACCTATGAGATATTTGTCTCTTGGAATAAAGAACTTGAACTTGAACATATATACTCAATAAATAGTCAGAGTCTTATGTAATGTTTTAATTAGTTTCATAATCATATACATGTAGATATTGATTTATTTAGGAATCAAGTGAACTTTATATTTAAAACTTTAATATATTTAAAGTATTAAAAATTTTAACATTTTAGTCTATTTAATGTCAGCTATTCAAAAAAAAAACCAAAAAACCCAGTAGTTGACGAACAAATAATTGCGTTTGTTCAAAGGTCTGTAGATTGCAGGTATTTTAAAACCACTACTTAATCAAAAAACTTGTGGATTGTTAATTGGGGGTAGCATATGGAATATATAGGTGTTGTGTGGGTAACTAATATATTTGTTTACTCATGTATACTTTGCATTATGATCCACAAACAATTAATATATGCATACATATTTACTTCTTTTCAAATTTATTCTTTAAATTAAATATATGGGTATAATGTATTAAAAATATATAATCTATTGCTGTTGCCTTCATGAAGTTGCAAGAACAAGTGACACAGAGATGCCCATGATAGGGTCTCTTCATTAACCTCCTCATAATTAGTACCTCACCCCTTCTATGTGTATGGGGAATACACCGTCTAATAGCACCTGGTACCCCTTCCATGTATACTAGGAATTCACCGCTGTCATCTTGTTGTTTTAGCAATTTAAACAGGTACACACACTGAATAACACATGATTAAGTACCTTTGATGTTGAGTAAACATAATTATTAAACACTGTTTATTATAAATACAATGCAGATAATTTAAGGAATAAGATAATGTGTTTAAAAAAATCTACCTTAATTTTTCCTTAATTTTATAGTTAATTAAAAATATTAAGCATATATACTTTTTGTATCTATAGTTGTTTTTAACTGTTTTTATTCACGCATAATTAGGCAATCATTATAGGATATGTGAATTTGTTATTTTTAAAAAGTGCATTATGTTTTTGTGTTTCTTTCCATGTTTTCCTATCTTTAGTCATGATAAAAATATCAAGGTGCCGAGTTCACCAGATTCATAATGCCGAATTCACCAGGTGCCGAGTTCACTATTTACGGTCAACACGTACCTTACTTTTACTAGTCATGTTTACCAGACAAGATGCTTCATCCTTTGTAATTTAAAGAGTTGTCTTTAACCATGCCACATGGTCATGCTTCAGTTTCAAAACTCTCAAAACCCACCTAAAAAAATAAAGTCAATCACACAAACAGAAATGAATTCTTTGTTTAGATACCACTATTGCATAAATGCGTTGAATATAGGCCTCATTTGCAGCTTACGTGCCATTGGAAAGTCTCCGTCAGTCCGAGTCTGAGGTGTGCACATTGTGCATCTTCCAATCGCTGATTTTGTGAAATTTATCACAGAAGCTATCCTATACGACCCTGTTAAACGATTGCATGGTTTCCTTGCTCACTAAAATCGTCCAGTATTAATCGTGTTAAACGAAAGTAATTATTTCAACAGCCATTCTGTTATTGTTCCATATTCATGATATTGTGATTTGTATATTCCGCCTTCGAATGAAATCCATGTCAATTTTGCGCTTGACGGTGTTAAGTCATTTCGCTACCTTCTATGTTCGCTCCGATGGTAGAATGGTGCATGGTGTCCGATGGTGTGCATAGTATTTTTTATTTAATTAATAAAATATAGTATTACAAAATTTTTTGATATTTAAAATATATATGCTTTTTATTATAATATCTTAATATACGTGAAGGGATAAACGATCTTAGTGCTGCCATGTACGCAGTTTTCGATGATAAGGACAGCCGCGTGTAGACAGCTGATCTTATAGGAAGAATCATGAGCCAGGTAATTATAAACAGGATTTAAATATGCAAACGAGAAGGTCACAAAACTAAATTATAAATTATCTCTTTTTCTTTTCCTAAATAGTGATTATAGAAAAAATGGATGCGAATGATTTATTTTATAAGATTAATCACAAACAAGAGGCCCGTGGGCCACATCGCTCACCCGAGCAAAAAATTCCATATAGCTCTTATCAAAGCAATTTTCTGAAGTCTTATACAAAAATATTTGGATAATTTAGTAAATGTTCAATCAGATTATCATTTCCTCGTATTCTCTTATTATGTTAAACATTGAGCTCCTTTTGGACCAAGGTGTTTTTCTATGATCGTTGTTTAAACAATGTAGATCAGAATGTTTTGAGACAATATTTTATTTTACAAAATAATGCTTAGTGGGGTTGAGGGTAAAATCAATAATGTCAGCCCTTTTTTGCCCAAGTGTTATTCTGTAATCGTTGTTTAAACAATGTAGAATCACAACTATATCAAGATGCTTTGAAATAAAATTATATTACAAATTATAGCATTGCAGTTCTTGAAGAGAATATTTTTGAAAGATTTTACCGATAAATTTCCTTTACAGATTTTTATAACCTCTTCAGAGATCCCAGTATTGGTTTTGGGCCATGGTTTGCCAAATTTAAAATCTAAACTTTTAAGTATATTCCTTTAAATTAAACTTTTACCCCATTATTGGGGCTCAATTTAAAGCCCAGAGGTCACAGTATTAACAATGTATCAGGATATTTGCATAGTTACTAAGTATATCACATATTGTAGCAATGCAGTTCTTGAGAAGATTTCAACAACTTTCAATATGTATTTTTATATCAAACCTTCAACCCCTTCTGGAGCACAAACATTGCCTTGAAGTCAAATTTTGAACAATTGAGAATCAATATTTAATCAGTATGCTTACATAGTTATACCATAAATCATAACACTGTAATTCTTGCGAAGCAGAATTTTAAAGATTTCCCCCCATATATTTTTATGTTCAATATAAATTTGATCCCTAATTGTTCCCAAAATCTTCCCCAATCTTCCCCCGTTGGAATAAACTTAAAGTCTTGAACCTACACTACCTGAGAGTGCTTCAATACTAGTTTTAACTTTTCTGGCCAAATGGATTTTGAGAAGATTTTGTTTATAAATAGAAACAAATGTTCAATAATTTAAATTAATCCCATTCGAAAAGAGCATGACTATTTATATGAACAAACTCTATAAAAGGATGTTTTGTGCAAAGGTTAATGGCCAAGTGGTTTTAGAGATTCTGAAGAAGTCGAAAATAATAATATATACAAACAGACGAACGCCGGACAAATAATGATAAGAAAAGCTCACTAAAACTTTCAGCTCAGGTGAGCTAAAATTTGAGGTACACACCCTAAAAATGTTAATATAAAAGCTGAACGGTACGTTACGATATGGTGAAAGGTGAGGTGCCAGATATACAGCTGCACTCTTTGTATATGAACGATTAGAATTGACATACTGTATATAGACATGAAGAACATGTACAAATTTAACATTTCTCTTACTTTTAAACAAAAAAAAAATATATAAAAAGTATGATTTTCATCTATGAAATAAATATGCAGAAATTTTAATAATACATTTATTATTTTGGATGTTTGATTTAAGAAATCCTACGACCAGTTTTGGCTAGAAGGCTTGGTACCGGCAGTTTTCACACCATTTCATGAAGACGGGTAACTTATTTTAAAATGACACAAAATCATGATATTGTTAATTAAATGTATAGAACGATTTCAACGTGTAGTATGCTTATGTACAATTAATGTATTATTTGTTGATGAAGAGCTAGTGTAAGTGATGCAAGTAAAAATCTAGCGGAATGTTGACCGACGAATGTTTGACTACTTGTGTTTTCTGCCAGGGAACTTGATTTGTCAAAAATCGATGAATACTGCGAATTTCTACTGAAAAACAACATCAGAGCAGTGTTTGGTAAGTTTATATAATGTCAGATGTCACCATCCAATTAGACTTTTAACACTTCATTCTGCTTGTAATATACTAGTATTATACATATATGTGTCATTTCAATGATCTGAAAATGGTGATGGGGCAATTACACAAAAACAATTGTCCAAACAAATGTGAAAAAAAGAAAAACCTAACCGGCGGTATTGCGGATTGGAATGAAATTCTACATTGATAAACTATGGATAGTTATAATGTGTCTGATGTAAAGTTCAAAATAAGAAACAATTATACTTTCTACTCAGTGAATGGGACGACGGGTGAGGGGAAATCATTGACGAAGGAAGAGCGGAAGATCGTGGCCGAGAAATGGATCTTCACAGCATCGGGCAGGTGTGACGGATAAAAATAGTAACAATGTCAAAAACCTTGCGGAAAACCAACCAAACATTGTTGAACGTTTTTAAAAACAAAACCATGAAATATCGAACAAGTTTTTCAAAGTAATCATTAATAACCAAAGATACTGATTTATTCATTGTATGCATGATCTCTGTATTTCGATGTTGAAAATATATTCCTTTTGATCAGTGTTAATATATTGTAGTTAAAAAGTTAAATCGATTATTTCAGGTTAAAGGTCGTGGTGAATATTAGTGGGTTGAATGTACGAGAGAGCATAGAGTTGGTAAGGAATCTTGAAATCTACCAAGAGATTTGTAAAAAAAAAAAAAAAACCCTACAAAGACTTGTTTAGTGTACTATGTGTGCTATAATTGTTCAGATTTTCAAATAAAATTGAAACATCTTGGAGTAAATAAAGAAATAACGAGTACATGTATATGTGTTGTAAATCTGTTTGCTCTGTTGAAGGCAAAGCATGCTGTCCACATCCGGGCCGACGCTATTGCGTCACTTCCGCCTTTATTTTTCAAACCAAACAGTATAGGTGAGTTTCAACGTTCCTCATTTCCGTGGAATGCAAAATTAAATGTTTAAATCTACTCAAGACCAAATCAACGCACTGTCGTTAAAGATTTTATATTTCCTTTTTGCGATAAATTGATGTACTTTTTTAAATTGTCAAACAGAGTGCCTGGTAGATCACTGTAAGATGATCGCTGATGCTGCTCCCAGTTTGCCTTTCTACTACTATCATCTTCCAGCTATGACGGGTGTCGAGCGTAAGTCCCTGCATGTTTACAGTTCACATATTTTCCTTAGCCAAATGGCCCTTAGATTACACAAGTACATTTGTACGTACTATGATTATATTCTAAAGAATTTAAAATATACACTATAAAGTAACGTATTTTACGATAGCAATGTGATAAAATATTACCCGTATTTAGCTACCCGAGAAGTACAATATTCACCGAGCCGGAGGCGAGGTGAATATTGTACTTCGAGTGAAGCTAAATCATCGTATTGATCGAGAAAATAGCAATAATTATTTTATTATATGAATCAGCGACGAATTGACACAGACATATATTAAATTGAGTGTTTTAGTTTGAAGCCATAGCCGAACAAATCGAGAAACGCGATGTTTCATTGGACGATCTATTTTTAGTCCAATGTAGAGAAAATCAAATGTTATAGGTCACGTGCAGGTGAATATAACGTTCTGTTTGTTCGAGATAGTTGGATATGAGCCAATCAGAGAGCTAGGAATTAATCAATCATATAATAATATATAATTATTGCTGTTTTTGAGGTCAATACGATGATTTAGCTACCCGAGAAGTACAATATTCACCGAGCCGGAGGCGAGGTGAATATTGACTTCGAGGGTAGCTAAATCATCGTATTGATCGAAAAAACAGCGATAATTATTTTATTATATGATTCAGCAACGAATTGATACAGACATATCAAATTGAGTGTTATCAAGAAAAGATTTTAGTTTGAAGCCATAACCGAACAAATTGAGAAACGCGATATTTCATTGGACGATCTATTTTTAGTCCAATGTAGAGAAAATCAAATGTTATATTGACCTCCTAGGTCACGTGCAGGTGAATATTATACATATATTACATGGCTTCAAGGGCGACATACCAGAATATTTGTCCCTCGGTGACAGGAAAGCCCTTGAGTGTTATGTCGCCCTCTGCCTTCGGCATCGGGCGACATAACACTCCAGGACTTTCCTGTCACCTCGGGGCAAATATTCTGGTATTGTCGCCCGAGAAGACATGTAATATATGTTATATAACATTTTTTAAAAATCAAAATCAATTTAAGAACATATTTACCTCATTAACAAGTGTATTTTTTAAACACATCTTCATATCTTACAAATCAAATGAATGTAAGAAGTTTTGTAAAATGTCGATCGGTGCTTTAAATAAATATGATAATTTTTCAAGTTTAACAATTAAAGTAAGTTCCTCTGAATAGCAGACGCTGTCCTGACATTTTGATTTTCAAGGAACTTTTTACGTTTACTTAGCTTATTTCGAACCCGACGTAATTGATATGCAGAATTATCGCACGCGAGGGTGATATTATACATTTATTGCATGATTGTGAGGGAAATATGAAGATTTATTCCCCCATGGAAAATCATATTTCCCTCGGGCGTTGCCCTCGGGAAATATGATTTTTCTGGGGGAATAAATCTTCATATTTCCCTCACAATCATGCAATAAATTATTTATTATACCGAACGATAGGTGATAATTAAGATTACATTGATTTCTAATAGTTTTTCAATTCTAGTAAAGCAATAATGTAGTTAATGTTTACCGGTTTCTTTCTATGTCAGGTTTCTGATATATAAAGGATTGAAAACATTTTTTAATAGAATAAATCATTTAACTACATCCAATTAATGCTCATCATCAGATTTTTTCATAAGTATAGAATGAAAATTGAAGGGGGTAGAACATGATGAAAAATATGACGATGACAGGGAAATATGAAGTTTTATTGCCCAGGCACGTGATTGTCTAGAACCAATCAAATGTCGCGTTATATAGAAAAATCTTATAATAAAACAATTTCGGGAGGGCAATATAACTATTTCCTGTGAAACATAACTGTTTCCGGGAGGGCAATATAACTATTACCGGTGTGATTCAGCAATTTTCAGGGCATAGGAATAAAATTATCTCATTTGTGATATAACGAGAAAACTTATTCAAAAATGTTATATAACGTTCTGTACATGTTTTTTCGAGATAGTTGGATATGAGCCAATCAGAGAGCTAGGAATTATTCAATCATATAATAAAACAAAATATAGATTTTAAAGATAATATTAAGAACAGATAAGTGTAGACAATTGACACTTGACTCGATACTAATGTCTGCTGAACAATTGTGAATAATTAAAAGAATAACAGTTTCCGTTTTTGCTTATACGGACGTTGTTATTGTGGCTGACCATTAGAAATACATTTATGTAAGTATTCTACATATCAGAAAGAGAAAGGTAAAAAAAAAAATTAAAAATCGTGACCATGCGCATTAACGCAGGTTACATGTAGCTAACTTCTTTACCTTCTGTGTATACACTGCTTGTTTGCATACTTTTGGTTAAAAAATATTTTATTTCTATTTGTACACATATCGTAGATTTTCAGAATCTGTGAATACAATCTTTTCCCCCAAAGTTTTCACCAGAAAACACACAATCTCATAATGTTTGGTTTTTTTGTCTAAACGGTCACAAGATCTGATTACATGTATATTGTTGATGGCAGTTCGTTCGTAATAATTTGCCCTCATTTGCAAAGGTTTTGGGCTTACTAGCAAGAAGGCTTGATGGTCAACAAAACACACATCAGATCTGCCGTAAACTTGATTATACTATTTTTCACCGTTAACTATTTTTTGAAAAGAAAAATGCAAATACGTTTGCTTTAGAATTTCAACGTTTTTCTATATCTTACCAGAGACATAAATAACAGAGATTGGCAACTGATCGAAATCTCGCGAAATCTCGCGGTCCCTATTGTAAAGTGTTCCCAGTTTAAATCAGTATATCTTTCTAATAAACAATTCTATCGAAATATAAACAGCTAAAACCTATTACCAAAACATTCAAAATATTATATTTTCACGAGTTTATGTCATATAAACAATATTAAAAGAGGAGTTTTAGGAGGCAGTTGGCTACCCGTCGTCCGAGATTTCGCCGATGTTTTATAGCTGGCCAATATATTTTCTATATATTAATCTTATTTTTCAATTTTTTGTTTCAAAAATGTCTAAAACCTATGCACACTTTTCATTAAAACAATATACTTTTGGTTTAAGATCATTATCTCAGTTTACTAAAATGTAGTTCTCAAAGTAAGGTTGGTCCCGTACCATTTTTCAGCAACAAAACACGCTAATGGCGGAGTTGCCAATCTCTGTTATTTATGTCTCTGATCTTACACAAAGCTTTCTGATACAGGAGGCAAGCACATCCATAAATGGCCGCGACCATCCATCCCTTTTACGATCAATTTAACTTTTTATGATTGTAAATAAAGAATAACTTTATTATCGTTTGAATGTTTTAAAAAAAAACTTGAATGTTTTAAAAAAAAATGTATGATATTTTTTATGTGTTAAGATTGAAAGGATAATTTTTTTTACTTGCATATCAAGTGAAGATGGAGGATTTCCTGATCACGGCCAAGAAAAAAATTCCGAATTTGATTGGCTTAAAGTTTGCGTCAAAAGATCTAGGTGATTTGATTGGCTGTTTGTTCGCGGGAAAATTCAACATTCTGTGTGGTTGCGATGAGGTAAATATATATGTTAAAGAAACATCTAAATGTCAAATACTATTTTAGAATTCTTTCTTTTAAATATAAATGGGGCTTAGGTATTTATCATCAATCTAGCTTGTTTGTTCAAAGACACGGGCAGTTCAAAATTATTCTTAAATATTAATATACTATTTAACCACAGATATTTAAATACGCTGCGGTCAAAACGTGATACAAATCAAATTCAAAATCATTTATCGCAATTAGAAAACTAATGCATGGTAGGACCGCTAACAAAATTTAATGCTGTTCCAAACTTAATAAAAAGCAATCCCGACATTAACGATTTAGCTATTAAAATCAAAATTACTTTATACAGTTTCACACTGCTTCAGAAGGGAATAAAGCCAAATTTATTTTGAACAAAAACTTCTTTCCCAAGCAACTGATGGGTAACTTGGTGATGGGAGCCCACGGTGCTGTAGGGACCCTGTACAACTTTATGCCGCAGGTCTTCCATAGGCTGCTGCAACATCTGAGTAATGGAGAGATGGAAAAGGCAAGGGAAGAACAAATTCGAGCACAGAAAGTCCTGAGATTAATGGTTAAGCATGGTTAGATATACCTACTTTATCTTCAAAATATTTAAATGTATTTGTCGTGATTATAACGATTTTAATATCATTTTATATGTAATCAGTTGCATGATTAAAAATAGTTAGTAATGATTTGAATTTCTTGATATGCAAATTGTCCCTGCATTCACTTGTGGAATAGAGTAGTTTATGAAGCCCACGCGGTATTTTATCGGATTGTAGTGATGTTGAACGAAAAAAGATGGTCAATAATTCGACTTATTGATATCAAAACTTTTTTTTATTAAAAAAAATAATAATTCTCGGTATCACGAATTCGATTTCTCTTATATCAGTAATGATTTTTTGAACTAAAAAAATCATTGTTTGATATAAAAAATCATTTGTATTTTCTGATTATGTCGAGTAAATTATAATATTTTCTTAATTTCTGATAGATAATTTGTATTTAAACAAAATATCAGTTTGAATTTCTGATATCAAAAAATTATTTTCTGATATTAAAAAAATCGAATTTTTGATATCAGAAATTAAATTTTTTGATATCAGAATAGGGTGTTATTTTATGTCAAGAATTGGAATTTTTGATTTAAAAAAATCTGATATCAAAAATAAAACTTTTTATAAATATTTTAAAAATATAATTTTTGATATCAAAAAATCATTTTCTGATATCAGAAAATGCCTGAAAAATTTTAAAAAAATAAAAATTGTTAGGACCTCCTTCATAAGGATAAAAAAATGCTTCATAATAAACTTAAATTTTTATTTCAAAAAATACATCTAAAAATTTTATATAATCCCAGCGACTCCCAAGCCAGGTATAGAGTAATTATTGACATAATAACAACAAACTAACCAAGTACACGATGTTCTGTGTTGGTCCAACAAGTACACGATGTTCCGTCTAGGTCTTATTAGTACACGATGTTCTGTCTAGGCCTAACAAGTACATGATATTTTGTCTAGGTCTTGTTCTAACAAGTACCTAGTTTTCTGTCTAGTTCTAGCAAGTACACGATGTTTTGTCCAAGTTCAACACGTACACGATGTTCTGTCTAGAACAACGGATAATTATACCAGTGCCCAGGTGGCATTTTTGCACCCGCAGATGCAGTTTCGGAAAAATCCATATATACCAAATGATAGACCATTGTTTAGAGAGTATGTAACTACTTTTGTTTTTAGTGTCTTTCACCTGACAGGTGAGATATTTATCTTTAAAAATGAATATCCCATAGGAAAATGATAATTCCCCAAGGAGAAACGATTCTCCTACAGGAAATATTGACAATCCTAAAGAATTTTCAAAAATCCTATAGGAATTATATTTCCTATAGGAGAAAGCTTTTTCCTTTAGGAATTCGACTCAGACAGGTAGCTTTCCTATAGGAAATTAAAATTTCCTACCTACAGGTGAGATACAATGATAACAAAGGTGGTTGTAAACACTTTGAGTAGTGGTCTAATATTTGAATTTCTCGATATTTGCAGCTTAGACGGGTGCAAAAATGCCACCTTGGCACTGGCATAATTATGCGGCACAGTGTTCTAGGTCTAACCAAGTACACAATGTTCCTCTGAGTCCAACAAGTACATGATGTTCTTGCCGAGTCCAACAAGTACATGAT
>WFKH01011925.1:11583321-11597141 GCA_016163765.1 Magallana hongkongensis | reverse complement strand
AATATCAGAATTTCCTATCTACATTCCTTGCACTGTTTAACTTTTCACTCCTCATTATTTGATAAAATTCTAATCGACATGTTACAAGAAAACCTGCTTTAATATAATAATCTGTGTCATTGTATTATTTTAGTTCTTCAGAAGATTTCCCATTTTTTTGCAACGAAGATTTCCTCTTTTGGGTCCCCATTATTGACATTATTAGCAATGTCATTGTTTGAATTTTTTTATACTTATCAAGTGTTAACAGAGAGTAGCATACAGAAAACATATTTATCTCAGATTCATTCATTCATTAGATTTCTATATCACCTCCTCTTTTGTAATCATTTTTGCATTAAAATCAATTTAAAAATAGCTTGATTAAATATAATTATCAATTCACTGGTCATGTTATGTATTAAAAATTACATCTATGAAAAACAAGCATTGCCTGAAATTGTGTAATTAAGAAAGATTGATATACAAACTTAAGCTACTTACGCTCGAGTTATAACCTACCATCAGTAGAATTAAAAATAGTAACAGCGCATGGGGGAAAACCAAAAATGTATACACAATAATAGAAACCTGTCATGAATATTCCTAACCTATTTTTAAATCCTTGTCATTTTATCCATGTCTAAAACTAAAACTAATTTATTTTCAGTCAAGATCTTATTTAAAGTGATCGAGGCATGAATTAACAAAAGAATAAGAAAAGGTTTAGAGGGGTTTTATAATTTTTGTTACAGGATTGATTTTGTTCCGCACTTTCGCTTTATTTAAACGAAAATATGTTAAATTAGCTACTTCTATAACAAATGAAACATCAAAAAATAATCTTTTTATTACGCAATGTCCTTTGAATACATTGATTCGTTTATAAATCATATGATTTTACGACTGAAACAAATTGTCTCCTATATTTGTCTGTTTTTCCGCGACCATTTTTCATATTTCAGCCTCTATTTTTCTTAAAATGTATCTGGTACAATACACAACTTTCAAGTTTTCAGATAGAAAAACAAAATAATAATAATAAAACACAATCGACTTCCAGACTTTGCTTTTGACTTAGATGGTCACACGGTACGATTTAAGTCGAAAGCGAATCGGATGAGAAAATCTGATTGAAAATCGGATGAAAAATCGCAACGTGTGACCGCACCTTTACGTCACATTCTCCAATCTGACTATGGTGCTACTGCGTGAATGTGTATATATGTTTGATCCATTAACATCAAATACATAACATTTTAGCTGTCATCGGCACACTTGTGTACTTTGAATTAGTTACCTATCAAAAAAGGAACACCCATCCCCTCCCCCCGTTGATTTAACCCTGAAATTAAGGAAACGTTTCAAAATTTATAAATCAACATTTTTCTATATGTAAACATTTTGTTTAGTTAATTATTTATTATGGCTTTTCTAAATATCTTTATCAAGTACGTATACATGACTTGATGCGAGGGCCAATCAAAAAATACGAAGACTTTTACGATAGCTATTTTACTTAACGTCATATTATTACTAAATTTGGTAGACATAATTTGGCAATAGTTTAATAATTTAAACTAAGGAAATAAAATATATTCCCTTATTTCTAAGAATTTTTTTTAAAATTTAATCCTGCAAAAAAATGAGGTCACGGCGCACGGTCAAAATTTGTGTTATGTCAACAATTAATTATATAATGTCGAAAGTAATATTTCTATAAATTGGGCTTAAAACCAAATAATGTTAAAACCTCAAATTAAGTATCGTCATGCTGTTTTATGTATCTAATAACGACGAAATATATTGTTTCTTTGAATAGAAATCAGTTACTAAAGACAGATGGTCCTCTTTAAAATTGACTAAAACGTTAACGTCGCCGACGTCACGGCGCAACGAGAGATACAAACAGTATGGATTTATCTCGGGAAAAAGCCTGTACAAACTGTGAATATGCTCAATGGTGCAAATAATATGTCAAAAATTATTTGCACATTTGTGTTTAACTGTAGTACATTTTGTGGGCGTTGTGGTAACTGTATTTTGGACATGAAACAGTCCGAAAGAAAATAGAATATCTGTAAATATTTTGTCAAAAGAATAATTAACGTCATCTGAAGTTCAAGGTTTTCTTTAATGTAATCAAATAGACACACGGTAAAAAAAATGAAAACTTTGAAGAACTAACTTATGATTATCGAACAAATGTGAACAAACAAGATGTCAAGTGGTATAGTGCCGTTTTTAATTGTAGGGTGAAAAGCACAAGATACTAAGCGTGATATGAAGACTGGGTATTTCTATTAACTCTGCGTGCGTCATATTGACGTCATGTTTTGAACGTTACCGTGCGCCGTGGTGACAAAACATGTTTTTTAAATCGGGTAACAAAAATACCTTTTCATCAAATGGAATGAAACTTCGTATATCAGTAAAATAAGTGTTGTTGCATAAACTAATCTGTTAGTTTTGACTTTTATGAAAAAATACATGATGGACAGCCACATTGTCTTCGTTTTTTTGGATTGACCCTCGTATATGTTTTTTTTCTCTTATTTTTAGCGTTTTGTTCCCTTTTCTTTTTTGCGTACATAAAGACAAAAAAAAAATGTTTATAAAAAATTAAAGCCTTGACGGTCACCTGAGTACCGTAGACAAACAGCAATAGATAACCCGATTGACTAGAGTAATATTAAAAATACATGTTTACTGTTGAGCCATATTTGTCCCCCCCCCCCCCATTAAAAGCCTAAACCCCTGACCCATGGGTAGTAAATTTCCCACCTTTTAAGAAGAGGACATCATGGACACAATAACAATGCATTCAGTTTATCCCCCTCGACTGCGAAAGTACAGAAAAATATTATAATTGTTTTACAACTTCACTAGGTGTCTTCCCACAGCCAACATTTTGAAAAAATACAGGTAAAATACAGGTAGATCTGTGTTGGCTAAGTGGGAATGGGGTGCAGATGGAGAACAAAAGAATTTAGGGCGAATTTATTGATCAAAAACTAGTTCAGGTTTTAATTCGGTTTTGCAAACTTTTCATTTATTTGCAAAACTGGATTTGAACTAGTTTCAAACCAAAACTAGTTTTTGTATTTATCGGCTTTAAACTGCAACTAGTTTCCTTGAAATCTAAAACCACCTCCGGGTGCGGTTTCGGAGGTTTTAAGTCTGTTCAAGATTTTGGAAAGAGAGGTGTTCGAAAGAGAGTTGTTGATACTCAAGTGTGGCACTGAATAAACTGAACGAAGCATATGGGTATCGCCCTAACGTTAAACCTATGTATGTCAAAGGATTTATGATAGTATATAGTACTGACCAAAATAATAATGTGGAAGAGAGCGATTCCATTATACTAATAGTAAGAGTTACCCTTTGCAATTTACAACAGGCAAACGACAAACATTGTCAAAATAATTTCAGATATGCAAAAGAGCATCTATGTTTCAAATTGGGAGTTTAATTTATACAATTTGTTTAATTCACTAGGAAAGTGTTAGTGCCGCCATAAGCCATTTTTATCCTGTGTCTTTATTTTATTTAATTAATTCCGATGAAAATGTAATTTTAAAATTATTTTTAAGGAATTAACGGTTACATATTCCCTCTTAATTTATGCATATCATGGTTTGTCTATTTTCATCATATTTTAAGTTAATTATATTAGCTGAGATAACTTAAACTTATCCTTGAAAAATAATTTAATTATAAAAATCCTGTTTGAAATTATAGCTATGAATCATATGGGTCATATATATTTTCATTTTTTCCTTCAATTTTGTTTGGTTTCTAAAGTTATATAGAATATTTCCAATCTACACAATACAGTATATGAAATCAACAAACGCTTGAGTAAATTGCTTATATTTTTTTATGTTGTATATTTAACAATTAATAAGATTGATTGTATGATGATGAATACTTAACTAGTTAAGAAGATAAGATCCTCCTCTGCCACGTTTTCTAGAAAGCTGCCTCGTACCTGAAGATTTGCCATTTCGATTTGATTATTTGATATTTTTCAACTAACAGTCCATAAAACAATTAAGATTTCATTATTTTCAGGCTTTTGATTATGTAAACTAATGACCATGATTATGCTTTTCTATCTAGTCTATATTCTTTAAAAACTTCTGATCAATCTCATTTATGTAATTTTACATCCACTTTAAACATTTTATAATTATTTACTTACGATATCTGATCCATATTAGGACTTAGTTTTCTAACCTTGAATATCCATCATGTATTAAATACTCTAATATTAATTTGAGGCATTTTAGAGTAGAAAAGGATTTACTAAGAAACATTTTCAAAAATGTTATTACCTAGGCAGTAATTAATTAATGAGAATTGCATTAAGGTCTATGAGGACAAGCAAATTTTCTAAATTGAAAAAGTAAATACTAAGAATATCAATAAATGCTTTATTTGGTGAAAAGGTGTATTTAATCATTAGGAATAGAAAAATTGTTGAAAACAAATTCTATATATATGATAGATTTTTAGAATTGATTTTTATAGATTAAAAGCAAAGGCGGGCATTTAAAAAAAATATTCTATGGTTATTTTTATTTATTCATTCTGATTGTTGGCAAATTACTGCTTTTTTTTTAAAATAAATAACATAACAGATTTAAAGAGGATTTATGTTTCAATTATTATTAAAAGTATATAATATATATTTTATTTAGTATTATCATTATTTTTCTAAATAATTTTATGCTTCATATTTTATCATTTTAAAAAATGCTATCGTTTATTTGTTTTCATCAAACTATTCTCAGAAATACATTTACATGTGAAAACAGACTATAGCCTCCTTATCACTCAGGTAAGAAAATCAAAATGATGGCCAAGTGAGAATTGAGAATTTCAGAATGTTGGCTAAGTGGGAATAAACCCTTTACTATATGGCCATAAGGGCTCCACCCTATGGTCTGAATCACTGACTCAATTCCATTTTGGTAAAAGGGTTCATGAACATCAAAATCATGCATTCAGTTTTTCTTCCACTACTGTGGAATTAGAGAAGATTTTCTAATATTAATCCATTTTCACTATATAGTCATATAGACCCCACCTTAGGGCCTGGTCCCCTCATCCACAGGAGTTTCACAATTTATGTAGAGGGCTTCATGAATGACATAATCATGCATTTAGTTTTCCCCCACTGTGATGGGAGAAGAGAAGTAGGTTTATTACATGTTTATTATATGGCCATATTGGTCCTGCCCTAGGGCCCAAAACCTGATTCAGAATACATAAGATTCATAATGATGGTGTAGGGTATCATTAAAATCATAATCATGTATTCTTTTTTTTCAAATACTAGTATGTATGAGAGAAAAGAATTAGATTTTTTTAAATTAAATACATTTTCACAATAGGGCATATTTTTCCCGCCCTAGGGCCTGAACCCCTGACCCAGGGGCAATGAATTTCACAATTTAGGTAGAGAGCTTCATGGACATCGTGATCATGCAATTAGTTTTTCTCAAATATATATGGGGGTAGAGAAGAAGACTTTCTAAACTGTAATACATTTTCACTATATGGCTATATTGGCCCTGTCCATTGGCCTGAACTCCTGACTCAGGGGCCATGGAATTCACAATTTTGGTAGAGAGCTTAATCGACATCATAACCATGCATTTAGTTTTAATAGATAAGAATTGATTTTAAGTTAAATCTAAAGGAATCAAAAAGAGGTAAGGCAGTAAAGGTTAAATTTTATTATATACTTATTAAAAATATAAATCGTAAACAATATATTGACTTCATATACAACAATCAAGTCGTGGGGAACTATGAATGGCCTCAACTGGTTAAAAATTTAACCAATGAAATATTTTCTGAGTAACCTTGATTTAGACAATCCATAACACACAGTGGTAGATAATCTCAGCTGTATTTTTTCATACAAGCTCATATTATGTATAGTCACCTCATAATCTTTATTCTGCCTAGTTATTCATTTTTCCATTTTTTTTCCTATTGTCTTTAAGAAAACTCCCAAGTCGGAATTTTGTGACAAATCATTGGATGAGGTATCGGTTATAAAAATGTAGGGATAACAAGTAGGGATGTCAATTTTCCTCGGTTGGCTTAGTCGGTTAATCAGAAGTTTTAGTCGAGCGATAGTCGAGTACTCGGTGATTTATGTGAAACTTTTAGTCCTTTTCAAATCAAATAATGCTACTGCCACATACATCTTATCTTAAACTAAAAACTTTTAAACAATTATGATAATATATACTAGAAATGTATTTGATTTAAAATAATTTGAAAAGTATTTTATCTAGATATCCGTTAGAAAATGTCCTGGCTTTTTTTCTTCTTGTGACGCTTACACATAATTGAGCTCCATATCATCTTATGCAAATCAAATGTGACCTGTTCAACGGTAAGTAATTTTCCATGCCTAATCAACAATCAAAGATTAATGATTATAAAAACAAACGCCTTTAGATAATTATTGTTATGATTACATTTTTGATTATACAAACATCTAATCCAATAAATTACTGATTATAAGAAACACAAATTATTCTCGATTACATGTCTGCCTAAGTTAACCAAAAGAGATCAATTATTAGCCCTTATAAAAATTCACCAGGTACACCGATGGAAAAAGTATAGCTTTCGGATCAAACATGTCGAGAAAAGAAAACTGATATTTACATTCGTAGCCCCAAAACTCCTGCGTTAAGAAAAAATAAATCATATTTTTAAATTATATTCACTTTATTTCGAGTAATCGACTAAGAAAATTTCAGTCGATGATCGGTGTGACCGAGCGATAGTCGAGTACTCGAGTACTCGTTGACATCCCTAATAACAAGAGATCCATGGGCATTGGCGGTCACCTTAGTATCACAGCCCTTAGATTGACTTGTCAGAGAGTCTCAGGTTTGCATTATAAGCTTCATTTTAATCTGAGAATCCTCTGACTGTTATGGGGGTTGGGGGGTGGGGTTGTCAAGAGTCGGAGGAATCTCGGATTATCTATATCCTAGCTCAAGGGATCAAAAATTGTAAACTTTTGGTAATAGGATACCTGCAGGTCTTTAATGGTCAATCTTTTATAATATTCAAAGTTTCATTTACAATGCACACAACTTATTTCTACAAGCATATAATGCACTTGAAATTAAAGTTGATTTCCTAAAATAAAACACGTATTTAATTCAATATTGCCTAGTGACAATTTACCTTGTAGTTTTTAAGATGAATGCAAAATTGTTAATGAAAGACAAACGACAATTACCCCAAGAAAAATACATGTTCACTAAACGGTCACACTTGTTACCCCCCCCCCCAAAAAAAAAGGCCTCAACTTCTGCCCCATGGGCATTGAATTTCAAAATTTAAGAACATGACATTATGAACATATTAAAAGGAATGCAATTAGTTTATCTCCCGTGACAGGAAAAGTACAGAAGAAAATATTAAATAATCAATTATTTTAATATTTTCACTATGTGGAAATATATTTTAGCGTTTTGTTCCCTTTTCTGTTTTGCGATTTTTTAAAAAAGTACATGAAGACGAAACAAATGTTTGTAAAAAAAAATCAAAGCCTTGACGGTCACCTGAGTTCCATAGACAAACAGAAATAGGTAACCCGATTGACTAAAGTAATCTAAAAAATAATACGTTTACTGTTGAGTCATACGTGTAACCCCCCCCCCCCCCCATTATTTATTTATCCCCAAGGCTCGGCGATAGAAAACACACAACTCGTTGGATAAAAATCATACCCAGTATACCATCGCAAATCATGAGAGATCCCAATATATTAACTAATGTTGCTTTTGTTTAAATTAAAAGTTTGGTATTTTGTGTTGGACGCTATATTTAAGACTTTTATTATTATTGCATTGATACATGTGATTCGGGTACTAAATAATACACAAAATAGTGACCAACCATGGTCTACTTAAACTTTCATCGGTACAATTTAATAACAGTTCTTGTTTAATCAGAAGAGTTAATATCAATAATTAATGTTCGTGCAGTGAACGTAAAGTTAATAGTATATAGCTACTACTGAATCCAGTAATTCACATTTTTTCAGATTTATATAAATGTCAAGATCGGTTAACTCGAACACAAACAATAGCAAATAAAGGTTAGCAACATAAATGCTCCATATTCTTAGAGAACAAATATATACAACACTAAATGTTGCTCTGAGTTGACGCAGGCTAAGATATAACCCAAAAAATGACCATCATAAATATAGGTCTGGGCACTCCTAGCTGTATGTGAATAACAAGTCACTTCAAGTTGACTGGAATCACCGCCTTTACCTCCTTACGGCAGATCGGACAAAACTTGAATGCAGGAGCACACTCCGAGCAATAGATGAGGTGCCCACAAGGGGCAAACACTGAAGATACGTATTTCTCCATGCAGCTCTTGCATGTTACTTGATCTCGAAGTTTACAATTTTCTTCAGTCAGAAAAACAATATCTATTAATAAAAATGTATATAAAGATATTATACGGTATTTTTATATTACATTCTTGTGCGAGAAACTGAAAATGTACACTTACCATTCATTATGTCCGTCATGTTTCTTACACGTTTGAATCGAAAATGAACCGAAAATAAACTTGGATTTTCCCCATTTCTAAAAATAACAGAACACCTCATTTGCAAAATAAGCGGTATTTTCCTGTTCTCGTGTCTCTATAAATAGATATATCATTCGATCGAGGACAACACAAACAAACAAACGAACGAGAAATAATGTAGATCTCAGTATTAAAATATATGTATTTGAATTGGGGGGGGGGGGGGGGGGGGGGGAGTGCGGAACTAGGGTTCTTCGACAGTCAGCCAGAAAATCTGTGTCTTCTCCATTTGTACAAAATGCACTTACTACATGTCTTAAACTTCGAATTCATATTTAATTAAATTTCGGCGGTACCAAATATAGACTGACTATGAAACTCAAACGTTATTGCTTTCCTTGTTTTACATTCAGGTTCAAACAGCATGAATGTCAAGTTGTATACGTAATGAATTCGAAGTGTTTACATTTTACATAGCGGTGTATATATATATATATATATATATACCTCATCTTTCTTTCCAAGCGTACTCATGTATTCAGCAAACTGCATGGAGCCACGGGCACTGGAAGTTATTGTAAATATAGTGTTTCTGCATGCATAGAATAGGATGTAAACCAGTCTAGCGAATTTCTTAGACACTTGGAGGTAAAAAAACCCTACCTTTTTCTTCGACGGAACAGCATTGGAGCTGAACGAATCTATACATATATCGTAAGTTAAACATATTTGAACGATTCGTTGTGAAAATTCGTTTGAGGCACGCTGAGAATTCGTCATTTGAAACCCCAAAAGAAGAGTGTCCCACCCTTCCTTTTTTTTTTTACATGCACATATACTATATTTACATATTATATTTACATTTTCAACTGACTTGTCTGTGATAACATAACGAATAGTTTCATAAAAAATGAGCGACACAAAATGGGCGTGTCTTATAACATTATATGACATTACCGAAAAACTGTACTGGCTGCGCCGCGTAGTAATACGTAGCACGTGTAATATGAAAAAATATTTGTTTTAAAATGTTGTTATAAAGTGTACAAATCGGAAATAAAATAAATATAACTAATAAGGATTCATTTTTTGAATATTATGAGGTGATAATTTCGGTTGGAGCGTGGTCAAATCTATCATAAAGCCCGGATCTTGCACCTATGAATTTTGCTTTATTTCCTTATCTAATATCTAAAGTCGAAACTGCGTGAACAGAGATTTTTTGACCTAGATGATCTACGATAAGCCACAAAAGACTATACAAAATCTTAACAAATAATGGTATGAACGTGCATTTTATAAATGGGTTAAATATAACATAAAAAGTGTGTGGAACTAAAAGGTGTTTACCTTGAAAAAGAGTGACGGGTTTGCTTTTCAATTGTTTGACGTCACCTGACGACGTGGAACAACGTATGTGCATTAATTGATAAAATTTTTAATTCTTCCTGTGCGCCCAGATTCCTGCCGAATCTACACCCTAAGCGCCCACTTTATCTAAACCATTAAAAATATATGTTATACATTGATCTCCATAATATAAATTAGTTTCGTTTCTGGCATACAGCCCAATACATGTATTTTGTACCAAATAAGAGATCCATTTTAATGGGCAAAATATATTTGCTGCATACATATTCACTAGTTAAACAGATAAAAAAAAAAAGAACGAAGGTAAGCGATGCAGTTTATGTCCTATTTGGATAAATCAAATATTCAAATGCTAGATATAAATTTATCATAGATAGATTAATAAGGTTAAACAAGTTGACTGTTATCAATACACACCTTCTACTTTGGGGTGATTCTGCTTCACCCACCGAATAAAATAACTGTATTTTTTTCTTATGTTCAGACGTATATTTCAGAGACCTGCAGGCATGTTCACGAAGCTATCTTAGGACTATGGTGCGTCCAAGGTACGTCTTAGGATACGTCTTAGTCTTAAGTCTGTTTCTCGAAGCTCTCCTAAATTAAGGAACAGCCATAACTTTGTCCTAACTTTAGGGTAGCACATACCTTGTACTAAGACCATCCTAAGGTTGTAAATTTGCGTTTTATGGGATCTTGGGACTGTTGTGATGCTTTTTCTTAAGACCGGTAAAATTAGGCAAGCTTTTCTACAGTTCAAGCATTTCTAACAAACCTCAATTTCCTAATGCGGTGGGGGGGGGGGGGGGGGATACTCATTTATTCTATTACAATATCAACTTTACAGTTTTAATGTCTTGTACGTTTATTTTAACATATATGGAGAGGGACCCCGAAATCTCTACCTTCTCAATTGCTACTTGCGTGCCTGGAAGCTGACAAATTATACGAATTTATTTTTTCTTTACAAATGCTGCCTCGTCTCTGTTTGGCGATAGATGAAAAGTATTCACTTATTTTTAATAACTGCACCACGTAAGTTACATTCATCGCTTTTATCATTGGCCAAAAATCATTCAAATGTCCTCGACTAAAGAGTAAATCGGTTTGTATATTAAGCCATGCATTATCATTCTTAATTTTTATTACTTCATTCTGAAAAATTATCTAAAGAAAATTCGTAATGTTAATAAACTGTATTTATATATTTTCGAGATAGATTAGAACTCATTTCTCATTAAACCTTCACATGTATTCTATATATTGCAGATTCAAGGGAAATTGGCAGTCTTTGTAACCTTAAATTATACGAAAAAGCGCGTGCTTATGTATTATTTGAATGACAAGAGTATCAATTGTTAATTATAATTTCCCTTTAAAAAATGCACTTTGTTGCTTAAATATTTATTGCTTTGTAAGCCAAAAGCTGTCCCGATACATATTTTCTTTACACAAAAAGCGGTTATTTTGATCTCAAGGGGGAGGGATTGAAATAAATTGTTTTGGTCACTAAAATATATCTCAGTAAATGTGTAAATTTATACAAATTAAAATTACCGGTTTTAGGCCTATCGTGTTAATATACATGAAAAATTTTCCCTGTCGAAATGTTTATGATTTATCCCTGCACAAGTCTCTGAAATTCTATCTGTATGAATTAAAGTGAAAAATATGAATGATTTTAGTAGGTTAAGATATCCTAACTTAGGATGTTCCTAAGTTACCGTCGAGCTACATCTTAAAATGTGTCCTAAGTTGATCTTAGGATGTTCCTAACCTTTTTCCTAAGTCATATCTTAGGAACACACTTAGGTCATATCTTAGGAAAGTTTCGTGAACATGCCTGCAGATGATTCAGTTGTTATTATACTTTACTAGTAGAATAATTATGGTTGTACATATTCTGTGCATACAAGGGTTTTTAGAAAAGTATTTGTTCTGTACATTTTTCAATAAAATGCACAGTTGTATAATATCTAAATTGTTTTTACAATCTTCCCGAAATTTGGCTGTTTGTTTCGACGAAAATGGGATGAATTTAATCTCTTGCCTGCTTCAACTTTTAAGCGTAAATTGTTGAACTACGTAAGCTTGTGAGATAACTCCTGTTATGTTAGCTAAGAATCCTTTGGGTTCTCTTATTAATACATGTATATCCCATTGAGCTTAACAAAGTCAAAATAATTATTTACTGTATTTTAAAGTATTTACACCAAACCTTGCACATTTTTTTCAAAGTGCGTTAATGCCGACGATTAACGCACTTTGAAACAATTCTTTTTCTAAGTGCGTTGACTTGGTACCAAATTAACGCAATTATTTTTTTTTTCAAAGTGCGCTGTATTAGAGGACTGAAAAACAATTGGGTTTTTAGAGGACAAATGAGAATGGAAATATCTTCTTAACATTTCTATAAACTATATGAACGATTCAAACAACTTGATGTCTACAATGGTTATATTCTATAATAACTGTCATGTGATCAACAAGTCACGTGATCAGCGTCCAGTGTCTAAACATAACCCTCTTCTCAACGTCCATCCACATAAATCACTTCATTATAAAAACGTCAATTTTGTTCATAAACACAAGAAAATTAAGCCATTTAAAATATGTTATATATTTTAAAGAATGAAAATAAAGAAATTTAATGCTTACTTGGAAAATTTATTTTTGAAAGTGGTGAAAGAACCAATGTATAGGTATGTCTGTCATTGTATTAATGTACATGTATATTTTTACAAATTTATATGTCAAATATATCATAATTTAAAAAAAAGCCATTCAAATGTATAAATACATGTATTAAAATGTTATCGCGTATTGTCTTATGATCATTGACATTCATTTGGACACTTGACACTGGTATTATCTATGATCAATGACACTAAATACAATGTTCTTTATATAACCGTATATAAAAAATGAAACAAGTTATATTGTAAAATAATGTTTAAATTGTATATTTATATTATATATTGAGATGCCTTTCGGGGTCCATTATTGGCCAGTAGAACTTCTTGAACCTTGTATCTTTATTTGTTTTTATTATATAAATCCTTTCCGTTTCAGGTATAACCCAATGTTTTGTACCGAATAAAAGACCCTTTTAAAGGAGTAAATTTGCTACATATATATTCACAAGGTAAAAAGATAAAAGAAAGAAAGAACAGTTGATAAGCGATGCAGTTTACGTCCTATAGGGATGAACCAAATCTCACGAGTTGTTCTTTATGTGTAAATTGTTGAACTACGTGAGATTTTTGAGAACACTTTTTAAACAAAAATCCCTTTTGGTTCTATTTCTGATGTATAACATCGAGCTAAACAAGGTTAGAATAATCATTTCTTGTATTTATGTATCAAGTACTTCGACAAAACACGGCGCATTTTTTTTTCAAAGTGCGTTAATATCGACGATATTAACGGCGTTGACTTGGTCCCAAAATTAACGACCTTTGAAAAAAAAAATCAAAGTGCATAATTTTTCAAAGTCCTTCAATTTGCTTCCAAATTTAACGCACTTTAAAAAAAAAAAACTTAGTGCGAGTAGCTGATAAACTTTGTTATCAGCAATTTATTACATGTCATACAATTAAACATGTGTTGATCCGCTGCATAACAGCATTAACAAGTCGATTTGAAACACGGGCTCATAAAAAATAGGTAAGGTGTTTGCTGTAGAGGACCAATGGTTAAATATTTAAATTATTTTACTATTCCAAGCACGTACATAGTAACGTTTTCAAAACGGAAGGGGGCAAACCTACCCTAAACTAACTTTCAAATATACCACTTTCCTTAACCGGGCCTAAAAAGGAGGGGTGTACATGCGCGGATCCAGAAAATCTTTCGAGTGGGGGGGGGGGGGGGGGCCG
>WFKH01011925.1:11565614-11581284 GCA_016163765.1 Magallana hongkongensis | reverse complement strand
ACTCCGGAAATATATTGGGTTGATCAATCTCATAGATGGCGAGGCGAAGCCGAGCCGTCTATGAGATTGATCAACCCAATATATTTCCGAAGTGAGTCAGTAACTAACCTAATAAGTGTTTTGTTTTCCCGAGGACTATCAAGCGACATATTCATTCACAAATAGCGGTTATCTACGCAAAGCCATGTACAAGATGCCTTACATCTCGTCCAATTAAACTCATTAAAACTCTTCAAATTATCAATCCCACATTTCAAGTACTCTTTAAAAATCTTCGCTTCACCCATGTTACTTACAATGTTTTGTTGCTATTCAATTTTAAACATTTTCTCCCTTTCCTCTGCAGAGATTTGAGCAAATTTCCACGCTGCCATTTTGTTCTGCTCCAGACACAACAATGTGACGTCAATATTCAAAGGGCAACTACTCTAATTTAAAAATAATTCCAAAGGGCAACTACTGTAAATATTTTAAGGACTTACTGAACACGATTTCTGTGTTAAATAATATGAAATGTCGAGATGAGTTGGCGAGGCGGCGGCCAATGACGGCCATATTGCCTAATATTAATTCTCACAGAACCTACATAGAGATATATGAGGCAATCACGTGCCACATACATGTATATACATATTTAGATATTTAAACATAACAACTGTTATAGATTTTTATTCAGTCACCACCAGAGGTCAGCTTAATCTCTACACATGTATCGACATACTGAAGCATTCATAGTTTTGATATGCTACTAAAATAATCGGGTAAAACAGAATTCTGACTTTACAGGTCAAGTTAAGAAGCCTAACAAAGACGATGAGAGGCAAAATATTCAATTGACGATATTATTTGTCGTTTTAATTTGGCATTGCATGAGTTATTAATTTGGTCTACAAAATATGACGTGCTACAATTATCTGTCCACCAATGCAAATAAATGTAACATTTTTATAATTTCTATTACGTATGATGTCAGCCAATCAGATGGTTGTAAGTAACAGATCATACAAATGTAATAACATGCAATAACATTAAATGCAACAAATGTATAACAAATAAAGGATTTCATGTTTCTCATCCTACAAAGCCCATGTATTTTTAGGGGAGTTGCACCTGTTTGATGTTACTGCATTAGTTCATTTACCAGCACTGTGACTATAAAAAATCCCTGCCCATTTATTGCTTCATGTATCGTCATAAGAATCATTTTTTTATGGTTTTGTTATTATATACAGAAACTACTATTTTAAAAAAAGATTTTTGATTTAAACAACAATTGAAATACATCCTAGAGCAAAAGGATGTTATTTCATGACTGTGGAAAATTGCAACAAATTGAACTGCAGCGAGAATAGGCAACAATTGTACATGAAGACAATAAATAAATTTTGGACAATGTACTAAAATGCCTAATATTTAAAAATTATTATTCCCTCTTAAAAGAGAGGAAAACATTTATTTTTATAATCTCCCAGTCTTTTTACACAGCAAAAAGATTGTCGAAAAATATTCTACAACCACAAGATGACATGATATAATGAAATTAGACTCATGATGTGCTGTTCAAAAAAATACGGGTAAGTGTAACTCTGAAATACGAAGGCTACCATAAAAAACTCCGAAGTCATCGTGCAGTACTTTGAGACAATGCATTGTTATGTTACACCTCCCTTTCCCCTACCTCCTCCCTGTCTCCCTACTCCCCCCTCCTAAAAAAAAACCCCAAAAAACAAAAAATAAAACAAAACAAGAGGCCTATGGGCCACATCGCTCACCTGAGCAACAATAGACATAATAAAATCAGCTTTATAGAGTCATATACAAAATATCTTAACAATGTTGTATGATAGATCCTGTATAAAAATTTTTCCCTGCAATGTTTATCACTGAGTCCCTTTGTAACAGGATGATTTTACAGTCATATCACATATTGAGCGTTGCTGTTCTTAAGAAGATGATCAGACTATATATGAATTATAAACCCACATCAAACTTTGAACCCCTTGTGAGGCCCAAGAATTGTCCAGGGGCCAGAGTCAACACAATTTTTTTAAAGAATCAACAATATGTCAAAATGCTTGCATATAAGTAAAACCATATATAATAACATTTGAGTTTTTGTGATTTATTTAAATGTTTTCCTTTGTAAAATTGGAACTCCCCCCAAACCCATATGGCCCAACCCTACTCCTGAAGATTATGATTTTGACAAATTCTAATATAAACTATCTGAACTTTTCTAGACATATTTTGTTTTAGAAGATGATTTTTAAAGATTTTTCCCTATATATTCCTGTGTAAAAATTTGACACTCCCCCCAATTGTGGCCCCAACCTTCCCCCAGGGATCATGATTTGAACAAACCTGAATCTTCCCTTCCTGAGAATGCTTCCACACAAGTTGCAGCTTTTCTGCCCGATCGGTTTCTAAGAAGAAGATTTTTAACGATTTTTCTCTATATATTCCTATGTAAAAATTCACCCCCCCCCCATTGTGGCCCCATCCTACCCCTGGGGATCATGATTTGAACAAACTTGAATCTACACTACCTGAGGATGCTTCCACACGAGTAATAGCCTTTTTGGCTGAACAGTTTCTGAGAATATTTTTTAGATTTTTCCTTATATATTCCTTTGTAAACATTCGACCCCACCCACCATTGTTGCCCCATCCTACCCCTAGGGATAATGATTTGAACAAACTTGAATTTACCCTACCAGAGGATGCTCCCACATGGGTAACAGTTTTTCTGGCCAAATGGTTTTTGAGATTTTTGAAAAATACTAACAAATTTTCAATGTTTTTTAATTATTTCCCCTTGAAAGAGGGCATGGCACTTTATTTCAACGAACTTAAATTCCCTTTACCTAAGGATGCTTTGTGTCAAGTTTACTTGAAATCGACCCAATGGTTCTGGAGAAGAAGTTGAAAATGTAAAAAGTTTACGGACGGACGGACAGACAGACAGACAGACAGACAGACAGACAGACGGACGAACAGACAGACTGACGCCGGACAAAAACTGATTAGAAAAGCTCACTTGAGCTTTCAGCTCAGGTGAGCTAGAAAACAAAACAAACAGACAATCAAACCCCCAAAACAAAAACCCATAATGCTGATTCAAAAACTCTCTTACAATGTATCAAGATTTTATGCCAATCAGCCACTGCAGCTTTAACTAATGCTCGGTAGTCTCTCGTTTGCATTAATATTTCTAGTTACATGTACTTACATAGGTCATGAGATGTAAATTTTTATGTGACAAAATTCAACAGATTTACAGTTCAAACACATGCATGCCAATATCTCATGTTCATATACCCCAGCGATAATAAAATTCATTCACTGTTAGATTATAACATATTTTTTTTGTTGATAAAACTGTTTTTACAATAAATAATGAAACAATTATGCATAATATTTCATTCTGAATTCATATAATCATCGCTTCATTGTAAATCCAATGTGTTTTACTCATATCTCCAAATACAATGTACAAGCCATTTATATCATCCAAGCAGATTTACAAACAGATAAGTTCTTGAATACCACACACAGACATGTCCATACACAGACATGTCCATACACACTTGTATCCTTAATCATGCACATGTCCACATACGCCTCAGAAATCATACACATACATGTCCATACACAGACATGTCCAAATCCATACACATACATGTCCATACACAGACATGTCCAAACTCTAATAACATGCAGCCTTATTTCTCTTTTTATGTTATTTATGTCTCTGATGATATATATAAAAATAATCACAGAAAAAATTGGTTTGACCATATTAACTTTTTTTCCAAAACCAATCAACCTCACATTTAGTCATCTTAGAAATAAAGCTAAATTATTTTACCCTCAATCATTAAATATTTCATTAGTTTTGTTGAGAAATTATTAAAAAAGATGTAGAAAACAGATTTAGATACATGATCTAACATATGACTCATGACATGTATTGGATATCCCAGCTCCTAGATTTAGATATTTCTCTTCATTATCAGAATATTTGGCTCCTAATGCAAACATCCCACCTTTAATAGAAATAATTGATATCCAAAAATTAAAACAGAAGGAAAATTCATGAAATCACATTGCCACAATAACAAGTACGAAATGGTTCATAAACCTGTTAGAGGCTCTTGATTTATTAACATACCTGCAAAACAGCCTAGATGGTCCATCTTGTTTTCCAGACGGCCAGACTTGTACGTCAAGCCTTCAGGAGAAACCTTTACCAACTTATCCACAATGGCCTGGAAATTGACACATCTTGTTTAATATTCCAAACTTTATTTCTATCCAAGTGAGTTGACCATTGACACATTTTGTTAAATTTCCCCAAATTTATCTCTATCAAAATGAGTTGACTATTTACACATTTTTTCAAACACACCATACTTTATAACTAACAGAATGAGAAGATGATCTGATTGATCGTGTTCATTAGTATTCCTGTTCAATATCCTGAACTTTATCAAAATGAGTTGACCATGACCAATCCTGTCTTATAGCATGTTCTTTATCAGTATGGAAATGAACTGAAACAATTGTAGTATTGTACATTATAAGATTCAGAGAACAGCTTGGTCTCTGTTGTTTTTACATGTAATGTTTTGTCTTACCTGGACGGCCTAGTCGTACATTTTCTTAGCCATGTCATCTTTCTTGCCAGATTGCAGCCATGACTTGATCAAATATTCATAAAAACTGTCCCCGAGAGCTTCGATAGCTGAAGACCTATCAATAGGAAATTTCAATATTTAATAATTTAATTCTGGTCGTAACACGCTTTCTAATTGGCTAAAAAAATTACCGTATTTTATATCGTATAAAGAATGTTGCCTACGTCATAGTTAGACTAACGTCAAACACGTATCAATCAGCCTGTCGTTACTTTTGAATTTTGTACAATTTGATGTCATTCTAAAGGTCTAATGACGGTTTTTATCAACAATTGATAGCAAAATATTAAATTATAAGCAATGAATTCAATATTTATTAGTTTTATACGATATGGTTTGAGAGAACTCATGCTTTTTGATAAACCGCAAAGCAGTTTAAAAAGCGTAAACCGCCCCAAACAACTTTATATCGTATAAAACTAATAAAGATTGAATTCATTCCTTAAACAAAAACCACTTATTATTCAGATAACCTTTCTTCTATGTGGAATTCCTAACATAAAAGAGTTGCTTTGGTACTATACATGTTTCATTAAAATTTGTGGGTAACAATTTTCATGGATTTACTGAAAATCAGTTTCAAGGATTCGTAAATATTTAGCCAATAGATAACTAGAACAGATGATTCATCACTTACTTTGTCCCCAGCGCCCGGTGTAATTAGGATATAAACCATTAGGTTTCTCTATACTGTTCAACACTTCTCGAATTTTAATAACCTACAAAATAAATGTCTGGTCATTTTTTTTTTAGATAAATAATCATTCATTCGATGTTTGATGTTTTATCCCAAAATAACCATAATGTTTAATTTCAACTTTAAAATCATTAGACTTCATTAATAGAAACATGAATGAAACTATTATCTTAATTAATAATAGGTCTGGTGAAACTTTCATGTAAATAAACAAGAAGAATAAACTAGAAACTCATTGCGAGCAACGAACATGTCTTCCGTTTGATTACATGTATACACTAACAAAAGGCAATCATCACTTAAAAGAAAACTGAAAAATATTAAAAAACCAAAAAGTGGAAAAAAACCCGATTTTTTTAATTTGTGAAAATCGACGATATTTTGAAACGAGCTCTACATTTGTACTGGAAAAAAGGCGCTATTATTGAAATTTCGGATAAGACTAAAAGCGGAAATAATAAAATCCATCATTTCAAAGATAAAATTGTAAAGCGAAACACAATTTAGACAGAAAAGGCATTTGGCACCTGGGGACTGAGCCCGTATCGCCCGGTCACAAGTCGACCACTCTTATGATCGAGCTACGCGGACTCTCAATTTAAGACTTTTGAGCCTGAAATCTTGAAAATGCATCAATCGATTAAAAAACATATTTCATGTAAATTATCAAATGAAGTAAATAAGGCGTCTCTATCGAAAAACAACATTAAAATATTTCAAAACATATGACGACGGACGATCGGATATGTAAGGATCACTGCGGCTGAAGACTCTCTACCATCCCGGAAAAGTTGAAAGTTCTATCTTTGATACTTTTAGAGAAAAATCATGAACAAGCAAAAACATAAAATCTTTAATATCTCGGGACCGGAAGTGACAATCAAGAAAATGACTTACACACTATGCACAACCAATCTTAACGAAGAAGATTGTTTTTTTTTCAGCAACTGATGGGTAACTTGGTGAAGGGAGCCCACGGTGCTGTAGGGACCCTGTACAACTTTATGCCGCAGGTCTTCCATAGGCTGCTGCAACATTTGAGTAATGGAGAGATGGAAAAGGCAAGGGAAGAACAAATTCGAGCGCAGAAAGTCCTAAGGTTAATGATAAAGCATGATGAGATAAATCACATTTTCAATATATATTTTAATATAATTTAATTCTGGTTGTAACGCGGTATTTGATTGGATAGAAAAATTTTGTTAAGAAGATGGGGGGATAAGGTAGCGCACATGCCCATTTGGTTAGTCGTAAGATACAATTTCAAATATAATTTTTTCCAATTAAATCTATTTGATAATGTTTTAATACAAGTCGGCAAAAGCACAATTTCTAACTATATTCAGTTTTGAAAATTTAAACAAACGACAAGAAAAAAAAATTGCCTTAAGATTTAGTGGTATCAAACCCACAACCTAAAAAGCCTAGTTATATAGGTTTAACTAATGTCTGGTGCTCTAACCACTGAGCCATTTCAGTCACAACAAAGTGCGTTGTTTAAATGCTATATGCGACTTTGGCCACGAATTTACGGACTTGTATTATTTCTCTAAAACGTTCAATTATTGGGATACAAAATGATATTTTTAATGTATAGTGGGTCATCTCTCCACGTTTTTGTTGATTGAAATCAGTTTGTTTTCTATTTGACCTTATTTAGACTGTAACAAAAATATGGAGCACAACCCCACTCTGTAAAAGAAAAGGCATTGAAGTTCTAAAAAATGACAATATTTGGAGGTTTTGATACGCATACGCCAGTTTAAATCAAAATGTTCCAAGTATTAAACATATCTAAGGGTTACAAATCGATGATATGTTAAATATAAATTGTTTTGAATGATCGTTTTAAAAATTATCAGATTTGTTGATATTTTAATTTTTCAGTATCTTATCCGTCCTTGTATGGGCATTTTACACGCCTTATCCACCCATCTTCTTTATATAATTACATTTGCAAATATGTTTCCTTATATGAACCTATAGAATAAGCGAAAACGTTCAATTCTGTATGAACTTTTTCATGACGTCACAATGATCATAGCACGCGCTTATCGCTTGTCGCTTGGATTATTGTAAACATAAAATCTAGGTAATTTTAACAGTTCTGAACGATTTGTCTTTTTCAAACGTAAATATAAGTAATGAACAGCAATGTTTAAAAGTTCACCGGGCTTCACAGGATTTGATCACGTGACCAACCAACTTCATATCCCGGTGAACTTTTTAAATTGCTGTTTATTTCTTAAATAACCTAGTTTGCACGTCACAAGACACGTCACAATGCACCAACGTCAAAAACGTACTAATCCGCTTGACGTTACGTTTAAATTTTGAATAGCTTAATATCATTTTTAAAAGTAAAACGCACTCAATTGTACAGCAAATTACAGAAAATTAAATTATAAGGAATGAACTCAATATCTACCCAGGGTATACTCGTATAACCTGGGTTGGAGCAATTTACGCTTTTTTATAATTCGCTTCGCTTGCCTTCGTATAACTTGGGTAGACATTGAGTTCATTTCTTATGTATAAATATTTTGTTCTATTTTAAGCAAAATTCTATAACATTTTACGTTTAGTCGGTTGCATGATGAAAAATAGTTGTGACAGTTTGGGTATGGATTTCTTGATATGCAAGTTGACCCTGCATACACTTTTTAAATTAGACAGAGTAGTCTTATACTTTTTTTTTTATAACACAGCTAAATATAAATAGAAAAGATCGTTTGCATCCAGATTATATCATGGGGATTTGGTGAAATAGAATGATTTTTGTACTTTACCATCTTGAAGGATTGACGTATCTTGTTTTAGGCCGCATTCACTTCATTATTACAGAGTTCTAATGGCAAGTTGTTACATGTAGGTGTTTTTATAAGACTTGCCTGATCGAGAAAACTAGGACTAAGTCTTGTAGTCAACTGGCCTCAAAGCGAGCACCTTTTCGTACTCAAGGAGAGCATTCGATCCTCTATGCTACCTCATCGGACATAGTTATCAGCTACTAATACCTAACGTTTTGCTCCAAACCAATTTGGTGGACTCCGATTTACTTTTGATTTCATTGACCAAATCAAATGCTCATCAAAGTGCATGATACAATATTTTTTCGTTTGATCAGTGTTCACAAATCAAGGTACTCGAGTAAACTTAATTCTAGCGAGATTTATTTCTTATTGGAGTGTACTACAATGTACTACAACCACGATGTTCTGTCTAGGTCATTCTCTTGTTAAGAAAATAACAATACACGATGTTCTGTCTATATAGGACATTCTCTCGGTGGACGAACTCATTGATTTCCACAGAGACTTGGATTTAATCGGATTTAAGGACTGGAACCCAGCGAACGTTTTGTGAAAAGCAACTGTTACAGTACCTTGAAAAAAAACCCTACTAAATTTACAAATTTTGGAAACTTTATGTGTTTATTCTTTGAAGGATCATGTGAATCAAAAGATTGACGTTATCCATGCTTTAATTACATTATCTTAAATCATTTTGCTTGCATATTTTGATCGGGATTTCTCAGGCGTCGTATCTCTATGTTGGCGACGTCAATAAGATTTTACGTTTCTTCAAACTATCTTTCATTGATTTTCATAAATTATAGACTCTGCTTTCTACAAAGGAATTTTTTTTAATACGACATTTCTCTGTAAAATTGGGGAATTTACTGAATTGAACTATAAAAAGACTTTCTGCAAACTAATTACTGTGCTACAATTATATCTATTTCACACTTTACTAAGCTTGTTATTTTTTCATTCTAACTTGCATTTATTCCTTCCAAAAATGTTGACTTTTGTTTGACTGTATACATACTTTAAAATTCATGAATTTATATGCAGAATCATAGAATAAAGAAAAGAAATGACTTTACTTAATATTTCCTTATTTTATCTCCCCTTGGAAGGATGCCTGGTCCTTTTTTGAAGAAAAATTTAAAAAAAATCACCTGTGTGCCGAGTTGGTTGAAATTGACACACTGGTTTCAGAGAATAGAACGTAATTGTGAATTGTTTGCAGACAAGGATGACAAGCAACAGCAACAGCTTGGGTCCGGGGAGATGTTAAAAGTCCAACATAGGGGATCTTTGAAAATCTTCTTCTTAAGAAGTACAATGGTACAGTATTTGATATTAGTATGTAATCTCATTGATGAATGTTGCCAATGAGACTTTTGAATACTTTTTGTATTGTTCATTAATATATGTGACTGCGATTACTCAGATAATGTTTTGGAAGAGTACTTATTATAGAGTACAATAACCACTTGCTGCAATGAGTTTGTATATTAATTTGCACGATATTTTCTCAGCAGTTATACTTCTCCGGTCAGTCTTATATAGAGACACGATGTCGTATATCTTTTAATGATCTACGATGATTATTATTGGTATTTTGGTTGTTTTTTAATTAAATAAATTAAAGAAAATATCACAATGTACTTGAACTGGTGTAATATGGAAATGTTGATATGGATACATTTTTTACATTAAGAGGATAATTTTAAAACCTTAGATGTATAGTGATGCAGAGTGATACATATACCATTTAAGGTATCCGATCCATATTAGAACCTAATTTTTCTAACCTTGAATATCCATCATGTATTAAATACTCTGATATTCATCTAAAGCAATTTAGAGTAGAAAAAGATTTACCGAGAGAAATTTTCAAAAAGAGTATTAACTAAGCAGTAATTAATTAATGAAGATTGCATTAAGGTCTATGGGGACAAGCACATTTTTTAAAATAAAAAAGTAAATACTAAGAATATCAGAAAATGCTTCGGTGGAAAGATGTATTTTATCATTAAAAATACAAAAACAATTGAAAATAAATTTTATACCGTGTAGATTTTTTTAGAATTAATTTTTATAGATTAAAAGCAAAGGGGAGCAACTCTTCATGAAAAAGAAAAGGTCATTAATTAGGACACATTCCACTCTTACATATTGATACTTAAACATGAAAATTATGTCCAAGTATACTGAGTATTAAGCCCATACATATCTGTTTTGCATCCAGATTTACTGAATCTGGGGCTATTATGGATCGGATACCTTAAGATGAACAATTTTACATAAAACTTTATGACAAAGAGGCTTATACAGATGTAGAAAATGCGAGAAAAATATCTGCACTACTTTTATTAACGAAATATTCCACATTGAAAAATAATCAATGTTATCTCTTGATTTCAAATTAAAAAAAAAAAATATGACAGATTGAGAGAACTTGTTTAAAGAGACAAACGACCACGAAAGCTTACATTTGTTCTGTCCTTTTTTCCCGCCAGATATATAGTTTTAAAAGAGATATTGAGTTAAATTGAGATTGTTTAAATAGTACAGAAGTGTAGTAATCTACATACACAAAAACACTACATTTTTAATGGAAGAAACATTTATTTTTAAGACATGAAAATGGCCACAAAGGATTTTTCAAAGCGTTAAGCAAGAGAGGCCAACTTTCTCAAATATCGAAAAAATATCAATACAACATATTTTACAAAAATTGACTAAATGGTGAAAAAATTATCCTAAAATAAAAGGTGGTACAATAATTTTTTCAAAAAAATGAGGGAAATGATGAAATAAAAAAATGACTTTTATGAAAGATTCTACGAAGAAAAACATCTCAGAATTACATATATATCAAAACTATGTTTATTCTACAAGTTTAACACTCGAGATTTATGAAGTAAAAACCGATATAGTGTAATACAGTGTAACAAAAACTGAACAGAATTTTAAAAGCCAATTATTTCAATGAAAAATGACAATAACAAACTGTCAACAATCTCAAAAATCCATAAAGCGAAATACAATTTCAAAACAGAGCAACACGGACCTCTAAAAAAAAAAATAGAGGTGGGATCAGGTGCCTAGGAGAAGAAAGCATCCCCATGCCGACGGGTCGCATCCGCCGTGTGCTCATTGTCAAGATCATGAAAAACGAAAAAACCGTAGTCAGCCCGGTACATAAATAATGGTCTAACAAGTATGAAAAACGCCTGTCGGCAAGTGTCTTAATGAAACATTGTACTTGTTGACAAGGTCATTGTATTAACCATAAAACTTGCGTAAAGATGATTTTAATCGAGGTTCTTGATATTCTTCTTCCAACAACTTGTTTGTTAGCAGCTTGCCTCGTTTAAGAAATTGGTTGTATGTAGAGCATGCTCTGAGTAAGGAATATTTTTTTTAAATATTTTTAAATGATTGGGGAAAATTCAAATATTATCAATATACTGTTGTTGACATTTTCCCAGCCAGTGAATGGATAAACATTAATTCTATTATTAAATCCTATTTATTTCAATTCCATAATATATTTCTGAACGATTTGATGTTTAGTTATAAATATCAAGTATTTTTCAAATCGCATGTTTTGGTTTAGTATGAGAAACAAAAAGCTTCTAGACGCTTTTATTGGTACATGTAGTAAGCAATGATAGTGTAAATGTTCAAAAATAAATCATGGGTGTTCATTTATCAATATTAAGTGTGATTTTGATTACTAAATAATTTTCCAAGAAAAAACACTTTTCTAATGACGATGTAATATTCCGTCCTTATTTCTTGACTGAACGAACTTACAAAGGAAATACGTTACTCTCAGTTATACGGTCTTGAAAAAAGCTATATTTTATAAGATTTAAACTTTTTTCCCATTCCGTTACAGTTTTCCAAAAACCTATGAATGTTGAATATTTTTATATTGAAAATAGTTACATTCACTTAAGGTATCCGACCCATAATAGCCCCAGATTCAATGAATCTGGATGCATAACATAGATGTATGGGCTTAATACTCAGTATACTTGGACATAATTTTCATGTTTAAGTATCAGTATGTAGGAGTGGAATATGTCCTAATAAATGACCTTTTCCTGTTCCTGAAGAGTTGCCCCCCTTTGATTTTAATCTATAAAAATCAATTTAAAAAAATTATATATGGGATAAAATTTATTTTCAATAGTTTTTGTACTCCTAATTCATCTTTTCACCAAAGCATTTTTTGATATTTTTAGTATTTACTTTTTTATTTTAAAAAATGTGCTTGTCCCCATAGACCTTAATGCAATCTTCATTAATTAATTACTGCTTAGTTAATAATATTTTTGAAAATTTCTCTCGGTAAATCTTTTTCTATTCTATAAAGCTTTGAATTAATATCAGAGTATTTAATACATGATAGATATTCAGGGTTAGAAAAATTAGGTCCTAATATGGGTCGGATACCTTAAGTTTATGAGTTGTATCAAATTTTTTGCACTCTAACATTGAAGTCTTAGATTAAAATGAAATTCGTTGATATACCGCGTCTAGCATTTAACCGTGCCACTTGGTTTAGGACCGTTGGTTTCAAGCATAAACACAGTTAAAAGAAATAAAAACTACTGATGACAAAACGGTAGTGTCATCGTGTCAAATGTTATATGAAATATTCAAAGCAGGGAGTTCAGGTTTGAGTGGAATGAGTGGATGATCTATGCTATAATCTCCATTTGTTGGATCCCTCTTGTTAAATAGATGGTAATTTCCGATGACATACTTGTAAATAAGCCCTTAATGAGAGTTTAGATAACGACCATCAATTTTTAATATATTTACCAACAATAAACGAAGGTGCCAGCATAACTAAAATAAGCTTACTAATATATTTTCCAATTTTATTTTTACAATATTAAAAATGGTATGTGAAGAATGTCTACTAGTATTCAATCTTTTACCGCTAGTATAATAAATTTATGGCATGAAACTTGCTTCCGAGAGAAGAAAAAATGGCAAATGTGCATATTCTTTTAAAAAAAACCGTATCTGAAACATGTTTTGAACGATGTTTAAACAAAGTTTACATGGCGATTATAAAGCTTAGTTTTTGCTTTTTCATATAAGTGCAGGCACCAGTTTCTGAACTGTTGTTACGGTTTTAGATATTGAACCTTAAGTATATAAATATTTTGTTACTCAAGTGTTTCCCGATTACCAATTTTACTAAAACATACAGAAGCTTTTCGTTCATTAACCGTCTATCAAGCGAATAAGCAATAGCTGATATTGTTTACTTGTTTAAAAGGTTGTTTTTTATGTACAATGTTTATAGTATTTGAAACAAGTATTAATTTTAGACGGATCAAACTAGTCAGCTTACGACATACGCATTTTTTCACTAATAGAGGTCTTTATCTAAGCTATTAACATGATATGGGTTTTTTTGTTTTCTTTATCTACCACTTTCACTTGATAAAAAGGAAGAAAAATGAATTTATATCAAATTCGAGCTTAAGTATACAAGTTGTGTGACTGAGTTATACCATTAGATAATAGGTTTTAGTGATAAGCTGATAAATACAAAGAATTGCAAGCTTTTAATAAGCGCACGACAAGTCAGCTCTCAGTGATTGAGTTAAAATTCTATTATTCAATATGATTAAAATTGTTGTTTAGTTGTACATATAATTTCTCTACATGATAAAATCAAACTTTGATATGTACTGAGTTCCCATTTCCGCCACTTAAGAAAAAAATTCTCAATTCATTTTGCAAAAAAGTTAAAATTGTAGATTGAAAGAAGTTTACGATTACCTCTGATTTCTAGTGAAATTCGAGATATTAAAACCATACCTGCGAGAATTATTGTTAATCAAAATAACACTGTATTCATTGATCACAAAATGAAATACCGTAAGGTGGGTTTTTTGGGTGATGTTTTAATCTAAGACAAAATAATTAATCATTAAAGTTTTGAAAACGAGAAAAATTTAACCTCTCCAAATATATAAATTTTCACCAAAGCTTTAGTAAAGAGTATTTACCGAAAGAATTTGAATTAATATTGCTATATCTTTCGCCCAAAAAACAAATTTGGGGTATACATTATTGTAAGTAACTATTTCAGCTGGTTTTATAAAAAAAAAAAACGATGTTATATATTTAAAACCCAATTCAACCCAAAATATTGGGATAGTCAACATACATCAACCCAAATCAAAACGAGTTTGTATTCCCTTTTAATTCGTAAAAAGAAAAACACGGAAAAACAATTTAGAATAAATATAAACCCATAAACATCATAATTAATAAGGTAAAGACTTATATATTAAGATAAATCAATTTTGGTCCCCTTGATCAACATTTTGAATGTGATTAAAACATTTTTTTTTAGAATATTCTAAGTAAGATTTATAATTGTTATTATCGCATTGTATACTACTTTATGCTTTAAGAAGCAATGGTGTTTTATGATATAATAAAACGGGTCACCATTGTCCATTTTTGGAAAGTAAAGCTTCTGAAAACAGAGAGTGCACCTTATTCAATTCAAAATGTTGATTTAACGATCTCCGATCCTCAGCAACGTTCTATAACTCTAAATTATCCGAAATTTTTCATTCGTACCATAAACCTGCCTTTTATAAAGACAAATTTAATTAGTCTTATAATATTAATATTACACCGAACTATTCATCGAACTGCTTGGATTAGTGGCTCCACGGAGACCTACTACATAAAGATTAAGGGGTTAGAGTCACCGATGCACGGCTACAACATTTTTTTCTAATTTGATCTCAACTTGCATATTTATTCCATTATATCTATCGTGGTCAAAATTTTAATAACTTCGTAAAATGCATGGGTACCATAAAAATATTTCTTTCTATTTTATTCCATTTATAAAGCTTGAAGGATAAATAACATTTTTACGATTTTATGATGAAAAAATACTTTGAGACAGAGGATCGGAGAACCTTAAGGGGTCATTTGAAGCCCACTTCACATGCGGTTTTCTATTTTCAAAACTTTTTTTGTATAATTTAACTCTTGATAACATTTTTCATTCATTTTATCAGGAATACGAACTCAATTTTGATTTACTGTAGACTCGTTGTGACTTTATTTATCTGCAAACTTCACAGGTGCAGTTGCTGTGATCATTTCTCTGCATTTCTTGCAGGTAGTGAGCACATCGCAACAGCTGCTGCAAAGCAAGTGCCTACACTTAATATTCAGATTAACGCATGTTGCTCTTGATATATTACAACTTTTACATAACATCATTCTTCTCATTTCTTGGTTTTCTCGTCTCAATTCTTCAGGATCTGAAAAAAACCACAAGACTCAAAATGATTATTAAGTAGGTAGTAGAAATACATTTATCATTGAAATAAATTTCAATTTCGAAACCTTGAAAAAGTTGAAGGAAAACCCCAGTCTACCTTTTGTTTTGTTTTTCTTGGTATCTGCCCTTGGTCTTT
>WFKH01011925.1:11553634-11565604 GCA_016163765.1 Magallana hongkongensis | reverse complement strand
CACAATCTTTACTCACTATATGATAAAAAATGTCAAACTTGAAGTTATTTATGACGCCTATAGTTTTGCGATACCAGTTTTAATGCAAACGGTATAAATGTGTTAACATTCTTTTTCCTTATATCTCCATTAAGATCAACGACAACAAAAAGTACGTCATATTTTTGTAAAGAAGAAATCTTTATAATGAATGCCAATATATAAATTCTGATAGTATCTTTTCTTATATTCTTAATTCTTAATTCTTAATTTATTCTTAATTTATCATTGAAATAAATTTCAATTTCGAAACCTTGAAAAAGTTGAAGGAAAACCCAGTCTACCTTTTGTTTTGTTTTTCTTGGTATCTGCCCTTGGTATTTTTATTTCTTCTTCAGACAAATTTCGCTCTTCTTTGATAAAATCAATTTGTTCAATGATGGAGGAATCTGTAATGTCTGAAGATAAAAAAGAAGGAGCACAATCTTTACTCACTATATGATAAAAAATGTCAAGCTTGAAGTTACTTATGACGCCTATAGTTTTGCGATACCAGTTTTAATGCAAACGGTATAAATGTGTTAACATTTTTTCCCCTTATATCTCCATTAAGATCAACGAAAACAAAAAGTACGTCATATTTTTGTAAAGAAGAAATCTTTATAATGAATGCCAATATATAAATTCTGATAGTATCTTTTCTTATATTCTTAATTCTTAATTTATTCTCAATTTATCATTGAAATAAATTTCAATTTCGAAACCTTGAAAAAGTTGAAGGAAAACCCCAGTCTACCTTTTGTTTTGTTTTTCTTTGTATCTGCCCTTGGTCTTTTTATTTCTTCTTCAGATAAATTTCGCTCTTCCTTGATAAAATCAATTTGTTCAATGATGGAGGAATCTGTAATGTCTGAAGATAAAAAAAGAAGGAGCACAATCTTTACTCACTATTTGATAAAAAATGTCAAGCTTGAAGTTACTTATGACACCTATAGTTTTGCGATACCAGTTTAATGCAAACGGTATAAATTAACATTCTTTTTCCTTATAACTCCATTAAGATCAACGACAACAAAAAGTACGTCATATTTTTGTAAAGAAAAAATCTTTATAATGAATGCCAATATATATATTTCGATAGTATCTTTTCTTGTATTTTTTCTGTATTGCATTTAAAAACAAAAATTCTTAATAGACTTTAACAAACTAACGACTTAGTGTAAAAGTTTTGGGAAAATACATTATTGATTATTAGCTAGATCATTGGAAACTAGGTAGTTTGCATCGTTTCTCATTTATAAAAATTGCACCATGTGGCATATTATTTTGTTCATTATCCTTATCTTTTATGATAAACTTTAAATTATATTTCTAGGTTCATTGTTAAACTAAAAAAAAGCTACATTGCACATCTTAAACTGTCTTTTGAAATTTTAAATATTAAAATTTGAAAAAAATACTACCTTGTTACATGTATTTATTTTTATGATTAACCACAAGACTGCAAAATGAACTTACATTTTCAGTTGTTATGATATAGATATTGATGATTATAATGTTATGTCTTTAATGTTACGTTACAATGAAAAATTGAGTTATCTCCCTATAGCCACAAACCAAACCTAAGCTAAATTCCTTATATCCATATTAAAAGCGCAAAATCTCTTACAATAGATATTCATAATTTTCCCATGTTATGTAACAACTTAAGCTTGTACTTAGACAACTTACGTAAATATATTTATGTACACTTTTTACATTTTATGTAAAATATGTTGATTTTGCACCTGTTTCCTCTTTCTGACCCTACTGTTATATTATGGTTAAAATAAACCATATAATCTTTCTTCCACAACGTCATTAATTGGTTTCATATTACATGTATCATGAACATTTTTCTAAGATTTCAGTGTCAAGTTTGGCAGTTTTCTTAATCCGATCGCTTATTGTACAACATCTTATACATGTACAATATATAATAGCTTGTTTCCATATTTTCGTTAAATATCGTTTTACAAATAATCTTATGAAGATGAGTTTTAAGCTTGATGTTGGACAACAGTTGTGATCATTCCTGACATAATTTGTATAAAAAAAATATAGTCATTCTAGAGTGTTTCAATATCAATTTTGATGAAAAATTTGAATACCCTTCTCCCTTGCACCATTCTTTTTGACAAAATAGAATACTTATTCAACTATTTTCTTCACGTAAAACCTTTTTTTTCAATATTATAAGAGAAGATAAGTCTTTTTTGTGATAGACTTTCACTGAGGCCAGGGTCTCGCTGCAAAATCAATAACAAAATCGTTCATATCTTTTTACAATATTTAACTCACCATAATGGCCAGATACCGCAACAATGCGTGAAATTGCTTCCCTGATATACTTGAAATGGAACCCAAGGTCCTCAACTCTTTGTGCCGATTCTCTCCAAACTACATCCTCCTGAGGAGCCATACTTTGATCAACATTCTATTAGAAAATTTATTTAATTAATTATTTTTTTGGGGGGGGGGGGGGGGGGGGTGTATGAATTAAACCAAGTATTGAGAAAAAAGGAGGACTTGCCACTTGAACATTCATCCTCGCTACTCCAAGAAAATGCACTATTTTGACGACTTCTGAAAACAAAGATTTTTAAATACATTTTATAAACTGGTGTATGAACCATACTTTTACATGCATTGTGTTGTAATAATTACTTTCTTTATAGCTTTTCTTAATATCAAATAAGTTTGCAATTAATATATTGAGAAGAAAAATATCACATTCCTTTCAGGATGGGTGCCAAGATTGTACAATGATGTTATGCAATCATTTTTTAATTAAGTAATCAAATTGAAGGTAAATATAAGGAAATAATACAACACAGATATGATTTTTTCCTATATAAAAAGAATAAAGAAAACTCACATTGGCGCATTATAAAACTGAATTTGCATGAATTTTTGCTTTGTTATTTACATCAACGCAAGTTTACATTGTCAAAACCTCATCGAAATATCAAATATCAAATATCATTTAATATTTGCTTGATTTAAAAATCTATTTCAAAATATTCCTTATTTATATAAAGATAAGATTGATTGGGCCAGGTTACGTTTTTAGAGGGGCATGCTCACGATTTGAGTTGAATATTTTCGAATTTTAATTTTCAGTTTTTAGCAGGGCTCTGCTGAAAGCAGAGTCCTGGCTGTAGGCAGGCAAATCGCCAATGATACTATAAATCCAACTTCACAACTTAAAAAAAACCCCAAAACACCGAACAGCGTCAAAGTTAAAGTTTCTGTTATACCAAATAGTTAAACAGAGAGCCATGTTTTGTCAAATGTATTGTTTTTTTGTTTGTGAATAAATTTAGCGAGGAGTGTTTTTCCCTTATTAATTACGTGTTTTAAAAACAAGACTATGACACATACAATGCGCTTGAATTTCCATGAACTACTTTACAAAACATTGGTATTCGGCTGCACATCGAAGAAATAAATGCTGAAATTAAAGGCATGAGAGAGAGAGAGAGAGAGAGAGAGAGAGAGAGAGAGAGAGAGAGAGTTTTTACTACACAATAGGCATAAAGACACATAAAAAAAGCCCGGCTTCCAGTACTTCAGTACTCCGATTTAAATTTGAATTTTGCTTCTTTGCTTTTGCTCAACCAAAATTTGAATGTCAGTTGTTGAGAGAAAATAAATATTTTTGGTTGTGTTAAGACGGTTTGTGGTATATTTAAGGTATATTTAAGGTGATAATTTTGGTCGGGGCGTGGTCAAATCTAATAAAGCCCGAAGGGCTTTATGATAGATTTGACCACGCTCTGACCGAAATTATCACCTCATTGTACCCAAAGAATAATTCTTTGTTACTTATATTTATATAATTTTTAGGAATTGGGGCTCAAAATAGTTCGTGCCATGTTTATGTTTACATAATGAGTCCTTTTTAGAAAATACTAGGTTTATAACAAAAATTGAATAAGACAAACATTGGACACTGTTTAATTGTATTCATAGCGCACTTTCGAAGAAATAAATTAACTTAAAACAGAATTTTTGACTAATGTAAACATAAATATTTACATTTTTCAGTGTCTTTGTCTGGGACAACACTACGAATCGATTTTGTATTTACAGTCCAATAAATTCAAATGACGTGTCATCGGGGCCTAAGTGGGGTTTGCATAATTAAAAGAAATGGAAATCACATAAATATGTCAATATTCTAAAATGTGTCTGGTTCACAACTCGACGACTAACCTATCAAATAGGGTTTTAAAAATCAGGTTATTTCAAATTTCAGATTTAAATGCCAGTAGTATGACTTATCTTTGAACGTTTACGTTATTTGACGTATCTACAAAAGGAAAAAAAAGTATCAACTACTGATACCAACTTTTATGCCCATGGGAGGAATTTTCGCGATTTTCGCGAAAGCCTCGTCGTCGCAAATATTTCTCGCGACGAACTAGTCCTCATGTGTCTTTTGTAAACTATTTACCAGATAATGATATCTACTTCAAGTTCGCGAAACTAAGTCACTAGGAACCAGTATATCTCCAGTAAATCGCGAAATATAATCATAATAGCTAAAGGCAGACGAAGTTTTCTGTTCAATAGATGATTACTTTCTCAAATATGAAATTTCAGGAAATTAAACAGTATATTTATAGATTTATATATTTAGAGTTATCTTTCTTTAAACATTTAAAGTTCTTGCGAGTTCATATATGGTCACTTGTTGAAACCAATGCGTTCTAATTTTCCTATGCAATACTTTGAGAGTTTTTTTTAAATGTGAAAAGGGGTTTAAAGGGCTGTCGAAAAACCCTTTCTTTTTGTTGAAGACAAAAACAGATCTAGTTGTTTTTGTTTTCTTGGTCGTATATTATCTATTTTTTTGGAACGTTTACGAAAGGTGGTTGCGTTTTATATTTTTTTAAGCAACCGTTTTCCTTAAAAATATAAAAATATGTGCTATACTCTTACAGTACATTTTGGTTTCGTTCGGATATCTTCACCATAGCCAGGTCAACATCATATTCAGAATTTGAATCGCAGAATATCAAACATGAACAACTTTTTTTGCGAATTCGATACTAGAAACGTATTTATTTTTATTGTTATAGAACATCCTTTACCCCATGCCCCACCCCCTATTCCCCGAAAAAAAAGCTCCCAAGCAAACGATATAACACAATGACAGGTACGTTATTGTCTGAACAATGAAAACAATTAAAAACATTTGGCTACATTTAGTTAATGAAATCAATATGTTTCATATGCATTTGAAACTACATATGCTGATTTGTTGCAAGGAGAGTTTATACTTACAACTGTACGCTTAAAGCCTAATTTAACAATGATTCTTCCTTGCTAGTCGGGCTGAAAAAATAGGAATGGGAAAAACCAAGACAATTATATCAACAAGTCATAGATTACGTTCTATTTTTAAGTCCTTGTAAATTAGTATTGATTTGATTTAAAAATACTTTTGTGTATGAGGAGACATGTTTACAGATATATGTGTTGGGAAAATTGCTAAGGTTTTTGTTGTTAAAGTTATTCTATTGATTGTAGTAACAATTTGCGACTAAATATATATAATGATAATAAATTCTTTCTGTACAATATTTCGTAACAATAAAGCTACTGATGTAGTTGAACTATGAAGTATCATCTATACACGTCAAGTTGTAATTTTTGTTTGCATTATTATAGATGGAATTAATATTTAAAGATCATAATAATCATGAAATTTTAAAATAACTACCAGCAAAAATAGTTTTAAAATATCTACTTTGAAGAGTCAAGGATAGCGGGGTAGTGCCTGGTGACAATTTCCAACATACATCTTGCTTCAACCTTTTTCTCAACAAACGGTTGTAGAGTGGACACCACCGACCCCTTTTAATTTTTTTTTTTTAAATTTTAAGTCTTCAGCTACGCAGTTCTATGTGATAAACAATGGCGTTATTCTGTATTTGTTTACGTATATTGAATACAAAACATGTAAAACCATATATCTTGCTTCAACCTTTTTCTCAACAAATGGTTGTAGAGTGGACATCACCGACCCCTTTTAATTTTTTTTTTTTAGATTTTAAGTCTTCAGCTACGCAGTTCTATGTGATAAATAATGGCGTTTTTCTGTATTTGTTTACGTATATTTAATACAAAACATGTAAAACCATATATTTATTGCTTTTATTATCTTTTGACAACAGTTTTGATCAGTTTTTGGCATAGACAAGTCAGTTCAAGAAATGTTTACACATTGGTAAACATATGTATATGATGGTCGGACATCCCCCTTAAGGCCACTGTGTATAGACAAATATTTTATTTTTTTTTCGTATTGCTTTTGTTTAATTGTACTTTTTTAATGAACGAAGCATGTCAATGCTAATGATATTAACTCTTATATTTATATGTTTGATATTCAGCTTTATTCTTCGTCCCACAACTTTTCGCCATACTTAAAAACTACACTGATCATTTACCAAGGAACAAATGAAGTCGATGTAATATTTAAGAGTCATAGACCACTCCACTCTTTTTAAAAGACACTGACGAAAATAAAACCAAACTACCTTACTACGGACGACTTTGATCCGTTTAAAACATTTTATAAAACCCTTTTCGAATTTTATTCCTTGTTCCCTGACGATATGTAGGAGACACTTCAAAGGTGAAATATGCTGGATTTCTTTCATTTGAGTGGATAAATATAGGTTGACATAGTTAAATTGATAAATGTCGAAAATTTGGCAAAATTGCTGCCACAAAATGTGACAGACTTGGTCCAAACTTTTATTCCACGCAAATCCGTCTACTCATTGTAATAATTTGAAAAAATACATGCCCACAGAACCTCTTCATTATAGAAACTATCAGAACGACAAATGAATCCTCTTTGAAAATGGCAAGGACGAAAATATAAAAACATGTTTATATCTTTTTATTAAATATGTTTTTGTCAATTCTTTTATTTTGCAGAGATGTGCAAATTTTCTGTACAACTCATATTCATTAATTAAAACTTTTTCCAATAAATTATTGAAACTACAAAATTCAGTCAATATCAAATCAATGTTAGTATAAAGAAATGATGAATAAAACTTAAAAATTGTTCATATATATATAACTTATTCAATAAAGTGTCAACTGTGGCCTAATTTTGTCCGAGATGAAATAAAGTAAAAAAAGACCATGTGTATGGTTCACGGTATGGTAATAGCAAGTCATTCCAAGTTGACTCGAATAACATGTTTAACCTCCTCTAGGCAAACTGGACACGCCTTCACAGCAAATGCACAGTCCGAACAGTAGAGAATGTGCCCACACGGATCAAACACCGAAGAGACGTTCTTTTTCATGCATGTTTTACACGTCACTTGATCTCGAAGTTTACAATTTTCTTTAGTTAGAAAATCGATCTCTGTCAAAAATATAACATAGTTTAATCTATTATACTTTTCAACAAAATGTACAGATTCAATGTTTTACAAATGTGTATGCTTACCATTCGGAATGTGCGCCATGCTTCTTAGATGTCGAAATTGAAAATAAACCCCGTTTTCCTCGAAATCTATAAATAACAAACAAGGTTTACCAAATATAACTCTGGGTTTTCTTTTTTTTTTTAAAGATCCCACCTTTAAATCAATAGAAATATTGAGTGCAAATATTAAACTTTGCTTCTAAAGGTACGATCTCTTATGCTGGATTGGTTAGAGGATATAATTTATATATACTTAAATTGAAATCGTTTGGATAATTCAGTCTTGAAATTATATATACACAATATGCTCATGTAATGTTTTTTGCTTACTTAAAGGATTTGGATACTGAAAAAGTTTCGATAAGATAATTATTTTTATATTTGCAAGTTGATTATTCAAACACAATTAGTTAGATATGTTTTTATGTTAAATTTTGAAAATAGCATTTTCTATACATTAGCAAAAACAATATATGGATATGCATATTGACACATACGTCATTGAGATAGGAACATTAATATTATAATAGTGATTTGATGAGAATAATAAACCAATAATTACAGATTCTGTTTCATTGTACGCACTGATCATCTCTTGCTTACCTACTTACTTACTCTTATATACAGCTGCAAACCACAATGACATTCTCAATTTCTCTCCGAATCAAAAGATTTTTTTGTGTAAAGACTAAAACATACGTTTCATAATTGGTATTTTTTTTCTGAGCAGAATTTACACAGTATTTACATTTTTAATTTTATACCACGTTTATACAGCCAAATTCTGTTTAATTTTTAGTCATATTATATAATGATGTTGTTCATTGAAGATGGTGATTTATTTAAGATTTAAGATTATTTTTCGGTGAATTTGATAAGTTTAATGTTTCCTCTTTCTTCTTTTTTGGAAAGTCAAAGAATGGTTTAGATTATTTAATGTGACATACGGCCCTTGTTACAGTTGCAAGAAATGACAAGGCAAGCTAACAAATTGATCGATTTAGGAAAACGAACATTCTGACAGAAATAAAATCAATGCTAAGTAGAAAAACACCCCTTCTTTGTTTTCTATAATCTCATCTACTTCCAAACATTGGATGTGTAATGGGGTTGAATGGTTGAACGGTCAACAAAGGACCATCAGATTTAATGTGGCTCAATGTGGCTTTAAACTTGACAATTAGATATATCATTGGTGTATTATCAATTTACAATTGTTACTTTATCAATTAACAATTGTTACTTACATTCTTACTTCGACTCGATTTATCCCAGTGAACTTGAAATAAAAATACCACAGAATCTGAGTCATCTGTTTCATATTTAGATATTTTACTAGAAAAAGACATTGATGGTAACCTAACAACAAAACTTCATGATACACGTGATGACTTCAATTTTTCTATAGTCAACTTTCCTTACTTATGTAGCAATATACCTTAATCACCTGCATATGGAGATTTGGTCTCTCAATTGATTTTATCCGCAAGGACATGCTCTACGTATGAACCATTTCTAAAACGAGACAAGCTACTGATAAATAAGTTGATAAAACAAGATTATTAACAGTCTCGTCTGAAGTCATTTTTTTGTGTAAATTCTATGGTCGATACAACGACTTTACTTCTAATTTGAATAATTCTATATATTTTTGTCTCAAAAACATATATATATATATATATATATATAGTCTAAATTGACCATGACTAATAATCCCTATACCTATTTGTCAGCATTATTTCAACAAAATGTGTTCATTGCACATGAAGAATCCGTTTTTCAGTAATTGCAATACTTTAATTTGATTTGATTATACAATGATATTGAAGATTTCTGTTTTAACCTCCCAGTGATTTGAGACATACAATGCACATGCTCTGTTTTACATGTTCTTCAACTCGCCAAAAATTAAAATACAAACAAGACTCATATAGTTGTTCAGGCTTTATACACAAGAAAGATTAATGAAAAATAGCATATTAAAATTGAAGTCAAACAAAAGTATTCTGTAAAGTATTATACTAAATCAAGTCAAACAATATTCTCTATAGCATATCAAACACTGGTAAAGAAGTTAAAATTCTAGCATTTTCGATTGAAATACAAAAGATTAGTAACAACTCCATACAACTGCTTCCAAAGAATACATTGATTTAAAAAAAATGTATTGATCCACATTCATGAATGGAAAAGGCACACACTTCAAACAATTCTAAATATAAATGATACATGCAAGCAATAAATTAACGAATTTCCACAAAGTATTTTTAAAAACAAAAAAAATTATTAAAAAATAATAAATCTAAATCATGCACAACAAGTTCACACATAAAAGGAATCTGTTTCAGTAGTGTATAGTATATGTGTTTCCTAATAATAGTTATACAACTCTTAAAATATTTGACATTAATCTATCTTGGTACCGTGCAAAATGATTTGGTCCAAGATAAGCTATATAACTTAATCATGTTTCGGATTCTGACTAAGATTGATTTATTTTTATATAGGGGAAACGCAGTTTTTGTTTCATTGTAAACTCATACAATGTAATAATCTACGACAACGACAGACAGACACTCCATCCCGATAAACAGGCTAAGTATACAGTAGCGTACTCATGGATACACCATGATGTACCCGTTAGTATACAGGATACTTCTCGTAAACCCATGCAACAGGTAGAACAGGGATTAAAACGTCTGCATCCAGGATTGCACTGTCCTTTCTGATAAAATTCATTTCAACAAATAAACTATACAACATGACAATAGTTGTATAGTTTATTTGTTAAAACAAATTATATTAGAAAGGACAGTACCAAGATTAACATTGCAAAACCATGCCTACCTTGTAACATGTATCAATGCAAAGCATCAATCTGCTTTACATTTAAGCTATCGCGATTGTAAGCTCCAATTCAAGTAAACAAGCATGGAAGTATTAAGCCAAAATGTCAGTCATTTTCTTTACCATTGCGTGACGATCCATTAATACTAAATGCGTGATGCCATGAATTGGTCCAAGTATCATTTTTTTCGGAAATGTAAGTTCTTGTCGCTGAAGGTTTCCCTATTACCAACACTGCAAAGGAATGAATAACCAAGAGTGTTGTCCTCAATTTTCTTCACTTATATACACGCTTTTTCATACAGATTTAATTCATCTTTTTTCATTATTTAATTATCTCCCTTATTTATGTTCATTAGAATGTTTTCTTTTATAAGTTGTGCTAAGTTTCTGTATCAACGATCAATACACATATCTGTCAATTGAAATCGAGGAAAGAGGCATACCTTTCAAAATTTCAAATGCAATATGGTGATTTACATTAATCGTTTTTTTCCGTTAATTTTTAGATCATTGAATAAATGATTGTGTTGTTTAGATGATTAGATGACTTTAAAGGAGTTTCTATTTAAAAAAAAACCCCCAGCTACCCCGTGATAGGTTTATATCGGGTGTTGGGGGATGTTGGGGGGGGGGGGGTCGCTGTCCTCAAGCACCTGTGATAAACCTAAGATTTCTTCATTTCACATGGAAAAATTACAGGGAGGAAAACAGGTTTCTTACGGAGATTTATGATAAAAATAGTGTTATGTTTTTCCATTCGGAAATATCTTGCAGCAGCTCGTATATTTTTAACATTATCATCCGGGAATTTTCATATCATTTGTAATGCAAAATCTCCATATACTTTTTATTTTTGCCACTTTCCTTCAACCTGACAAGAAAGAGGGGGCTTTTTAAATAAAAAATCTTGAGATTTGTTCATTCTAGGCAATAAATATTGATATTTCTAATAAATATCCAATTTAATCACATGTTTATCTCAATATGCGTTGGATATCACTCATGGGATAAATTTTTGATATTCCACTGTGTGTTCTTACGCCAGGTGACGTCATAATTAAACATTACGAAGGTTTAGGCTGTTGATTGACGTAGGATGAAAAATTAAAAAATGAATTCAGTTGAAGTGTGGAGTTGTAAATGTAAAAAATTTAATGCTGTTTTAATTTTTTTCATGAATTGATACAAGTATATTCGAAAATAAAATGTTCGCTTGTTAATCTTCAAGGAACTTTTTTCAGTGCGTAAAGTTGTTGACGTCTTGCAGTAAATGTGTTGTGAGGCTCACAATTATAATTTTTACAGAAAGGATTGAGATTTAATAAAAGACATGGTAAAACATGTGATAAAAAGAATCTCTCATGGTTTGCGATGGTATATGATTTTTATCCAACTCGTTGTGTGTTTTCTATCCCCTCGCCAAGGCTCGGGGATAGAAAACACACAACTCATTGGATAAAAATCATATACCATCGCAAACCATGAGAGATCCCATATATAAAGAAACGTTCTGCATTTATATACATTTTTGGACTGAATATGATCAGTCATTATCTTTTCGAAATGGGAAGTGAAAATTTTTAGAATCTAAACAATTGTATGAAAATAAATGTTAAAAATGCAAACTTACAATTTCTACT
>WFKH01011925.1:11493457-11508600 GCA_016163765.1 Magallana hongkongensis | reverse complement strand
CCAGAAAACATAGGTAATTTGTCAGTAATTGACTTAGTTTGTAGCATTGCCTGTTACATTAAAAGTTTTAAATTTATCAATTTAAACTTAACTATAACAGTTTATTAAGTTTAAATTGATAAATTTAAAACTTTTATTGTAACACGTTGATAAGAGATTGTTAAGTCTATGAAATCTGAGAGTCACAGCGGGAAGCCCAGCTGGAGCTATCAGTAGTGTGGGGCAGTCAGAGATCACTTTAGCCAGGCCGGGCCATGAAGTAGTGAGGTTTAACGCTATGTACAACATTACTAAAACAAGTATTTTGTGAAGACAACATTTTGACTATATTCTCTTTAAAAAAAAACTGTCAAAACTTGGATATGGCATTTTCTAAAAAAAACCAAAAAAAAAAAAACCACCAAAAAAAACCCAACAAAAACCAACACCATGACTTTCTGCAGCTCTTTCATTCTGGATGCCTGAGACATGATCAGAAACTCTTAAGCAGATTTTACCGAAGAATTAATTGTTCATGAATATTTAATAAAGGTAAGAAAATGTCAGTCAAACTTGTGCAATACATTTTGAATTTGAGCATTATATTAAATATATACATATACATATACAACGTATATAGTTTTAATATCTCGATTTCAATTCACATCAATTAAAGCAATGCTTCTGCATTTATTCTTATTTTTGCCTGGATAAAGCAATACACTAAGTAGTTTTATTTTATATTGTTCGATTTATTTTTAAAAGAATATTAATAATGAAAGGCAATTTCTTTTTCCCCCCTAATTCACTAAAATAGAAAAATGTTGCAGACTGCCAGGGTCAAGGAGACGAAAAACGCGCAAGCTAAAGAGAGAGGAAGAATCGAGACTGAGTCATTCACCGCATTATCTACAGTTACTGTGTTATTAGTTATATATTAATAAAATAAATTTTATTCGGTAAAAAAGGTTTTGTTTTAAATTTGGAGCATTAGCTTGCTTTTATCACGTGAGAAAAAAAATCACATTTGAATTTTTATTTCTTCTTCAAACCTTGATTTTCACATGTGAATTTTTAAAAATCTAGTTTCAGGTGTGAGTCTTACCTAATTTGCATGTTAAAGGGGCATGATCACGATTTTGGTTAAATCTTATTTTCCTTTTATTATTGTTTATAATGTTTTGATAATACACTTTTTAATAATCAACAAAAAAGTGAGTGTCAGTCGTAGAGCTAAAGGCAAGATACAGAGCTTAATATGTTATACGGTGCTACCGTTGTGGCGAGCGCAGCAAGAATTACACATACATGTACCTTGCATCATTATCAATTTAGTAATATTTTGACAGTTATCAACTAACATAAAAAATGGCATATTGAGCATTGCAGTTCTCGAGAAGATGATCAGACTTAAACAACTGTTTATTTATGGATTATAAACCTACATCAAACTTCGAACCCCTTGTGAGGTCCAAGAATTGTCCAGGGGCCAGAGACTAAACAATCTTAACGAATAAACAATATGTTTAAATGTTTGCATATAAGTAAAACCATATATAATAACATTTGAGTTTTTGTGAATAATTTAAATGTTTTCCTTTGTAAAATTGGAACCCCCCCCCCCCCTCCCAATGTGGCCAAACCCTACTCCTGAAGAATATGATTTTGACAAATTTTAATCTTCACTATCTGAACTGACTAAAGTTAGAGCTTTTCGAGACAATTTGTGTTTTAGAAGATTTTTCCCTATATATTCCTATGTAAAAATTTATCACCCCCCTCCAATTGTGGCCCCATCCTACCCCCGAGATCATGATTTAAACAAACTTGAATCTTCCCTACCTGAGGATCCTTCCACACAAGTTGCAGCTTTTCTGCCCAATCGGTTTCTGAGAAGATGAGAAGATTTTTGCATATTTTTCTTTATATAATCAAATGTGAATCCCCAAGGATCATGATTTGAGAAGACTTGAATATAAACTACCTGAGGATGCTTCCACACAAGTTACAGCTTTCCTGGCTGATCGGTTTCAGAGAAGACGATTTTTAAAGATTTACTCTAAATATTCCTATGTCAAAATTCAACAACCCCCCCCCCCCTTATTTTGGCCCCCCCCCACCCCCAGAGATCATGATTTGACCAAACTTGAGTCTAAACTACCTGAGGATGCTTCTACACAAGTTTCAGCTTTCCTGGCTGATCAGTTTCAGAGAAGAAGATTTTAAAAGATTTTTCTCTTTATATTCCTATGCAAAAATTCAACCCATTCCCCCCTTGTGGCCCCACCTACCTCTAAGGATCAAGATTTGAACAAACTTAAATCTACACTACCTGAGGATGCTTCCACACAAATTTCAGCTTTCCTGGCTGATCAGTTTTAGAGAAGAAGACTTTTCTTTTTACGGAACTTTTTTCAAAATATATATTTTAATGAATTTTACCAAAAATACGCCAATCGTGATCCTAAAAAGGCCGGTCCTTTGGGTAATTTTATTTTCTATTGATTAAGGGCCTTAAGGGGGTAAACATTATCACTATTTCAGAGAATTCTGTAGGTAAATAAAATTATAAGAGATTAAATTCTCTTTGAAAATTTGTTTCATTTTATCTCATCTTAAACAAATTTATCTATTTTTTAATAAATAAGCATGTGTAACATTAAAGTATTTGTTTTAAAAAAAAAAATCGTTCATTTTACACAGGATGACAGTCAAAAATGATTTTCTGAAAGTCAAATTTCAGGCTTAGGCCAATATTCTTAATGTATGAAAAAAGCACCATTTTCCGTAATTGGTTCTATATTTTTCAACGGCCCTAGCTATTATAATACCGATGGACCAGTTAACTGGGTTAAATTTGATAAAGATATATCCACAAATACATGTTTGAAAAATTTGAAAAAATTCTGTAGGTATTTTATTTATGTAGTGGGGTATGGATCATTACCTTAAAACACAGGGAATTCGCGGTGAATATTTTTTTTACCTCGACATCCTTGATAACTTTGAGTGGTCCATGATACGGGCAGTCCCCCTCGTGCTCCTTGTTGCATTCTTCACAGTCTGGTTGATGGCAAAAATTTAAGTTGATAAGAATGGTGTAATGTAAGATTATTTGACAATGAATTAATTTTAATACATCAACATTATTATTAATTGCGTTTTATCGTGTCTTTTCCGATACGGCTATGGTAAATTCTAACAGCCGCGATAAGCAAACCAAATACACACCGCCGGTGAAGACACTGTATATTGGTCAACTCATTTTCTTAGGCGTAGTTATACCAGGATGCCGTTGTTCCAGTTTGGAAAATTGAGATTTCATGAGTGAAGGATCACTTACCTGTGTCAACTAACTTACAAATTTCTGAACGGCTCTGTGTGAATTAGCCGCCGCATATCTAATAGCTTTGGGATGAGCTAAATTTTAAACAGAAAACAAAACAACAAAGTCGAGGCGGGGGCACAGGTTAAGCAACTCATAAAATCTTAATTTGGTTCCAAAGTGGAACATTTTATTTCGTTCCTGTCACTTACCTGGGTCAACTAATATATGATTTACTAGATTACATCACAACCTCTTACAAGGAGGTAAGTGTGGTCTTGCTTCTGTAACAACCAGAGGAAATACCACAGAAAAAATACAGCTACACTCATCAGGAAATGGCACATATAGAACAACCAAAGTAACACAAAAAATAACAGGAATCATACTGGATAAAGACAACGAGACCATAAATTACTTGGTTTTACTTCGGACTGAAATGTCACACTTTCATTGGTTTAAACTTGGCACGTGACTGCCTCATATATTTCTATGTAGGTTCAATGAGAATTAGGCAATATGGCCGTCATTGGCCGCCGTTTCATCTCAACATTTCATATTATTTAACACAGAAACCGCATGTCGTAAGTTCTAAAAATATTTGGAGTAGTTGCTCTTTGAAATTCTTTGAAATTAGAGTAGTTGCCCTTTGAAAATTGACGTCACATTGTTGTGTCTGGAGTAGAACAAAATGACAGTGTCAAGATTTGCTTAAATCTCTGTAGAGGAAAGGGAGAAAAATGTATAAAATTGAATAGCAACAAAACATTGTAAGTAAACATGAGTGAAGCGAAGATTTTTAAAGAGAATTTGAAAAGTGAGATTGATTATTTTAAGAGTTTAAGGAGGTTGGCACCTGAGATAATAGTAATGTCAATCATTCGAAAACCACTTGGATATAAAGATGGGAACCTAAAATGTTCATTTATTTTATTTGTGACCCATGTCACATGCCATTTTTTGGAAATATATGGCCCCAAACAGAAATGATAATTTTCCTGAAATTTTGCTAAAATTTGACATGGAAATTGATAATTTGAAGAAATCAAACAGATATTTATAGTTTGAACTATTATTTAGTTATGATTTTAATACAGTATGAAGTTGAACACCTGTAGTGACTAAAAAAGTTAAATCTAAATCAAAGTTGTAAAATTCTTGCTTTACTGGAGGCTTCAAAGGCCAGTACATAATGAACACAACAACAGATGTTACAAAATTTTGGAGTAATCAAATTATAACGCGAATAAAAAGAATTATAGTAATGTCATCTTTCCAAAACTTTGCATACAAATAGACACACATTTAATGTCTCATTTAAAAGTAAAACAAAGTGGGGTCACATCTCAAAAATTTGAGATATAGCATGAAATAAGCTAATTTTAGACCAAAATTGGAGTAAATTTTTTCTTAACTTCTATGAAATATAAGCTAAATATGCCAAAATATATCGATAGAAATATCAAAATATTGTTTAAATATCTTTTATAGAACATCATGAATATATCGTTATACACAAACTATCTAGAAGTTTGGTCTGCGCTGAAAATTAGGAAGCTTAAGTAACAGTACTCTAAAACTAGTGAGTTATGAAAATCGTTCATTTCCTTCTTGAAAACCTTCCGCCACAAAATGTAGTCCCTTACTAAACTCTGTAAAAATGTAATTTTTTAAAAACAATTTTATTTAATAAAGTTAATTTGGCATTGTAAACTATAAATATATTACTAGAATTAATATGTGATGCAGAATTTTCAGACTAGAGGTGATCCAAAATGGCTACCCAAAACCTAAGGAGCGAACCTCTTTAAATGAGTTAAATTGGACGACATATTAGGCATCTTGTACATGGCTTTGAGTAGATCATCGCCTCGCCATCTATGAGATTGATTAACCCAATATATTTCTGTAGTCAGTCAGTAATAAACCTAATAAGTAGTTTCCGAGATAGCTCTTCCAAAACTTGAACTCTCTTTAACAAGGTATTTGAAAAAAGAAGACATGAACATTGACTTAGAACACCGATCTGCGGCCATTAGAATATTTTTCAACGTTGTATGTGTGCCCGAGATGTTGAAACTGCTCGAATAGAATGGACTTTAACATTGTCAAAATTTGAGGAACAAATCTGTATGATTTTGGGATTCCAATGAGAAATAGTCTGAGGGGATGGTTTTCTAAAAGGTTTTACTAATGTAATTAAGAAACCAGTAATGTCCTCTCTAAGCTCAACTGTATGATTAAGGTAACCATAAAGAGCTCTATAAATATCTCGCTTTTTGTCATCTTAACTTCGTAGGATAAAACCAAATGCCCAAAAAGGGGTTCGGCATATCCGTAAACCCCTCTACAGGACATTGGCAGACTGTTTATCTACAGTGCTTGAGGGTCTGCTATCAATGAGCCATCATTAGTTTGTGATTTTCTGCAGATACAGACAGATCTTTGTAGTAAATTGTGAAAGTCATAAACAGACGAATTAGAATTAGCTGGTCTAGTGACCATTCTGTGTGTCTGATTCTCGTCATGGGAAGTACATCTGCTATCTTGTTGTTCACTCCCGCTGTATGAGTGGCTGATACATGTAGCCGAATGTTCTGACTAATACACACATTTTCCACATTTTAAAAGTCCAAATACACAATGTCGGTGAATAAGTTCTCCTTTGTTTCATGATGTAATGTACTACTGTGCTGTTGTCGGTACAAATCATTACATGAAGTCACTTTAACGTTTGACAAAATGCACACTGCTAACAGATTTATGTGAAATGTCACTTGCAACTGAAAAACTTTGGACCTTATGGATGACCCAAGCCCTCCAATTTGGCATCTTTTGTTAATGTCCAGGATAGACAACGGTTTTTCAATGTCATCTCTTTCTAACGATGGACTTTCTGCAATCACTTGCAAATTAGGCGTTTAATGGGAATGATTTCATTGTAAACCATGCCATTGATGCCCGCTTCCAGAATGCCAGAAGGTAAAGCTGAATTAACTTTAATAAAAGACGAACATGTGGAACCATTTTCAATGATGCGACCTTAAGTCTCAACAAACAAAGAAACTGCAAAGCAGTCTGTGCATGGGTGTGCTAAAACTCCACTTTACTTCCTCCAAAGTAGATATGCATTTGGTCTCGAGAAGACTGACAATTCATTCTGACAGAACCCTATCTGCTCCCAGACACTCCAGACGTTGGAACTAAAAAAAATAGTTCTCTGTGTTGACTAGGAACTCTATCTCTTTTGTAAATTTCAATACAGTTCACAGATATTCCTCCAAAATCTTCAAATGAGAACATTTTATTAGCCAGTCTTTTAAGTACTGGTAAATGTCAATGCCCTGAATTCTCAAGTGTGTCCCTATCAGACACTGTTTTGGTGAAAGTTCTCAGAGCAGATGATAGACCAAACGGAAGAATATTGTACTGATATTGTCTTCCTGCTACAAAAACGCGGAGACACTTCCGATGCTGAGGTGCGATTATCACATGGAAGTATGCGTCCTACAAGCCTTACTAAGACCCAATCGCTTCATCTTAGTCCTTAAACCTTTATTATAGATGTAAAGGTCTCATTCTTAAATTTTTTCTAAAGAAAAACCGATTTGGAATTGGACGTAATTCGCCCGACTTTTTAGGGGTCAGAAAAAATGTACTGTCAAAAACAAGTGATCTTCTCGGTCTGCAACATGTTTTACTTCATTTTTTTTCCAGCAACAAATCTGTTTCTCTAAGTAGAATTTGTTTGGCATGTCATGGGAATAATAGTCTTTAGAATTCTTGTTTGGGGAGGAAATCTTTGAATTCAAAAATAACCTATTTCATTTGTATATAGATAATTAAACGTCGCATTCTATGTCAATTTCTTGTGGTAATTCTGAATCCCCCCAACTGGTTCCTTCACATTCACGGGGTGAATGACCGAATCATTGGTATTGGTAATACCTTCATTCAGTACGAAAGGTATTGTGTTTGAATTCTCTTCATCGTCTATCTTTATGGGGAAACTGAGGACGAGATTCGTTTAATTGATTCTTTCCTGCTCTTGAAGCAGGTTCAAATGAAACCTGTCAAAAACGGTCTCTTATTTGCATAGCTTGGTTTAGGCTTGACAGAGTAGGCTTGACAAAAGCACTTGACACTTTATTAAGTTGTCTATCATAATCTCTATCAAACTCATCCAAAATATTTTCAATGTCATCTGGAAACAACTCTGACCCATTAACACTCATATTCAAATTTGTGACTTTTTGCTTTACCACATGTTTGAGTCCTAGTTCCTGTAGGATGATTCTTCTCTGATTGGTGTTATTTATGACGTAGGTTCTGCACAGCTGATGGAATACAACACCCAATGGTGTAAGTCCATTTCGTCATTCAAAATTCAACTAAGATTGCTCGATAACCACTGGGCATAAGCTGTGTACCGTAAGCCTATTTTAATGCCCCAGTCTATGTGATAAGTGTTAGATTCAATAGCCTTGAGCACTTGGTTATAAATTTTGGTTGAAGGCTTTTCGAAGCATTCTTTTCGTATTAAAGCCAGATAAGACAGCAAAGAAAATTGCATTTATGTGTCTTGAAATACTTAAAGTGCTCAAAGGCAACCTGCAAAGACCTTAGGTCATGTTTTAGTAAAAAGACGCTCTTTCAAAGGAGACTTACTAAAAAGTATATCATCACCAATCTCATTAAAATCAGATCCTCGATCCGCTCCGTGTTTTTCTATTGTCGCTAGTCACGAGGATCTGAAGAAACCCCGCTTGAGGCCACCATACTTTTTGTTGCATAGACGATTGTTTTTGACCAGCTGTTTGTTTATCTGAGTAAAGGGAGAGTGAGGTCCCTGCAAATCCTTTAGTCATAATATTAATCTGAACTGGCATACTATGTAAATTAACCAAATATCTATTTTCCTTATATTCTCCATCCTTCTCCAACGCTACACAACCATATTTCGGAATCTTCATAATCTTTGTTCATCAGAATTTTCCCTACATTTTGTTGAGAAAAAGGGGAAGCTTCAAGCAGGGGTGGCTCGCTTGTTGAGCGGTTAGAAAAATGTAGGCTGAATCGTTTCCCAGTTTCTAGAGCGGCTATAGTTTATCTTCTTTGGATAATGCAGAAGAACTGTATAAGGGTGTCTGAGGTCCTTTATTTTGTACGTCTAAGGACTGCAATTTTGCTCCTTTAAATTAGGAACTTATTTCTTACGGCCTCAGCAAGTTGTTATTATAACCTCAGGAATTACAGGATTGTCCCTACCTGCTGATACATGTAATGGCCTCGTTGAGATAGCGTAGGGTTTATCACTGAGCACGTTGTCGTTGTCAGCCATATGATGACCGATATAAAAATTACCGCTTTACTAAACGTTATTTACGCCAACTTAAACATGAATAATCACAGCAACACGTCAATTTTTACTCATTTAACAGGACTGTCTACCACAAAAAAAACCCCGATTCTACGGTAGTAATTAAAGCACGAGGCAACCATTATCGCGCCGAAATAAAGACTGGAGTAACTCTCGCGAGAGTTGGGGGAAGTTACGGGGAAGGTCTCAATGGTAGCGAAATTATCTCAAAGTTTTAAAATTTTCGGCGGCCATTTCAACCCGAGCTGGAAATAAATAAATCATAGAAGTTGATGGACACAGGTAATTAACAAGGAACGGTATAAAATGTACAATACCCTCATATCATTAGGACCAGGAGTATATCCATTAGTAATGTTAATAAAGCAAGTAGAGTATTGAATAAGTCTGCTTTACTTACGGGGTATTATGTCGGATTGAATAATTTACTTACATATAAAATCGTCGTCATCTGGCACTTCTACATCCATGTAGTTCAGTCTTTGTTGAATCCGAAGGGGATAAATTCTTTGCTCTTTTTTCTGAGATTCCTTAGCCCCTTTACCTGCCTTAATAATGAAACGTCAACTTCAATTTGATTTTAGAATTGAAAATTAAACAAGAGGCCATTGGGCTACATCGGTCACCAGAGCAGTAATAGCCATTATGGAGTTAAATACAAAATATCTGGACAATGTAGTATAATAGACCTGTATAAAAAGAAATTATCCTTTAAATATACTTATGTTAAACACTGAACCCCTTTTGTAGGATGATTTCATAGTCATATCACATATTGTGTATTAGATTACTCAAGAAAATCTTAAACAAATATCTATAACCAACATCAAACTTTGAGCCCCTGGTGGGGTCCAAAAATTGTCCAGGGGCCACAGCCTAAGCAATTAAGAATCAAAAATATCTCAAGATGCTCGGTTATAAGAAACACCATGTATTGAAACGTTTTAGATTTTCCACACAAGTTACAACTTTCTTTTTGGCCAATTGGTTTTAGCTTACCTGAAAAATTTGATACCTTTCGAGACAGTCCCTAAGAAAATCGCTATGGAAAATTATTTTTTTTATCTAAAAATAATTGATATAGAAGGCAAACTTCGTGCAAGATATTTCATCGAGGGTAGAAATTGTTAAACTCGGCCTCGTTAATATCCTACGAATCAATTTATATATATATGTATGAATTGCACCAAATACACAAAAGCATGGTAAGTAATACCTTCGCAATAAACGAATACCTTAAGAGTGACACGTGGCTCTTTTTCGGTTGATTGCTTTACTGGGATAGAAAACCTGACAGTCTGTTTCTTTTCTGTAAAAAAAATTAAAATAACTTAAAAAACTGTTCCTTACTTATGAGTTTTCTTAGTTACGTTAATTTTATCTACAGGAATGTGCAACACGTACATGTAAACCATTGTATGAACAGTGATTATATCGTACCAAACGTCGTAGTCTCAAATTTTATGAATACATGTCTAAATGCCCGACTTTCTTCTCTTAACATCAATTTAAAATTTAGACATGTACTAAATACTGACGTCTTTTTATCAGTCTGTGTCATTTTACTCATATACAAGCCACACAGAACAACTAAGTAATTTTTTAGTTTTAATTTCTCATAAAAAGAGCCATTAACTTTCACCACTTTTACCAATCATTAAGCGGCGAGTAATTTGTGGTGATTCTTTATCTATAATACATTGAATTGTTCGCTGACATACCCCTGGTTGATTTATATGGTGTCCATTCCTCATCACTATCAGAGTCCATTTTCTTTGGTTTTCTTTTAATCCTTGATTTTGGTCCTTTCATGAAATCTGGTAAAACTGCAGGTAAACCTGTGGTCAATGCATTTTGTTAATTACAGGTTCATTCCTTTTTTTTTTTTAAATGTAAACAAGAGGTCCATGGGCCACATTGCTCGCCTGAAGAAAAATAGTCATAATTCTAATCATGCATGTGTATCAACTTCATGGTATCAGATCAGACAAAAATATATTGCCGATTTAGTAGAGTTTATCTTGTTTAAAAATATCTTTAAACTTTTATGCACAATCATATTTCTTTGTTAAACAAAAATTACTCTCCCTCCTACCCTTGTGGCCCCACTTTACCCCCGGTAATCATGATTTGAACAAACTGTAGTCAACACTAATTGAAGATTCTTTTAGCAAACTTTCAGCGTTTCACTCTGTAAAATTAACCCCTACCCTTTGTGGCCTTTCCCTACCTCTATGGATCATGATTTAAACAAACTACACAAGTATGCTCCAACATAAGTTTTTAGCTTTTCTGGCCAAACTGTTTTATGAGAAGATTTTTTTTTAAAATGACAACAAATTTTCAATAATTCTTAAATTTTATCTACCCTTGAAAAAGTGCATGGCCCTTTATTTTAACAAACTTGTATATCCTTCCCTTAAAACTGGTTTGTACTGAGTTTGGTTAAACTTGGTCCAGTGGTCTGCAGAAGTCAAAAATGTGAAAAGTTTACAGAAGGACGGACGGATTGTGACGGACACCGGACAAAAAGTTATCAGAAGAGCCAACTTGAACCAGTAACAGTTATCTATTAAATTACCCCCATAGTGTCGTTAATTACACAATATAGCAATTTGCCTTCCATTTTGTATTGACAATTAAAGTAGGCAACAATTAGAACCATTTTAACAAGACCTTGGACTTTCAGTAGGGCGTAGCTATCTATTTCTTGCGTCAAAACAAGTTAAAAATGACGCGGTTTCAAGCGAAATATACACTGATTGCGTAGTCTTAGCTCCAAAGCCAGACAAATCGTGTTGATTTCAAAGAGCCATGGCTGAGTGGCTAGCAATGAAATAGACAGGCCTACGCACATTGCTGTTTGACACAACTACCCAAAGTCCAAGCTCTTGTTAAAATGGTTCTAACTTGAAGAATTTACGGCCACATTAATGGTTTGTCCAAGAAACTCTGATATATGTTTTTGTTTACTAGTAACACGTAGGATATACAATGTTATTTTATATGTATACATGCATAGTATGTCGAAAATAGAAATCTGTTACAACAGGGTTTTTTTAAAATTGTAATGGCAAAATATGATCTAAAGTTGATTTTTTTTTCCTAAACCCAGCTTGGTTTTCATTAATAATATTTGTTTAAGTAGAGTACGACGATATGACGATCGACGATATCATTTATAAATAAGCATTGAATGCTTCAATATGTTTATCATAAAATATTAATAATTATAACTTATAAAAAAATTCGAAATTTCCGATTGATGCTAAAACTTTTTTCTACAATTGACAGCTTCTGTTAATAACCAGACTTGTTTTTACCTGTAATGTGCCTCAACTTATAAATCATCTACTTGTAAGTATAATTGGGACCCCGCCTACAGTTTGTGAATACCACATACCAACGGCCACCATGATCTCGTAGTTCTTCCTCATATTCATGTATCTCTTTATTTCATAGTCCGAGAGCTTTGCAAGCTCTGCCTTGGAAAAGAACTCTGCAATGCTGAATTCTTTTGTTTCAAGCGCATGCATCGTGTCGTCACTTGGAAACTTGGATTTCTACAAGAATAGATCGGTACATACACATGTATATCCATCTTCAACCAGCGGAAGTGATGTTTTATCGCCAGAAAGATAACTCGTAACATTAATTTCAAATTTCAAATTTCCCTTTTATGTCTTGCGATAAAACCTCACTTCCGTTGGCTGAAGATGGATCGGCTCAAAACTTGCAACTTGTCGGTGAACCGATTGACCAAATTTACCCAATAAATGTATTTACATGGGCATGACATGCAGATATTCAGTGAAGGAAATATCTACGACATGGGGTCACCGTTTTTACCGATAGATGTAGTTTGACAGCACATTCAACAAATATTCTTTGGCAGTACCTCTCGGCTGGCAGACGAAGTTATCAACCTTGTTGTATCATATATATAGAGGGGAGCGATTTTTTTCAAAATGTTTGTTTTAAGTAATTTTGTGCAATGATCGTATACATTAGATTATAAATATGTCATATAAAGATAATTTAAAGAAAAAAAATGAGTCAAGTCCCGGGGGTCTCAATACTTGGGGGTGGGGGGTTGGAGGGGGGGGGGGGGGTCGGTCCTGTCCTCAAGCACCTGTGCTTAAAGTCTGTCGCAAGTTGTTTTCGTCACATTTGGACGATAAATAAAAAAAAAATAATAAAAATACATATAATCATTTATTACGGGAAATGTTGACATCTTTTTTCCATTCGGAAGACAGTCACTCGGAATACTTGCACAATTTTTCAACGTTATCATTCGGAAGCTATTCGATATTCGATGCAAAACACAGGTAGAATCCTTTATTTTTAGCCATGTATTGAAACCTGATAAGCTAGAGGAGACGTTTCGATCAAAAGAGAAATCTTGGATTTGAATGAACATCGGTTGAACCCTGAAGTATTTATGATTTACTGGCACTGTACCAGTTATCGGCTAAAATTTAACGTTTTCTTTTCGTATGGGAATAAAACTTGACACACTTTAAATGGTGAACTCCTTATTTATCAATCTGTTAAATTATATCATTATTTAGAACCCAAAACATCTTGTTTGTATGCTCTTTAGCACGCCCTGAATTTATGGAGTTTTTACAATTAACTGTACCAGTTATCGGCTTCGTGATAATAACATATAGTAAAATCCCTGTACATTTTGATTTTCTACTCTGCAAAATGTAATTTGAATTATGCCCCTTGTGGGGTCAGACTAAAGTCTTACGGGTTATGATACAAATACAAAACTCATAAAATGATTCGTTTGTTATCATACGCGGTAATACACAAAATCGTAGACTATTCAACTACATAATTGTGCAATCAGGCGTTCAACTGCGCTATGAATCTCTCGGAATTTAGTGAATTCCTTTTGTTTATACATGTTATATGTATTGATATTATATGTCAAATCAAAGAAGGGATATAATAACGTATCACAAAGAGGTTAATATTATATTTTTAACTTATTACGTCACTTCCCCCACTGCTGAAAGTGCAAAGATGTAAATCAGCGGTAAACAATAATCGTTTAAGCTCATGTTTAAAACATATTCAAGAAAGTTTTCAAACAAACTTGCTCTTCTTTGTTCGAAACAGACGACTGAATTAAAAAAAATCTCAGATTGTCGCGTGCTATAAATCAGAACTCTCAGTTTAGCCGATAACTGGTACAGTACCAGTAATATAAAATAATTAACGTTGTATAAGACAAAATGTGAATCGAGGATATCATGGGGCAGAGTAATTCGAACGCAAACTTTTCTATGGTATTTATTTTGATATTTTAGCCACAGATAATTAAAAGCAATAACTTGGGACAGTTTATCGGTCGAATCCCACCAAATTTGTATAACGTTTCATCGTTTACAAAAATAAATACAAACGTCGGTGGGGCAAACGGTTTTAGCATACTGTATACTCATGTGTGCCCCCCCCCCCCCTTCCACGGAAAACAATTGATCCTTTGTGACGTGATTGAATCATTGCATATATAAAGAAACTACAATCGGACCATACAGCTTTAAAGAAACATTTGTGGTAAAAAAAACCCGACTGTTAAAATTATATACATTCTTAACAATATGTACATAACTTATTATATAGGCATAACGTATTTATTCGAAAAACAATAAACTTACTTTGAAATTATGCGTCGCCATTTTCAATCCAATCAATGTTTTGACTTTTAAAATTCTGCTATAAAATATAAATTCAAATCATGATATTATAATATGACCGCGCGGTAATCGTACACAGCCTTAAGCCTTGTAGCTGTGCCAATAAGTTAAAAAAAATAGATCAATCCGTTTGCTCATATAACTACAAGATTAAGTCAAGAATGCACTAATTTACACAAAAGGTCTAGATCTAGTTTACCACTTTTTAGTCTTTAGTCTTCCTGGAGTCCAATAAATGACCTCCCGTCTTAGAAGCAGACGATTGAGAGAATTTAAAGGATATCGATCCCGATTGAAAAACTATCGTGATAAAATCCGTATATATGAGGCGGATTCGTAATTATATAACGTTTCTTTCACAAGACTACAATTCTTGCTAATTGAGGCTTAGAATGAAAATACATTCTTTTGATACCTTAATAATCGGATTGTAAATTAAAAATTTATGTGAAAATAAATTCATTCAAACTTTTTTGTTAAATGGTAGTGCAGACTTTTTAAACTGTAAAGAAATTCGTTATAAAAGTGTTAAATTTTGTCATTATTCAACTCTACGGGATTCAATTTCAGTTCGCTATATCCTTAAATTCGTTACATCCGAATTCGTTATAACCGTAAAATTTTGCAAAGATTTGTAAAGAACTTACCGGGGTCTCAAAAAACTTCGCTTTATCCGATACTTTGCTATATTCGCGTTCGTACTTAACGAGTTTTACTGTAGATATAAAATGGGCCAATTTGACGC
>WFKH01011925.1:11450974-11465319 GCA_016163765.1 Magallana hongkongensis | reverse complement strand
TATTCCATTTTCCATTAGCCCCTTGTCTTCACTGAGCAATTTCTGCTTTGCATCATCAGTCCCATCTATTCTGTTTGCTGCTCCTGACGTCTGACCCTCCACATCAGATTCAATCACATTTTGTTTCTCAATTCCTGACCTCTGACCTTCTTTAGAGCAGCCACTCATAAATTTCCTCTTGGTACACCCACTGTCCTCTATCTTTTCCTTCTCATTGATAATTTCATTCAGAACTTTCCTTGTACGTTTTCTGCAGGGTTTTCCATTCATGGCACTTGAGGGAGTCAACTGTTCCACCTCTTTAACATTATCTGTTGTTTGTGAAGAAAATGGAGAAAACAAACTGTCATTTAAGGGGCTCTGTAGTGTGAACAGTGACTTCATCAGCTGAGCCTGGCGCCTTGGTAACGGGGTCACGCACTGCGGGGTAGAGGTCAGTACAAGAGACTTCTTCTTGGTTCCTACAATACAAATGTACATGTATCATTACAACTCACTGTGAAGTGGTTTGGTTTAATAAGATCTGAATAGTTATATCATATACAGTTAAAAACTTTCAGATCTTGATATCGAGCCTCAGGATATATTTCAATGTAAGAGAGAAGTTCCAAATAATGTTTCTTCTATCAAATATCTTAAATGTATAAAAACTTGGTGCTATCAAGTTTGAGAACATTTTTTTATTTTAAGTTGTTTACTACTGTGTAATAAATTATGAATATCTTTCTCATGTGTTTCTTTTTTCTACCTGTTTCACTTTGAATTTATCATATTATTATTTTTTTTTTTTTGGCATTGTGAATAAGCTTATTAATGTGCAATTTAAACTAATTATTCTTGCTCTATTTCATTTTCTTATTGGAAGCAAAAAAAAATATATGCTTAGCCTAGAAAGACAGTTGATTGAGTTGAATGTTCTACCAGGCTCATTATGTTGATCAGTTTGTGTTGTGTATCTGTAAATATTTACATTTTCCAGTGTCTTTGTCTGTGATAACACTACCAATCAATTTTGTAATGTACGTCCCAACACATTTCATCAATGACTATTTTAATATTAAATCGTACAAATGTTGAAAATTTTATAATTACTAGAAAATATCCCGCGCAAGCGCGGGAATTAACTCTTTAAACATTTTAAAATATGATACAATGCTTCATGTTTGTTGCAGCTGACTGGAAAAAAATGCAAACTTCTCATTTGATTTCAAACCAGGGAGTGGCTTTACAGTGCCTCGTTTCTCTTTTCTAGATTTTGTTCTTTAGGTCTTTAAGACAAATTTCACAATAACTATTATCACCGTCTCAAAAAAGAATTTCAGATAAAAGATTGTAACCTTACCCGACCCGATTCAAATTCCTCGTTTTATGCATACATCATCTATTCATACAGACGTAGAGTTGTTGACATGATTTGTTTATGTCACAAATTAATATATATGGTTTACTACTAATCTGCAGTGGTATAAAAATGTTTGTAATTTAAAAACTTAGTCTAAGATAAGTATAAACAATATTTTTTGCATATCTTAAAGTTGTCAGATCCAAGATAACTGCCCGATGATTAACTCACACTACACTTTCCGCCATGACGTTAATTAGTCACCCCTTATTCTTGGTTACCCCGTTCTGGTAAGTTCTAATCATCAAAACTAAAATCGCGCATTCAAGAAACGAATTGAATAATCTTATTTATTGAACATTTGTCGTATCTTAATTTCTAATTCTTACCCCAGCAGTGTAAAACATCAAAACCCAATCAAGAATAAAATACATGTCCATACCTTTAGGTAGACTTTTTTGTGACCTTGGTTGTTTCTCCATTGTTTCCATAGCAACAAGCATCTGGGCATCCAACTCAGTACAAAATGAAGAGGAAAAGGAGGCGTCCAATTCCATACTTCCATTCTGAAACTATTGTGACATTTTGCTTGCAATAGTATGACAAGTATTTATGTTGGGGGAAATTTTTTTTCCATCTCAAGCAAATCTTTAAAATAATGTAGCATAGACATACAATGAACTAATATTAGAAAAATAAAAGTTTCAGTTGAATCTTAAGGGATTTGTACATGAAAATGTAACTTAATAAATATAGGATCTCTCATGATTTAATTGTGATGGTATAATTTTTATCTCCAGGCAAGAGGATAGAAAAAACACACGACGCCAAAATTAAAAATTTATTTGGACAAGGGACTTTTTATCTACAATATCTCAGGTCCATCCTGCTTAAAATTGGCATTTGCCTGAGATGGACAAACTAGACCTCATTCAAGTGTAATCTCAGCCAGATTCACCAAGTTTAATAATTTGTATTCATGTCTCTTCAGAAGAGATGTCAGTACAAAATTTCTAGGATCTATGAATCTTGCTGACTTTAACAGTGTTTATATATATATATATATATATAACCAGTGAGACTTAACATATTTTTGAATGAACACATGCAGTTTGAACCATGAGGTTTTTATAAACATTAAATAATTTTAAATTATTTGAGCAAAATGTAAACGTGAGGATACATGTATCTTAATTAGGACACAGTATGTCACTGTATTTAAAGCAATTGAAATACTAAGTCCAAATTTTAGACAACAACATTGGACAACAGCATGGTCCTTAATTGGTTACTTGTCAACACGTACCTTACTTTTACTAGTCATGTCTACCAGACAAGATGTTTCATCCTTTGTAATTTAAAGAGTTGTCTTTAACCATGCCACATGGTCATGCTTCATTTTCAAAACCCTCGAAACCCACCTTAAAAAAATAAAGTCAATCACACAAACAGAAATGAATTCTTTGTTTAGATACCACTATTGGCATAAATAGGTTAAATATAGGCCCCATTTGCAGCTTACGTGCCATTGGAAAGTCTCCGTCAGTCCGAGTCTGAGGTGTGCACATTGTGCATCTTCCGATCGCTGATTTTGTGAAATTTATCACAGAAGCTATTCTATACGACCCTGTTAAATGATTGCATGGTTTCTTTGCTCACTAAAATCGCCCAGTAATAATCTTGTTAAACGAAAGTAATTATTTAAACAGACATTCTGTTATTGTTCCATGATAATTTTTGTGATTTGTATATTCCGCTTTAGAATGAAATCGATGTCAATTTTGCGCTTGACGGTGTTGAGTCATTTCGCTACCGTCTATGTTCACTCCGATGGTAGAATCACTAGAATGGTGCATTGTGTCCGATGATGTGCATAATTTTTTCTATTTGATAAACTATAACATTGCAACATTTTTTAATATTTAAAATATTATTGGTTTTTTTTATCAGGGTTTGTTATTTATGTCTCTGGATAAACTAAGAGTGCTGCCACCAATAGCCAAAATTATTTCCCATTGGTCCCCGTGTAGGATGTCTTGGAATGTCAAAAGAACTTATACCTGTCATGATTTGTACAAAACATCAATGTTTTAAGGTGTAAACGTTTCTTTGTTTCGGTTATTATCATTATTTTTAAAATCATATACTTAGTCTAGATGATGATATCCCGCGCAAGCTGCTTGCGCGGCTCTATATTAGATGTCTGATTTGGCCAATCAAAGAAAAAAAGCTCACTAAAGTAAACTCGTCGGAATGACCACCGGAAGCTAGCATCTACGTTGTTTTGTTTTTTGTTTTGCTTGAATCACGCATTTATATGCTTGTCATCTTGAACTGTATGCATGCTTGTTTTAGATTTGTCCATGCCATGTGTACATGTATGGGGCGCCGTTTTAATATTTTTGAGACATTTTCTGATATCAGAAAATGAATGTTTTTAAAATAATGTCAAGACATCGAATTTCTGATATCAGAAAATGATGATTTTTTAATATCAGAAATTCGAATTTTTGATAACGATTTTTTTTATATCAGAAAATTATTTTTTTATATCAGAATTTCAAACTGATTTTTTGATACAAAGAATTATATTTTCTGATACCAGTAATTCAAATAAAATGGTGAATAAATTTTTCATATTCAATAAATACTCTATTGACCCAAACGTAAATTGCTAATTATAAACTTATAACAGAGCCGGATATGCATTCAAAAATTTGTTTTTTATTTGAAGATTTATTCAAATAAATGTAAGAATTTAATAAGGGTTCTTGATAATTCTGGACTTATACATTGAAAGCACTAACTGTACGCCAGTATAATGCCTTTTCATAATCAGAAAACCGGTTTTGAGGAAGGTTAGAAGCCCCACTCCCCCAACCCCAAACAAACAAACAAACAAAAAAACCACAAACATTTAAACACATGACATGTTTTGAAACACAGTGGAAACGGACAAAAAAGGGAAAGGGAATGTGTAAAAATTCATTTTTTTTTAAACTTTAAATTTGTTATTCGCAAAATATTAACCTTATATATCTACATATAATACTACCTGACCACTTCGGTGATAAGGACAGCCACGTGAGACAGATATGGTGCTATAGGAAGAACCATGGCCAAGGTATTTTTAAACAGGATTTAAAGATATCAAAACCCTGATCAAGTTGAATTTATTATAAATTGAATGTCGCACAACTAAAATATAAATTATCTATACTTCTCTACTTAAATATGACGATTATAGAAAAATTGGAAGCGAAGGAGTTAAATTCATTAAATATTCGGAGAAAACAAGAGGCCCATGGACCAAATCGCTCACCGGAGCAAAAATTTCCATATAACTTTTACTGAAGCAATTTTCTGTAGTCTTATACAAAATATTTGGATAATTTATCAGATTATCATTTCCTCGTATACTCTCATATTAAACATTAAGCTCCTTTTTGACCCAAGTGTTTTTCTATGATTGTTGTTCAAACAATATACACGCACATCGTTCATATTATTTTGATACAAAATTTTGTTTTACATGCTTGGTGAGGTTAAGAGTAGCATGAATAATGTCAGCCCCTATATTTTGCTAAAGTGCTTTTTATGTAATCATTGTTTAAACAATATTAGAATCACAATTGTATCAAGATGCTTTTAAAAAAAATATATTTAACAGATTTTTTAACCTCTTCATAGATCCCATATTTGTTTTTGGCCATGGATTGACAAATTTAAAATCTAAACTTTTATTTATATTCCTTTAGTAAACTATTATCGCATTATTGGGGTTCATGTTTAAGCCCGGAGGTCACAGTTTTACAAAGTTGCTAAGTACACCACATATGGTAGCAATGCAGTTCTTGAGAAGACTTCAACAACGATCAATATGTATTTTTCACAGGCACCTGACGTCATATATTTTTCTCAAAAATACTCCGCTTACCTAATAATTGACAAGGTACCCATCCCCGCCATCTTGGATTTTTTTAAAACTGTCACATCGCCGTGAATTTTCGCTTATAACTCAGCGGTATCATTTTTCTGCGATCATCTCTGCCGTCCGATCGGTCATTCAATATCTTAGCTTACTGCTGATTCAACCAAAACGGCCCATAACATCGTTTATTATTAAAAATATCTCCTCATACTGCATCTTCTGCTGCTGATTTGCGACAAAAAGCTAAAGGGTGGACGGAAGTTTACATAAATCGCGTCATAATATGGGTAATCCCTTCCAAATATAGCACTGATACGAATATTCAAAAGGCGTCAATTTTGAATTCGATCAACATACGAGTTAAAATTAAGAAAAGGGATACTATAAACAATCAATTATAACTTTTGTTACACAAAGTTTATACAAACATGTTTATAAATGCATATATTTTGAAATATTGAAACAAACACACGTTGCAGGGAAATCTCATTTACATATTGGTGACAACTTCCGTCCACCCTTTAGACATTTATCGCATATCTAAGGCAGTAGATGCAGATCGAGTGGTTATTTTTATTAATGACAGGTGTAATGCACCGTTTTGGTTGAATTGGTTGTAAGCTTAGATGTTGAATGACCGATCGGGAGACGGAGAGGATTGCAAAATAATTTTACCGATGAGTTTCAAGCAAAACTTCCAGCTGATGTGCCAGTTTGAAATAAATCCAAGATGGCGGGGATGGGTACCTTGTCATTTATTAGGTAAGCGGAGTATTTTTTTTATTTTGAGAAAAATATATGACGTCAGGTGCCTGTGGTATTTTTATATAAAACCTTTAACCCCTTCTGAACCACAAACATTGTCTTGAAGTCAAATTATTGAGAATCAATATTTAATCAGTATGCTTGCATAGTTTTACCATATATCATAGCACTGTAATTCTCGCGAAGCAGAATTCTAAAGATTTCTTCCATATATTTAATGTACAAAATTGGTTCCTCATTATTCCTCTTGACAAACTTGACATCTTGAACGTACACTACATGTGAATGCTTCCATACAAGCTTTAACTTTTCTGGCCAAATGGATTTGGAGAACATTTTGTTTTAAAAAAGAAAAAAAATCAATAATTTTTAATTAAATCCCATTGGAAAATGTCATGACTTTTTATAAGAACAAACTCTACAAAAGGTTGTTTTGTGTAAAAGTTAATGGAACATTGGTTTTAGAGGAGAAATCGAAAGTATAAAAATGTATACAGACAGACAGACCAACGCCAGACAAAAGATGATCCGAAAAGCTCACTAAACACGTTAAGCTCAGGTGAGCTAAATTTTAAGGTGCCAACTCTGAAACGTATAATTATGTCAGGTGTTGGATATCTACAGCTGCACTATCTGCGTGTCTACGATTAGAAACAATTGACATCGTGTATACACCATGAAGAAACAATCTAAAAAGAATTTTTCTTTCAACCAAAAAAAAAAATATATAGAGTATAATGTACTCGTAGATGGTCACCTATGAAATTAATAGGCAGACTTTTAAAACATTTCTTATTTTGGATTTGGATTTTAGAAATCCTACAACCAGTTTTGGCTAGAAGGCTTGGTACCAGCAGTGTTCACACCATTTCATGAAGACGGGTAAATTATTTTCAAATGACACAAAATCATGATATTGTTAATTAAATATAAAGAATACACGTTTCCAACTTGCAGTTTGATTATGTACTATTTGTTGATGAAGAGCTAGAGTAAGTGATACAAATAGAAATCCAGAGGAATGTTTGACTACTTGTGTTTTCTGCCAGGGAACTTAATTTGTCAAAAATCGATGAATACTGCGAATTTCTACTGAAAAACGACATCAGAGCTGTGTTTGGTAAGTTTATATTAAGTCAGATGTCATCATGCAGTTATATTTTTTTTTTATTTTGCTTGTAATATACTGTTATATTATAGATGTCATTTCAATCATCTGAAAATGGTGATGGGACAATTACACAAAATTGATTGTCTAAACGAGAAAAAAAAACCCCAAATTTGATCTGACCGACGGTATTGCGGATTGGATTTAAGTTCTACATTGATAAACTATTGATAATTATAATGCGTCTGATGTAAAGTTCAAAATAAGAAACTTATTTATACTTTGTACCCAGTGAATGGGACGACGGGCGAGGGGAAATCATTGACGAAGGAAGAGAGGAAGATCGTGGCCGAGAAATGGATCTTCACAGCGTCGGGCAGGTGTGACGGATAAAAATAGTAACAATGTCAGAAACTTGAGGAAAACTAACCAAACATTGTTAAAAGATTAAAAAAAACCAAAATCATTAAATATCGAAAAAGCCTTTCAAAATAATCATATATCATCAAAGATACTGATTCATTTATTTTATGGTCTCTGTATTTCGATGTTGAGTAAATATTCCTGTTGATCAGTATATGTATGCTGTGGTTATCAAGTTAAATCGATTATTACAGGTTAAAGGTCGTGGTGAACATTAGCGGGTTGAATGTAAGGGAGAGCATAGAATTGGTAAGGAATCTTGAAATCTACTTACAAATAGAAAAAAATATCTTTTAAATTAGTATACCATATGAGCTGCGATTGTTCAGGTTTTGAAATAAATGGAGTTTAGTGTTTCATATCAGTATTAACTTGGAGTAAATAAAAAAAGAACGGTTGTAAATCTGTTTGCTCTGTTGAAGGCGAAACACGCTGTCCACATCCGGGCCGACGCTATTGCGTCACTTCCGCCTTTATTTTTCAAACCAAACAGTATCGGTGAGTTTAAACGTTTTTTCCCCTGCACAATTTAATGCTTGATTCATGCGTAGAAAATAAATCTACATAAGACCACCGTTGTAAAAGATCTCGTATTTCCTTTTCGCGATAAGTCGAAGTACATTTTGTTTTTACATTTCGTGCAGAGAGCCTGGTAGACCACTGTCAAATGGTCGCGGATGCTGCTCCCAGTTTACCTTTCTATTACTACCACCTTCCCACCATGACAGGAGTCGAGCGTAAGTCCCGGTTTACAATTTTAGTTTTATTTATTCTTTTAGAAAAGTGGTTTATCAGATTAAAAGGTATGTATACTATACAAAGTGATGTACTTCACATACGCATTATGATAAAACATCAACGTTCTAAATTATATCAATTACATGTATATGCAATTTTAAATATACATTTATTGCTATTGACACTTGACTGACTAGATATCTGCTAAAAAAAATATGAATAAACTAATCGGGGGTTTATTTCTTAGAGATAAATATCTATGCAAATTACATAACTTCTTAAACCCGGAGTACATGAGAGTAGTAACTTATAAGGTTGAATGCACATAATAATATTTCTACAAATATAATATTTCTATAAATATATTTCTAATTATGTATATACCTGCACTTCGTAGTTTTTCATATTCTTTCAAAAAAACACCTCCCCCCCCCCCCCCCATTTTAAAAAATACGTAAATTTATGACGCGGCGATGTCGCATATATATCATGTTTATTAAATATTTATATCTTTTTAATTATCCAACGAAATTTAATAAATTTTTGATATGATATAAAATTTTGATATATCATTTTCTAAATAAAGCGCCAATGAGAAGCGCGATGCATTGTGTGACATTAATTTTGGATCAACCCTTGTACATGTAAAAATTTTTTTACTTGCATATCAAGTGAAGATGGAGGATTTTCTGATCATGGCCAAGAAAAAAATACCGAATTTGATTGGCTTAAAGTTTGCGTCAAAAGATCTAGGTGATATGATTGGCTGTTTGTTCGCGGGAAAATTCAACATTTTGTGTGGTTGCGATGAGGTAAGTATTTTTGTTGAAGAAACATCTAAATGTCAAATAGTCTTATAGAATTTTTCATCAAAATATAAGGGGAGGGGGGTCTCTTTAGCCGTCTGTTCAAATACATCAAAGACTTTGATTTGTATTAAGGCTAAACTTTAAGTTAATGCAAATCAAATTTGATGAAATTTATCGCCATTTAAAAACGAAGGCATGATGGACCAATATGGGACTACTTAATACCTGTTTCAAATAACAAGCATTTTAAGATGGAGTATTGCATATTAAGCAGTACATGTTCGCTACTAGCGCCCCAATTTTAAAAGCATTGTCGTTTAATGTGCTAAATAGGTCTAGAGAAAATTCGGTGAAAGATGTTTTAAAGGACAAACCCTATTGATAATTAGAAAAATAACCAAGTTATTTAAAATTAACTTTTCCCATCATCTTTGTGTCCATTTGGGTCCATTTAGGTACATCGATGCATAGGTCTAGCACTGTACTTTGAAATATCAATAAATTTCACACTTGTTGATCAAAACTAAGAACTTGATACTAGTAACTGATAATTAGGGCCCCGCTCTGCGGGCGCCCTATAGTGATCCGTCTGTCTGTCCGTCTGTTCGTCTTTCCGCCCGTCTGTCCGTCCGAGATTGCTTATCCGGAGCATATCTTCTCTCCCCTTGGCCCAATCTGGCTCATACTTCACCTACAGAGTGCCTTTGGGTAGAGGGTGTGCAGTGACCTTGAACCATGTTTCTAGGTCTCAGGTTAACGTCATAGCAGAATTATATATCAAATCCTTTTTCGGGAAATATCTTCTCTCCCCTTGGTCCAATCTGGCTCATACTTCACTCACAGAGTGTCTATAGTAAAAGGGTGTGGAGCGACCTTGAAAAAAGTTTGTAGGGAAAGGGTCAAGGTCATATCGGGTCATGCACAAATCCGTTTTTCAGAGCATATATACTTTACACTTAGCCCTATTTGGCCCATACTTCACATAAACAGAGCTTTTGAGTAAAGGGTGTGTTGTGACCTTGAACCATTTTTCAAGATCAAATGTGAAGGTCGTAGCAGAATTAAATTAAAAATCCATGTCTGGAGTGTATCTTCTCTTCCTTTGCTCCAATCTGGCTCATACTTCACCTACATGGTATCTTTGATCATAGGGTATGCAGTGACCTTGAATGATTTTTGTAGGTCAAGGTCATATCGGATCACACAAAAGTCATTTTTTAAGAGCATATATATACTCTCCACTTCGCCCTATTTGGCTAATATTTTACTTAAACAGATCTTTTTGGTTAAAGGTATATATGTCGTTTTAAATGAAAATTTTAAAAGAAAGAAATGATTTCGTTTTTCCATTAAGCTACAAAAGTTATTAACTTTCTGCAAATTATACAGTTTAAATAAAACTCATTTAAAAGTATTTAATATAAATTTGAATTTATTTATTTTTTGACCGGGCCGGTCAATAAACGCCCAACTTTGAATTATTCATTAGCGCGTGATGTGACAAGCTAATTTTAGAACTTACACAAGAGGTCGACGCGGAAACGTGGTCGGTCCGTTGGCAGTGAAATAACGCGTTCGACGAGAAAAGAAAGAAAGAAACAGTTAGACAGCAAACGTTGTAAAATGAGAATCTATATTGAAGACCACTTTGAGCGGTGGACATGTGTTAGTAACTTCGTGTTTGACTATGGGCTTGCCGGTTTCTTAATTGCAATAGACAGGTGGGTCAGACAGCGGTGTGTTTTCTTTGTTTCATAAGATATCTACTCATAAAGGAAAAGTAGCTTATGTGTATGGTACGATATTCATTGTCTGAATATGAAAAAACTTGTATAGCTATCACTCGAATACTTAAAATCTATAAATTGTTTATATTTTTAGTCAAGGGGCCCCAGACGGGATACTTTTGACGTGCTATTATGATAATACATGTTGTTAATGTATGAAAATAATGGTCAATTGCAAAAGAGCTCTCATCGATTGTCTTCGACACCGATACGCAACCTTCCTCATAAAATGCAGTTGACAATAGCTGATATTTTTCTGTTAACAGCACACAAGCCTGTTTATATGAATTCAAACAAATGTAAACGAACCTGTCGTATTACTATACGTTCTGCATGCTGCTTTTCTAAATTACTATTCCCGCGCACATGCGCAAATCCACCTCAAAGTTAATCGTTTATGAATATGCATAGGTAAATCGCCGTTATTCGTTTTCAAATTGTGGCTATTACCTCGTTAATATTTATTAAAAAATTGCAAATTTTTTTTATAAACTTCTATTTCATATACATGTATCTAGTCATGCTGACAAATTTTGGGTCTGGTTTTCAACATTGCAAAAATGCCGTTAAAAACGGCATATATACCTTTAATGACGTGCAGTGATCTTGAACCAAGTCAATGTGAAGGTCATAGCGGATCTCTTTATAATCAGTTTTAGACCGTAGATTATATCTCATTTGCTTACTCTTGCTCAGATTGAACAAAAATGCCTGTATGTAAGGGGTAATGAGATTGAATTAGAAGTTCTATGCCAGCTGGAAAATTAAGTTATAGGTCAAGGTCAAAGCAAAATTCTTTGAAATTCTTTTCATCTCATTGACCATTATTTAAGCGGGGCCCTTTGAGATGGTAACCATCTCAACGTTTTCTAGTTGCTGTGTGGGATGGATTGGTACAATAGAATCTGCACGATAAACCGCCCTCTCGCCTTATTGGAAATCACAATTAATTACCTGTTGATTAAAAAGTAACGAAAGTTAATCTTCATCTGTAGTTTATGATGATAAAGCTACTCAACGAAATTTAAAATCAATTTGACAAATCATAGCGAAAAAAGTTTGGAAAACGAAGTTGGAACAGAATAACTGACAGACCGCGATAAAAACTATAGACCCCCTCCCCCCGCCTCGGTTTTAAAACAAGCGACATTCACGAATCAGCTGTTGAAATCAAAATTACTCCTTATAGTTACACAAAGTTTTAAAAAAGTATACAGCCAATTTATTTTTAAAGAACCTTCCTTCCCCAGCAACTGATGGGTAACTTGGTGATGGGAGCCCACGGTGCTGTAGGGACCCTGTACAACTTCATGCCGCAGGTCTTCCATAGGCTGCTGCGACATCTGAGTAATGGAGAGATGGAAAAGGCAAGGGAAGAACAAATTCGAGCGCAGAAAGTCCTAAAGTTAATGATTAAGCATGGTGAGAAATACTTACTTCATCTTTAATATATTTTTGAATGTATTTGTTGTAATTAAACTTATTTTAATAACATTTTATTGGTAATCAGTTGCATGATGAACAATAGTTCGGAGTGATTTGAATTTGGATTTCTTGATATGCAAATTGTCCTTGCATATACTTGTAAAATAGAGTAGAATAAATTGTTGTTACTTAAGGAATAAGGAATCATTCTTTGAGTATTATGAGGGGATAATTTTGGTAGGGGCGTTATCAAATCCAATAGATTATCACCCCCATAATATTCAAATAATGATTCCTTATTACTTATATTTATATAATTTTCAGCAATTAAAGATTAAATATTTGAATATAAATAAGCTAACCCCGCTTGCGCCCAAATTATACGTCATTTGAATTTATTGGACTGTATAGTACAAAATCGATACGTAGTGTTATCACAGGCAAATGCACTGAAAAATTAAATATAAAGAAATACATTCAGATTGAAATCATCGGTACCTAGATTTCATAAAAATCACTCTCTCCTCTAAACCTAAATTTTTTTATTATAGTGAACGGAGATATTTTGGATATAGTGAATTATATACTGATTTATATGATAGCCTGCAATATACTGTTAGTACATTATTTTTGCTGCAAACCAGTTTCGTGGACTTCGATTCTTTCCACAATTCTATGCCCATCAAACTTGATAACAACTTTTAATTGGTTGACATTTGCTCACCCTAATATCATCGAACCGCGATTTTTGCAAAATCAATAACTGTAGGAATAACAAGATGGCCAGTAATCGGTCCAAAACTCATGAATTTTTAATCTTGCATAATTTACTTCAAAATATACCTCAACATAACAGTCAATATATTTGTACGATAAACTATTTTGATATTTTTGAGGTATTTTCTGATATCAAAAAATTAATAATTTGATATCAATAATTCGAATTATTGATTCCAAAAAAAAAAAAAAAAAAAGAAGATAAATCTTGATATTTTCAGAAATGATTTTCTAATTAATGAAAATCTAATTTTTGCTATCAAGCTATCAAGAATTAAAGTTGATTTATCGATATTTAAAAATCAAATTCCTGATATCAGAAAATTATTTTCTGCTAAAAAAAATCACTTGGGTTTTCTTAAATCAGAAAATCGATTTTTTTGATACAAAAAAATAATACATATATAAGATTACGATCGACTTATTGAAAACTCCATGTGAAGCAACCATTGTAGTCCCGTCAGAAACCTGAAATTTCGTGTAAAGAATATTAAAGTATGCTTTATTTTAAACCTAATTTCATTTTAGCAAGTTCGTCTATAACTTCCATGAATAGCACTGCTTTCTCTGCGATTCACTGCTAATATTGAGACAATCCTTATATAAATGATGGCGACACATAACATACAAGCATTTTTTAAAAATTACAAAATAAAAATTTTACATTCCGCCAGCGACTTCCTAGCTTGATTAACAGAAATTATTAACATAATAATGACAAACTTACAAGCAAACAAGGTTCTGTGTAATCTGACAAGTGCACGATGTCCTGTCTAAGTCATTCTTTGTGTAGTAATGCGGCGGTCGTTAAGAAACTAACAAGTACACGATATTCCCTCTAAGTCAAACAAGTACAAGTTGTTCTCTCTAAGTATAAAAAGTAAGCGAAAATAGGTTTAGTTTTTACAAGTGACAGAATGCTATCTAAGTCTACCAAGTAACTACGTTCTGTCTAGGTCTAACAAGTACTCGATGTTCTGTCTAGGTCTGACAAGTACACCATGTTCTGTCCAGGTCTAACAAGTACACCATGTTCTGCTAGGTCTGACAAGTACACGATGTTCTGTGTAGGTCTAACAAGTACTCGATGTTCTGTATAGGTCTAACAAGTACACCATGTTCTGTCTAGGTCTGACAAGTACTCGATGTTCTGTCCAGATCTAACAAGTACACCATGTTCTGTCTAGGTCTGGCAAGTATTCGATGTTCTGTCCAGGTCTAACAAGTACACCATGTTCTG
>WFKH01011925.1:11440687-11450964 GCA_016163765.1 Magallana hongkongensis | reverse complement strand
TATTCGATGTTCTGTCCAGGTCTAACAAGTACACCATGTTCTGTCTAGGTCTGACAAGTACTCGATGTTCTGTCCAGATCTAACAAGTACACCATGTTCTGTCCAGATCTAACAAGTACACCATGTTATGTCTAGGTCTAACAAGTTCACGATTTTCTGTCTAGGTCTTACAAGTACTCGATGTTCTGTATAGGTCTAACAAGTACACGATGTTCTGTCTAGGTCTAACAAGTATTTGATGTTCTGTCTAGGTCTAACAAGTACTCGATTTTCTGTATAGGTCTAACAAGTACACACTGTTCTGTATAGGTCTAACAAGTAATCTACGTTATTTTTAGGTCTCACAAATACACGATGTTCTTTCTAGGTCTAACAAGTACACGATGTTCTGTCTAGGTCTAACAAAGACACGATGTAATTATGTTCTCTCTAGGTCTTAAAAGAAGTCGATGTTCTGTCTAGGTCTAACAAGGACACGATGTTCTGTCTAGGTCTAACAAGTACACGATGTTCTGTATAGGTCTAACAAGTACTCGATGTTCTTTGTAGGTCTAACAAGTACACCATGTTCTGTCTAGGTCTGACAAGTACTCGATGTTTTGTCCAGGTCTAACAAGTACTCGAAGCTCTGTTTAGGTCTAACAAGTACTCGATGCTTTGTCTAGGTCTAACAAGTACACGATGCTCTGTCTAGGTCTGACAAATACACGATGTTCTGTTTAGGTCTAACAAGTACTCAATGCTCTGTATAAGTCTAACAAGTACTCGATGCTCTGTCTAGGTCTAACAAGTATACAATGCTCTGTCTAAGTCTGACAAGTACACGATGTTCTGTCTAGGTCTAACTAGTACACGGTGTTCTGTCTAATTCTAATCAATACACGATGTTCTAAGTTTAACAAGAACCGGTACACTGTCTAGATATAACAAGTACACGATGTTCTGTTAAGGTCATTCTGTGGGTGGTAATGTTGCGGCCGTGAAGCCGATGATGGCTCTAGTTGGCCTTGACCTCGGGCCACCGCGTCATCCAATGAGGCCAATGACGGTTGACGAACTCATGGATTTCCACAGAGACGTAGATCTGATTGGATTTAAGGACTGGGAACCAGCGATCCTGTTGTGATAAACAAAAACATCCCTAAAATTCAACGATATGGAAAATTTATATGATACCAACTATACTTTGAAACAAAATATGACTCATAAGATTGACCGTTTTCATAATCACTGTATAATTTTGTTTTCAATATGAATACGTTTTGTCATCTAAATTGTTCATTGTTCAGTGAAGTTTGGATGAATGTGTCAATTATTACACCATTATTAATCATGTTTAATGAAATTTGCTTTGGCGATAACTTCAGCAATATAAGAATAAATCTGCTCAATTTTACATTTCCTGAGATATTTCAATTATACACGTAATCTTTGTCAAGGGCTAGTTAGATTTGTAATTTATTCAGATTATATATAATGAAAAAAAAAAATACGATAAAGGTATACGTTTAAAATTGTTAACAGAGCAACATATTATGATCACATGTTTAGCTAATCTTAGATAAATGACAATACTAAACTCGAAATAATTTGACCACATTTTACTCCCCTAAAATAATGCCAGTATTAAGGTAAATTTGGAGTGAACGCTTTGTCGCCCTGCCTAAATAATAAGCTTATCATTATTAAATACTACTAACGAACAAATATAATGTATCCACCTTATGTACAAATCTTGCATACGTACAAGTGTAACTTCTATGTATTTATCGGTGTGCAAAATTTCTTACTTTAGGCTTTTGTTCTGATTATTTTTCAGAGTCCACAAAATGTTTGATTACACCTCGTAAGATTATATGATCTTGAATTTATGTCTGTATCTGTACAGTTCTAGGTGATTGAAAAAGGCATTGTTCATAAGTATATTCCTTTATTAAATTAAACTTTTACTCCATTATTGGGGCTCAATATTATTATTTGCATAATTACTAAGTATACCACATATTGTAGCAACGCAATTCTTAAGAAGATTTCAACAACTTTCAATGTGTATTTTTATATCAAACCTTCAACCCCTTCTGGAGCACAAACATTGCCTTGAAGTCAAATTTTGAACAATTGAGAATCAATATTTAATCAGTATGCTTGCATAGTTATACCATAAATCATAACACTGTAATTCTTGCGAAGCAGAATTTTAAAGATTTCCCCCCATATATTTTTATGTTCAATATAAATTGATCCCTAATTGTTCCCCAAATCTTCCCCAATATTCCCCCGTCTGAATAAACTTGAAATCTTGAACCTAACCTACCTGAGAATGCTTCCATACTAGTTTTTACTTTTCTGGCTATATGGATTTTGAGAAGATTTTGTTTTAAAATAGAAACAAATGTTCAATAATTTTAAATTAATCCCATTGGAAAATAGCATAACTCTTTATATGAACTAACTCTATAAAAGGATATTTTGTGCAAAGGTAATGACCAAGTGGTTTTTGAAAAGAAGTCGAAAATAAAAATGTATATGAGATGGTTGGCGGTTTGTTCATACAGACAGACGAACGCCGGACAAATAGTGATAAGAAAAGCTCACTAAAACTTTCAGCTCAGGTGAGTTAGAAGTACCGACCCTGAAAAGTGCTAATATAAAAGCTGAACGGAACGTTACGATATGGTTATGGAAAGGTAAGGTCACGGATAAACAGCTGCACTCTTTGTGAACGATTAGAATTGACATACTGTATACAGACATGAAGTACATGTACAAATCTAACATTTATCTTACTTTTAATCATATATATATGTATATATATGTATATAAATAAAGAGTATGATGGTAATCTATGAAATAAATATGCATAAATTTTAATAATACGTTTAATATTTTGGATTTTGGCTAGAAGGCTTGGTACCGGAAGTGGTCACACCATTACACGAAGACAGGTAAATTATTTTCAAATGACATAACATCATGATATTGTTGATTAAATGTTAAGAATACACGTTTTAAACTTGCAGTTGATTGTGTATTGTTTGTTAATGAAGAGCTAGTGTAAGTGTAACAAATCACAATCCAGCGGAATGTTTGACTACTTGTGTTTTCTGCCAGGGAACTAAATTTGTCAGAAATCGATGAATACTGCGAATTTCTATTGAAAAACGTCCTCAGAGCTGTGTTTGGTAAGTTTATATAATGTTAGATGTCACTATGCAAGTATATTTTTAGCACTTTATTTATTTTGCTTGTAAAATACTAGTATATTATGGATGTCATTTAAATCATCTGAAAATGGTGATAGGACAATTGCACAAAATTGATTGTCTAAACGAGAAAAAACCCCAACTAAAATTGACCTGACTGACGGTATTGTGGATTGGATTGAAGTTCTACCTTGATAAGCTAAGGATAATCAGGATGTGGGATGTGGCAAATGTAAAGTTCAAAATAAGAAATAATTTATACTTTCTACTCTTACTATTTCGATGTTGAGTATATTCCTGTTGATCAGTATTAGTATGCTGTGGTCAAAAAGTTAAATCGACAATTACAGGTTAAAGGTCGTGGTAAATATTAGTGGGTTGAATGTATGAGAGAGCATATAATTACATGTAGCAAGGAAACTTGAAATTTACTTACAGATAGAAAAAAAAATAAAATCAAGGCTTATTAATGTACCATGTGAGCTACGATTGCTCAGAATTTCAAATAAATGGAGTTAAGTGTTTCATATAAGTATTAATATGGAGTAGATAAAAGAAGAACGAGTATATGTGTTGTACATCTGTGTCCTGTGTTGAAGGCAAAACACGCTGTCCACATCCGGGCCGACGCTATTGTGTCACTTTCGCCTTTATTGTTCAAACCAAACAGTATCGGTGTGTTTAAAAGTTTTCCCCCTTAATTGGGATACAAAATTAAATGTTTAATTCATAGAAAACAAATCTACATAAGATCACATCAACGCACTGTCGTTAAAGATCTCCTATTTCCTTTTCGAGATAAGTTGAAAGACATATTTTTTTACATTTCGAGCAGAGAGCCTGGTAGACTGTAAGATGGTCGCTGAAGTTGCTCCCAGTTTACATTTTTACATGTATACTACTACCACCTTTCCACCATGAAAGGAGTCGAGCGTAAGTCCCGGTTTACAATTTTAGTTTTATTTATTCTTTTAGAAAAGTGGTTTATCAGATTAAAAGGTATGTATACTATACAAAGTGATGTACTTCACATACGCATTATGATAAAACATCAACGTTCTAAATTATATCAATTACAGTGTATATGTAATTAATATACATTTATTGCTATTGACACTTGACTGACTAGATATCTGATAAAAATTATGAAAAAAAAATGGGGTTTTATTTCTAAAAGTAGCACGGTGACTCAAAATAGATGTTTTACTTTTTGATTATGACAATGGAAATAAGAAAAGTTCCACGAAATTTTGTTTCACGCATCAAAAGTTATCACCTATCAATTTACAAGTCAAACTCAAATTGCACATGTAAACAAACCGAGTTGTTTTGGACATTGGTTTAGTGTCACGTAATTGCGAATTCTGTCTAAAAATACTTGCAGTAGGATTGACACACTGAAAAAAAACCTTGAATCTATATGATGTCTGTGGTAAGAAATATTCATTAATAGAGAATACATCTTAATAAATATATAGTGTAGTTCTTGAAGACATCATGTTTTAACGAGTGGCTTCTGGTTCATGATGTATGCCACGCTGCAGTATTTACATTCCCCTGCGCTGGCGTGTCTATGAAGCGGAAGGAAAACTTAATATTTTTGTGTTGGTCTAACGCTTAATTCTATTTTTTTTCTTTTAATTTGATTTGTTTACTTTTGAACACCGTAATTTTTCAAAAGTTCATCTTTTCATATGATATATTAAATATGTGGAATCGTGTAAAAATTCGATATTTGCTAAATCGTGAGTTTTTGCGTCACCATGTCTCTTTAAAGCAAAATATTTATGCAAATTATATAACTTCTTTAACTCGGAGAACACAAGAGCAGTAGCTTATATGGTTGAATGCATATAATAATATTTCTACATCTGTATATACATGCACTTCGTAGATTTTCTCATTCTGTCAATACAATTTTTCCCACAGTTTAAAAAGACGTAAATTTATGACGCGGCGATGCTGCCTATATAATATGTTTACTTAATATTTAAATCTTTTTAATTATTCAACGAAATTTAATAAAATTTTTAATTTATCATTTTCTAGAATAAAGCGCCAATGAGAAGCGCGATGCATTGTTTGACATTAATTTTGGATCTACCCTTGTACATATAAAACTATTTCACTTGCATATCAAGTAAAGATGAAGAATTTTCTGATCATGGCCAAGAAAAAATACCGAATTTGATTGGCTTAAAGTTTGCGTCAAAAGATCTAGGTGATATGATTGGCTGTTTGTTTGCGAGAAAATTTAACATTCTGTGTGGTTGCGATGAGGTAAATATTTTTGTTGAAGAAGCGTCTTAATGTCAAAGTCTTTTAAAATTTTTCATCGAAATATAAGGGGGGGGGGGGTCTCTTTAGCTGTCTGTTCAAATTCATCAAAGACTTTGATATTTATTAAGGCTAATAGCCTAATACTTTAAGTTAATGCAAATCAAATTCGATGATATTTATTGCCATTGAAAAACGAAGGCATGATGGACCAATATGGGACTACTTAATACATCTTCTTTGTTTGTTGTAAAAAGGCCCACTAATGGCAGGGATTCCCTGGTTTGTTTTAAAGTACTAGTAATTATTCCCATATTGGCAGGAACTACTGGAAATAGTTTGAAATGTTTGACAGTTTAAAAAGTTTACGATGTTCAATCTCTGTATAGTATTGTTGTGGCCGTTTGATAACTAACAAGCTAATTAAAAGGTGTTCTGTTTAGGCAATTCTGTCGTGGGTAATGTGGCGGCCGTTAAGCCGATGATGGCGCTAGTCGGCCTTGCCCTCGGACCACCGCGTCTTCCAATGAGGTCAATGACGGTCGACGAATTGATTGACTTCCACAGAAACGTGGATCTGATTAGATTTAAGAACTGGGACCTAGCGAACTTTTTGTGAAAAGCAACGAAACGATGAAAATTATACAAAAACATATGTTATCACAGATTACAAAGCTCGCCGAGACGAGGGATCACTTTTATGAAGCATCACCTTTATTATGAGACCACCTTTTTCATATTTTCTGAAAATCAAAGTTAACGATCTTGGATATACATGGATACTGTTTTGACACAATATCGTGTTACTATATCATATGTTAAAAAATTGTATGATAATCATATGTTCATTTTATACGGTATTATAAGATACAATGTGTATCAATAAAATAATATAAAATATGATATTGCATCCTATGATACTTACAATATACATCATATAATACAATAATATTCTGTAATAAATAATGATGCAATATGATATTGTACCATATGATTTGACATTGTATCGTGTTATACATTATTGTATTTGATTACACAATACTATATCATTATATCTGATACAATATAGTATTATATGATACAATATCATATCGCAGAATACAACCCATTATTGAAACATATGATATTATATTGTATAATATAGTGTGATTTTGTATTGTATGATATTGTATCATATTTGATACATTTTATGATATTGTATATGATACAATATTATTTATTACATTGTATCATATCATATGATACAATATCATGGGTTATATTTATATATTGCAATATCATATGAAACAATAGCATGTGATAAAATAGTATACAATACAATATCATATTATACAATATTGTATCATAATATACAATACTATTGTCAACAATATCATGATATAAATATCATATCAAAATGTACAAAAAATTGATTCAATAATATATTGAATCATACAATTTTTTACAATATAACATATGATATACAATTGTATCATATAAAACAATAGTGTATCTTATCACACAATCCTATACCATAGGAATCATGTTATATTATTTAACAACAAACACATCCATCAAGCAGTTTTGAGTGAGGTATGAGATTTTTTTTTAGCATTCTTGATAATGGAGATCAGGCTCTGCATCTGAAGCCACGTCTGCATTTTCATTGTTCATTTATACATGTATTATAGTTAAATCAACTATGCAAGCTATTATCTATAAAACATGTGACCTGTTCCAAAAAACTAAACCTCATCCATCATCCGATACCTATGGCTCAGATTCAGCATTCAAGCCTGTCAGGTGCATCAGTATCATAAGACACATCAACCATGCAAGTTTTATGAAGTCAAAACCAGTAAGAACTAAGATATAATCATCAGAGAGCACCTGCTCCTAAAACTTTAACCAACTCTTCATACCTTAACCTCCTCCAGCAGCCGAAACCTATGGCTCAGATTCAGCACTCAAGCCTGTCTGGTGCATCAGTATCGTAAGACGCATAATCCATGCAAGTTTATTGAAGTTGGGACCAGTAGTAACTTAGAAATTGCTATGAAAGGGCACCTGCACAAAAAACTTTAACCTGCTCCAAAAACCTTAACCACCTCCAGCATCTGAAATTCATGCCCAGATTCAGCATCACAGTCTTTCAAGACCAGATGCATCACCCATGCACGTTTGGTGGAGATAGGACAAGTAATAACTTAGATACAGGACCTGCAACAAAAACTTTAACCAGGTCCGGACGCCGACGCCGGGGGTATAGCATAAGCTTCCCCCGACTTCGTCTCGGTGAGCTAAAATATTTCTGTATACACTTTTTCCTTGCACCTACACCATACACAAGGTAAGTACGGCCATAAAAACGATAAGCATTTAATTACAAGAAACGTTTATTTATCAAGACAAAAAACAGCTACAGAATAAAGTACAAAATAATAAAGATGTAAAAGAGGTGTTAAATTTAAAAAAACAATACAACAGTTAAAATGATTGTTAGAAAAAATGAGAAAAAATTAAAGATATCATTAAGATTACACATTCATATTATTACAAGGTTTAATGCTATCCCAACTAAAATAAAAAAAAATAAAACAAATTAAAAAAATCAACAACTGTGACCAACAAAAAATATACAACAAGTTAACAATATAGAATGATTTAAATAATTATTGATAAATAATAAAACAACACAAAAATATGCTTTATAAAAATATTTACAGTATAAAAGATTCATTCACCGGAGAAGTTCTGTCAAACTATGGCTTGATGCCTTTCTATAATAAAATGTGCAATTCTTAGCGATTGCTCTTAAGGGCCATGTCATTTGAGTTGAATATATTTAGATAATATTCATCCATTTCTATGTAAAAGATAAGTAAATGAGAAAAGTTTAGTGATAGACAAATGTTGATTTTCAGTTGTCCAGCGATATATAAAGCTTAGTGTTTTATTTACATAGGTTGCATATACCAGTAAAAGTTAAAAAAAATACTTTTTTCATTCAAACAAATTCTGAAAACAATCAAAAGGTAAGTAGTGTTTTAAATGTAATATTTCCTTTTTAGGAATCTGTATCAAATTATTTGCAAGCAATGCAAAACAAGGTGCGAGCCTTGAACTGGGTACTCGATATCTGGCTTATAACTCGACAATTGACAATTTTCTTCCATTATAAATACCAAAGTAAAAATTGTAAATTAAAAAAAACAATAGAATTTAACAAATGTTCAGCTAAAATCGTGGCCATGCCCCTTAAAAAATCAAAAAATATTTTCTTTCCTTTGTTAAGCATTCTGAAATTCATACTGCCTTAATTTAAAAGAACTCAAATTAAAATTGTAAAAAAAATTAATAAAATACCATTAAAGTGATCAAATTATCACCCTAATAAATTCCGTGGTATGTTTTGAGCGTGAAAAGGTATACACGACCCAAACATACCAGTCGAACCATAATAGTTTTAAAGGGGCATGGTCGCGATTTTGGTCGAATTCTATTTTTTTTGTTTTTATTATTTACAATGCCCTAGGAATGCATTTTTTGAAGATCAATACAGTTATAAGCAAGATACAGGACTCACAATTCTTTGTCATGTGAACAAGGCTCGTGCCCTGTTTTTGTCAATATACCAGTGGAAATCTTTTCCAAGCTGATTTGTCTAACCTCTTAATCCTTTTTAAGCATGAACAAACAGTTCCTAACGATTAACACATTGATTTTAGGTTTAATACTGGAATTTTCACTTCAACATTCAAATGTAAACAAAAGCTTTGTTTACATAGCAAAGAATTGTAAGTTCTGTAACTCGCTTATAGCTCAACAAATGACACTGAAATTTTGGTTGTCTATTTAAAATGCCTCATTAAAGCATTGTTAACATTTAAATCGAAAAAATAACCAGAAATGACCAAAATAGTAACCATACCCCTTTAAAACCCATCTTCAATTCATCATCAATTAGTCAAAATGCAAGGTTGTTATCAAAACATGTTTGTATTCCCTTTGATAAATATTTATAATGTTTTAAATTTTATATAATTTTCAATTTAACTTTTTTTGTAGATTGAAGAAAGATAATTAGTTTAAACTAGGGATGTCAACGAATACGCGAGTACTCAAGTAACGCTCGATCATCATACTCTGCCAAAAATTCCGTAGTGGATCATTCCTAATTAAGTGAATGAAATTCGAAACAACTAATTTTTTTCTTGACTTATCAATGTTTTGGCTGCCAATGAAAATGACATCTTTTTTCCAAGCACTTTTGGTCTATAAGTTACATATTTTCAATGTTAAATATCAAATCAGTTAATTATTAGATTAGGTTTGTAAATACTTTAATCATATTAATAACTATTTCCAAATGTTTTTTTTTATTAGAAGTATACGTTCGCTGTTTTTATGAGGACTGGATTTTGAATTATATTGATCTCCCTAAGAAGCGCTCAGTATAACTATATAGGAAAAAACCCATAATTTAATGAAAAAGATATTAAAATTTTGTTTACTTAATAAAAGTCTATAGATGAAAAATAGATGAAATAGATGAAAAAAAAATATGGTAAGATCTGATGGTAAATGTGTTGACCACCCAACCTCCTTAAGCACGGGTCAATGATTTAGCTTGGTTAATGTGTTAACCACCCTGCCCCAATTAGCACGGGTCAATGATTTAGCTTGGTTAATGTGATGACCACCGAACCTCCTTAAGCACGGGTCAATGATTTAGCTTGGTTAATGTGTAAACCACACTGCCCATATTAGCACGGGTCAATGATTTAGCTTGGTTAATGTGATGACCACTCAACCTCT
>WFKH01011925.1:11418252-11435876 GCA_016163765.1 Magallana hongkongensis | reverse complement strand
AAAAACAAAAAAAACAAAACAAAAAAAAAACAAAAACAAAACAAAAAAAACCCCCAAACAAAAACAACAAAAAAAAAAAAAAAACAAAAAAAAAAACAAAAAAAAAAAAAAACCCCCCCAAAAAGACCCACTAAAAAACAAAGTAAAATAAAAAACAATCGAAAGCAAAACGATATCTGACTTCGAAAGTAGAGAAGTTTCAGAAAAAAACTATCGCATGATCAAGTAGTTGCATGATTAGATCCTATTTATCCTATTTATCTAGTTCAATTTGATGAATTTTAATTTTGTGTGAAGTTATGAACAAAAACTGTTGTACGAGATATCTAGATTTACGAGAATTCGTACTTACGACTGTTCGCTTGCGCTTCTGCCTGTTTAGCGGAATCAAAATATGCAGATAGGGGAAAACCAAGATTAATATAGCAACAAATCATCAAATTCAATTCTTATTTTTAAATCCTCGTAATGTTTAAACGTTTATATATAAATATATCTAGTTTCGATTTGCAGGCGCTAAAAACCATTTCTTGGGTAGAAAGAGGTGTTGAAATGTTGAGAATAGCTTTGCAGTATTTAAATATTTCATTAAAACGAATAATGCTATTAAATGCAGGTTTCAAACATGAGGATAATTTTTTTGGGGTAATGAACGATGAAAAATTTGATTACGATATAATTGCCGTGGTACATAATCATCAAAACTTGTGATTTTTTTATCTTTATCAGAAGGTAATTCATCAAATTATATTAACTATGTATTACTGCCCAGAAAATTCGAAAAATACAACTCATTTCTGAGAGCTTAAATTTAAGTTTATTGATCACTTTTAAAGCAGTTATTTATCCCTGACATAGATGGATTTCCAAAAATCACCTTATAATGAATAATTTTATATTATATTTCATTTGATAAAACCGGTGTACTTTTTGAGTATTTCATGCGGGTATGACAGTAGGTAGCAATGCTGAATTAGTTCTATAATTTAAAGTCTGATTTCAGTCCATGCGGGCTATGGAGCTCGTGCTTTTAATGTCAATCACGAATTAATCCACGCAAAGTCTGCATCAAAAATATAACAACGACTTCAATGAACATGCATTGCAAAGATGTCGTTTTAAACTGGATCGCGTAGATTTTATTCTGGTCAGTTTCAGTATGATTCAACTAGTGTATGTAAATATTTTTAAATGAATGAGGCATATGCATAGTCATGCATGCACTATTTCTCGTATCTTTGAAAAGACACAGTTAGGAAAGAACAAATCGGTTAATTTATAATTGACAAGAATGAAAAGAAATTTCTTACGGACAGCTTACATATATTCAAAACTTTTCGAAACACAATGTACATTTTTTTAACATTATCATCATAAAACGTTTTCCATTGAAAAAATTCGTGAACTATGAAAATGGAAGTATAAATATTTTGGCATTTCTTTAGTCCGAGTGATTCTTTTATATCTTCATAACTCGCATGAACCCTCAAAGAAAGCATGTTATTGTTTATATTTACATCTTTCTTTTAACAAATTAATGAATTGATTGTATTAAAGAGTAAAATTGAATACTACTAGTAACTTATTGTTAATGTACATTACATAGTACGTTAGATAAAAGAAATAGACAAGTCGTCTTATAAGGGTATTTGAGTCTGACATCATCAGGATCATTTCGTGCAGTCCGTGATTTTTCTTAGGTTGCTGTAGGTTTCGACCAATCGATAAACTGGTTAGAACTGGATCGTATAGATTTCAGCCCTATTAGTTTCTAAAGAGTTATGAATCACAATCGGTTTTCTTTAGAAATAGAGAAGAAATTACTCAGTATATATAAATATAATCAAATATAATGAAAACATTGGAAACATTCTCGAAGTTCGATAAAACTAACTGTTTGTTCGATGAAAAAAATTCAGATGAAACTAGAAGTCATGTTGTTACAAGTAAAATGTATTACCCACGAAAGGCATTTTTCTAGGAATATTTCAGCAATAAGTAAAACATAAAGTTATTCCATCATTACAATTGTGTATTAAAGGTATATATGCTTCATTTCTCATCAACGGTTAATTTGTTCTGTTTTCTGAAATACCCGTCATCCTATTTTGCTGACCCCGGACCCTGTTTTGACACTAAAATGTATATTATTATCTCAACGCCAAATGATTAAGAACTTATCAATATCACAATGTTTAATTATATTTGCTACTTACAATTTTTTTTTTGAATTTCAAAACTGGTTTATCGAAATGATCAGAAAAGCAAATAGTTCATTTTAAGATACCTGCAAGGAAATCGATTGCGAGTGTAATAAAACTATATTAAAACATGTTAAAATCAGATTTCAAATAGGTTTAATATTTGATTTTATATTGGTCAATTTTCATCCTCGTATCTCCAGATGTACAAATATGGTTCTATGATTTTTATCTTTCTTAAATATAACTTTTTAAAATATTTCACACAATACTTATTCGACAATAAATTGAGTGTTCACATTATACATAAGTCTTATCGACTCAGCTGGATATACCATATTATGGTATACCAAGTCATTCCAAGTTGACTCGAACCACTTTCTTTACTTTCTCTTGACAAAGTGGACAAAACTTAAAAGCATGTGCACACTTTGAGCAGTAGTTGAGGTGTCCACATGGAACAAACGCCGCAGATACGAACTCCATGCAACCCTTGCATATCACTTGATCACGAAGTTTCCAATTTTCTTCACTTAGCAAATCGATTTCTATCAAGAGAGATATAACATTAAATATATGTTTGTGTTCTGAAAATATACTAGTTCTATATTATAGATAGAAATAATCTTACCATTTGTTATGTCCGTCATATTTCTTCGATTTCGAAATTGAAAATAAACCCAAGGTTTCCCCGAATTCTATTAATAGCAAACCTATTTCCCCGTATTCTATAAATACAAACAAAACATTTAAAGCAATATGAACTGTATTTTTTAGAATTGTATTTTGTTGCAAAAACCTGCTAGCATGCTACGTCTGCATGTAACTTCAACTTTTATGATAAATAAGATTTTTTAAAAATCCTTAATTTGTGTCAGAAGAAAGATTTCTCTTCTATTAAAGGAATAATATAGCAGGTCGGACGACAATAATTCAATTTTGCTTCAATTAAGGCTTCTTAGCGGCTTTTCCCACAAAAATAAGGCGAACAGAAATTTAAAAATCCATGTTATTTTTTGTAATTTCAGTAGAAAATAACATTTTCGTAAAAAATAATTCGGCATGAAAATTGCAGCTCATATTGCTTTAACCTAAAGTTAACCACCCCTCTATTTGTATCATAATTAGATTTCGGTAATAATTATGTTTCAATCCATTGCGATTTATTGTAAATATATATTAATACTATAGATTTTTAAAAAATATTTCCATTTTTGGTTGTAATTTGATAATACATGTATATAAAAAGAAGTCTGTCCCAAGATATTTATGCAGCACATTTGGGCGATTTTTAATAAAAATACACATACCTTTGAAAGAAGTGCAATGTAAATCGATGAAATGGAAAATTTCCAAGATTACTACATTCACACATTATCATTTTTCACTCGGAAAAATCCACAGGAACGAGAACATGTTTCTTATGGAGATTTATAGTGAGCAATGTTTACATCTTTTCACCATTCGGAAGTCACTCGGAAAACCGTGCGCAATTTTTCGACATTATCATCCGGGTCTGCTGCAATACAAAATCCCCGTAGACATCAAATTTTTTAGCCGTTTATTGAAACCTAATGAGCTAGAGGGGGCGTTTCAAAGAGAAAATCTTGGAATTTTTTCAAAGTTTTGAATGAACATCGTTTGAACCTTGAGGTATTTATAAATATCGAGTAATTAAGCAAAATCTGAATTGAGGATATCTTGGGACACAGAGTATAGTTTAAAGTGTATAACCTTACTAATCAGTGCAATTTAGATGCAGGTTAGATTTTAGGTTACTTGGCATTTATTGCAGACATTATGTAAACATAATTATTCCGTAACTTTTGTATACGGATTGTGTATTCGGGTCAGGCACTTGAGTAATAATAAAGTAAAGCATTGTCAGCCTGTAGATCAAGTATTTCATGTAAGTGGTGAGTAATTTCTCCAGAGATAACATTTTTGATTTCGATCGGTCAGGCTTATTGACGTTGAACACGTATTAAATTCAACCTATGTAATGTGGAAATGAAAAACAAAATAATTATGAATGAAGTTTGTGTGATTCTTAATGGAATCCACATAAGTATGAAACTTCAATATAAAGATCAAGTTAATACCTTGATCAGTGTATAAAATGGACATGGAATGATCTAATTTATATCAACTGTTCATATATACACGTACGTTGTTTCATAACATCTGTGATATATTTTTAATTTACGAGTATCACAATCTTTCGTATATTGTATTTGGTTTCCACATTTTTTCTATCATAATGCAATGAAATGTAAACAATAAATTAAACCATAACTTTTTATTTATTTCTACAAAAGCATTGCTGAATATTAGCGAGGCGCAGTTTTTAGCTCTCCTGAGCTGAAAGCTCAAGTGAGCTTTTCTGATCACATTTTGTCTGTCGTCTGTCCGTCCGTCCGTCCGTCCGTCTGTAAACATTTCACATTTTCAACATCTTCTCAAGAACTACTGGGCCAATTTCAACCAAACTTGGCACAAAGCACCTTTAGGCAAAGGGGATTCAAAGTTGTGAAAATTAAGGACCAAGCCCCTTTTCAAGGGGAGATAATTAGGAATTATTGAAAAATTTTGAGAAATTTTCAAAAATCTTCTTCTAAAGAACCATTTAGACATGGGCTGAAACTTGTGTGGAAGCATCCTTAGGTAGTGTAGATTCAAAGTTATGAAAATCATGACCCCCGGGAGTAAGGTAGGGCCACAATGCTGGTCAAATTTTTGCATAGGAATATATTGAGTAAATCTTTAAAAACCTTCTTCTCAGAAACTAATTATTCAGGAAAGCTGAAAATTATGTAGAAGCATCCTCAGGTAGTGTATGTAGATTGAAAGTTGTGAAAATCATGACCCCCGGGGGTAGGGTGGGGCCACAATGGTGGGTCGAATTTTCACACAGGAATATATAGAGTAAATCTTAAAAAATCCTCTTCTCAGAAACTAATTAGCCAGGAAAGCTGAAACTTGTGTGGAAGCATCCTCAGGTGATGTAAATTCAAAGTTGTTCAAATCATGATCCCTGGGGGGTAGGATGAGACCACAATGGGGGTCGAATTTTTGCAAAGGAATATATAGAGTAAATCTTTAAAAATCTTCTTCTCAGAAACTAATCAGCAAGGAAAGCTAAAAAATTATGTGGAAGCATCCTCAGGTAGTGTAGATTCAAAGTTGGGAAAATCATGACCCCTGGGGGAAGGGTGAGGCCACAAAGGGGTGATGGGAGTTTTTCATAGAAATATAACGAGTTAATCTTTAAAAATCTTCTTCTCAGAAACTAATTAGCCAGGAAAGCTGAAACTTGTGTGGAAGCATCCTCAGGTGATGTAAATTCAAAGTTGTTCAAATCATGATCCCTGGGGATTAGGATGAGACCACAATGGGGGTCGAATTTTTGCATAGGAATATATAGAGTAAATCTTTAAAAATCTTCTTCTCAGAAACTAATTAGCCAGGAAAGCTGAAAATTATGTGGAAGCATCCTCAGGTAATGTAAATTCAAAGTTGTTCAAATCATGATCCCTGGGGGTAAGGTGAGGGGGTCAAATTTTTGCATAGGAATATATAGAGTAAATCTTTAAAAATCTTCTTAGAAACTAATTAGCCAGGAAAGCTGAAACTTGTTTGGAAGCATCCTCAGGTAATGTAAATTCAAAGTTGTTCAAATCATGATCCTTGGGGGTAGGGTGAGGCCACAATGGGGGTCAAATTTTTGCATAGGATTATATAGAGTAAATCTTTAAAATTCTTCTCAGAAACTTATCAGCCAGGTGATTCTTTAAATTTGTTTAGACTTTGGCCCCTGCCTGATTCTTGGTCCTCACAAGGGGTTCAGATTTTTATGTAGGTTTATATCCCATATATAAACAATTGTTTAGGATCTTTTTGAGAACTGCAATGCTCAACATGTGATATAACTATAAATCATCCTGTTAGAAAAGGGACTAATGATAATAAACATAAGAATATCCAAGGGGAAAATGGATTTTGATTTATACAGGATCTACATGTATTATAATACATTGTCCAGATAGTTTGTAATATGACTCCATTAAGCTAATTTTATCATACCTACTAGTATTGTTTCTCAGGTGAGTGAGATGTGGACCATGGGCCTCTTGTTTTAAAAATGCGTTTGATAGGCAAGTCATGAGTTTGAAACCGGCTGGAAAATTAAAGCTGCTTGGTCCTATTTTTTGGCTGTTACAGTATCAAATAATTTTCCGTACAAACCAATTATCTTAAAAAGATTATAAACGTTAACCTATTTACACCTGCAGAATTGGTTTCATTTCAAAGATATAAATATTTGAAATAAATGAAAATTATTTCTTTGTGGAAACTCCAAGTGCATCATAGGTATGTTTAGAAAAGAAGGCTATATGGTTTCGTCCCCTGATTGATCGGCTTTATAATATTGACCCGCATATTATGCAATTATTGTAAACCCATTAAATGTCAGACAGATAGATGAAAAAAATGTATAAGCTTTATTCTTGGTTTGCCAAAAAACATTTTTTAACTCTTCTTTTCTTCATTTATAGCGAATGTGAAAGACGTAATAGAATCACACCTGTCTCGACTTGGGGGGGGGGGGGGGTTCTTAACAAAAGACGAAATAACGAAGTACCCTTTAAATTAAAGTTGTTTTGCAAAAAAGAAATGATTGCGTTTTTCCATTAAGCTACAAAAGTTATAAACTTTCTGCAAATTATACAGTTTAATTAAAACACATTTAAAACTATTGAATATGAATTCTAATTAATTTATTTACTGACCGGGTTGGTCAGTAAACGCCCATTTTTTTTTAAATATTCAAAAGCACGTGATGTGAAAAATTAATTTTAGAAAGTACACAATATGTCGACGCGAAAACGTGGTCGGTCCGTTGGCCGTGGAATAACGCGTTCGGAGAGAAAAGAAAGAAAGAAACAGTTTGACGGAAAATTTTGTAAAATGAGAATCTATATTAACACCACTTTATGCGGTGGACACGTGTTAGAAATAAGTTAAATTCATGTTTAACTATAAGCTTATTGGCTTATTGCTAGACAGATGAGTCACACAGTGGTGTGTTTTCCTTCTTTGATAAGATATTTAGTCATAACGAAAAAGAAGCTCGTGTGTATGGTAGATATTCATTGTCTGAATATGATAAAACATGTATAGCTAACACCTGAATACTTAAAATCTACATATTGTATAAGTTTTCAGTCGTGGGGCGCCAGAAGGGGTAATTTTGACGTTCTGTTTATATTTATATGTTATTAAAGGTATGAAAATTATGGTCAATTGCAAAAGAACTCTCATCGATTGTCATCGACACCGATAGGCAGACATCCTCATAAAATTCATATGACATCTGATATTTTTCTGTTTACAGCACAAACACCTGTTCATATGAATTCAAAGATTGTAAACAAACCTGCAGTGTAACCTTATTCTTCATTCTGCTTTTCTGAATTACTATTCCTGAGTACATGCGCAAAACCACCTCAAACGTCAATCGTTTATGAACATCGCAAAAATGCCGTTTAAACCTTAAATATACCTTTGTAACCGGTGTAAGTAATAAATGTTATTGTTTCAGTGTTTTTAATTAGTTGTGTGTATGTGTGTCATCTGGCGAATCGGAGACTGAAAGCGACTCGGAGAACTACAGTGTACAAAGAGTCAAAGTTACATCAAAAGTGAAAAGAGAAAATCCTGTTGAAATGTCGTCAATACCTCCAATATCATCAGTGATGGATGATGATTCGTCAATTATAAGTATGAGTGACAACTCTTTAAATAACTGTCAATATTCTGTATCATTTCAGAATTCTAGTGAAGAGCTCGAGGAGTCCAACATTCAGTTCACACCCGATCAGTCACTTATGGAGGCAGCTCAAACCATTCGTCATTCCGCCCGAGTACGTAAAGCTCCGGATCGATATGGAGAATGGATTTAGGTCATAGTAACAGTGAATAGAGACACTAGTCTATGAGTGAGATTATGACTGAAATAAGAGACTTCGAATTCCTATGTGGATATAAAAGACGGTTTTTAATCTATATTGTTTTAATAAAAAAAAATAAAATAAAATAAAATTTAAAAATAAAAGTAAAAATTGCACCGATTTACACTGAGGTGATGTTTATATAAAGATTAACATTTTGATGATGACAATATGTGACCACTCCTCACCTTTAACCTTAAGGAACCCTTACACTTTTGAGTAATGAGTGACCATATTTTGTGAAATCTTAATTCAAATGTGTTAAGCACACAGGGATGAGTTCAGTACTTTGAGGTGATTCTTATTGAAGGTGATTCTTTAACAGTAATGTTAGAGCTTATGATTGAAAGTAATGGTGGTAATGTTGAGATGATGCAAGAGGTGTTTGCATCAGATGATTTGATTATTATTGATATTGGTTGAATTCAGTGGAATCAGTTGAAATTTAATTTGACTTGTGTTGTCATGGGATAACATTCTGACTCGACAGTTGTTGTAATACATGTATTTGATTTTAGTTCGTGATATTGGCTGGATTAGTTGTTTGGTTGTATATAGTTGTATATAGTTAGTTTACCAATAATTCAGCTCATTTAACTTTAAACTTTGCCTGATGTTTCAATTTCAGAAAATGTCAAGAGCCATTTCACTAAAGGGGGGAATATGTAGCCAGTGTAAGTAATAAATGTAATTGTTTCAGTGTTTTTAATTAATTGTGTGTATATCCTACGGTGTCCTGTCCATGTGTGAATGTCCACGTGTGTTTGTTTATGTTTACATGGTGTGACGTGACAGACCAAATACCTGTTCGACCAGTTTACCTGTAGATGTTTTCTATTTTTAACAACATACTAACTTTCCCGCTAAAACCATAGTTGCCCGCACACTCGGCGCTACACCCTTGAAGGGAACAGACTTATATAATATCTACTCTATGTAGCTGAATACCTGACAGTGCTTGGTAACTATAATTATTTTAATGCATATATTCTGTTATAATTATAATAAAGTGTAACTGTCAATGTTAGTAATATTTATAAATTTATTGTAGGTTTTTCGTATAGTTATTATTTGAGAATATTAAAAGTATAGTCAAACCCTGTATGACTGTGTCAGTTATATGTCTCTACCGACCTGGACTACACCTTAAATACCTTAAAAGTGACATGGTGACTCAAAAAGATGTTTTATTTTTTAATTAAGACAACGGAAATACGAAGAAATATACGAAATTTCATCATACGGAAGATTTCACGCATCAAAAGCCATCACATGTCAGTTTACAAGTCGTTAAAACTCATCCGGAAATTACACATGTAAATAAACCGAGTTGTTTTGGACATTGATTTGAGTGTCACGTAAATGCGATTGCTGTCAAAAAATAGTTACAATGGTATTGACACATTGCGATAAAAATTTAAATTCAAGTTATTAGATGTCTGTAAAAAATATGCATTTGTACAGAGTGCATTTTAATAAATATATAGTTTTTGAAGAAATCAGGTTTCCCTGTATGGAAGGAAATTACCGCCAAAAGTCTATGTATCTTGCTTTTATTCTTATTAGGCTTACTTCTTTATTCTTCAGTACATTTATACTTTACTTGTATTTCACTTAATGTTTTCATATTCATGCTTATCAAATTTCACTTTGATTCCTTTTTATTTCTTATTGTTTGCTTAATTCTACGTTGCAATATTCTCTTCTTATTCGAGTAAATGTTTACTTTTACTTCTATCTCTGTTACAGACGTGAATTCAATCACGCAAACCATGAATCACTCTTAATTAAGACGAATACAAGTTGTATGAATTTAATGTTGCATTATGACGCATTTTACTTCGTGGAAACGACTTTCATCTCGTGGGATTGAATTATTTTTCGTGGCCACGAATTAAAAAAAAATATTTCAAGCATAAGTATGTCCTATAGCAGCCACCTTACGACGGTGGTTTATAATTATCAATGTTAGATATTGTTCTAAATGAAGCGCGTAGTCTTATATATTTCACAAATTCTAGAATAAAAAAAACCAAAAAACAATGCACTCTTTGTACTAAGCCGGTACTAAGCGGTGAGAAAGGCTCACCTTAGATAGTTGGGGCACAAATATTCTTTTCCTATTTCAATGCTGAAAAGCAATATCTTTACGTCAATGTGTATATAAATTGTATATTTTGAGAAATAAGCAAAAAGTGTCACATGGGTGCGAGTTTAAATCAGTTAAAAAATCTTGATTCATTTCCTTAGCCTCTACAATATAAGCACAACATTCTTTGTTTATATATGCATTCAAAAAGTTTGTTTGGAAATGTTTATGGTTTTTTATCAGGTGGTGACACGTTTTGTTAATGACTTTTGTGATATTTTCGTTTTCTAATTTGGATTAAATAAATTCATGAATTACCTGAATAAATGAAATCATTTGTTTTCAAAATCTGTTTAATTATTGCTTTATTCATTTTTTGTGTACAAAGTCATGTTACGTCATATTTTTTTATTATCAGTATAATATTATTTTCAGTACAATTTTGTATTAATGAAGATAACATTAGACTAGGGCATTACAATTCTTAAAGTATACGACAGTAGGAACAAACGAATGACGCCAAAAAAAAAAAACCAAACCCGTCAAACAGACAGTTGACGGACAGACAGATAAAAAAGAAACAGACAGAAAGACAGGAAGCGAAATAAAAAAAAGGATGCTTTATAAGGATCAACTTTAACAGTGAAATCATGTGATTGGCCGTAACCCTTCACACATTGTATGCGAATAACATGCATATGCAAGACAGGTCAGTTTGCAATACAATTGGTTGTAATAGTTCAGGCTTTATTGGAACTGATCATGCTCCGACCAAAATTATCACTTTATGAAACTCAAAGAATGATTTCTTTTTCCTTAAATAAAAGAAGCATCAAATATTAAACGAACTATTCTATTTACGACTTAATAAGTTTAAAATAATCACATTTATTATCTAAAGAGGCTTTTCTTTAGTAAATTTGCTATACATGTATAGCTTTAGGTTGTTATTGGATTTCAGTAAAACGCAGTCTAAATTTCAAGAAATGCAGTGCTACGTTTAGTGCAAAATTGACTTCTAATGTTTTTCCCCATTGATATCTTGTTTCCTTTAACCAGAAGACTATCCAAAAATATTTCACATTTAATTGACCGGCCAGCAGAGGATGCTCACTCCTCCATGGCACCTGATCCTACCTCTAATTTTTGTAGAGGCCCGTGTTTGCTCTGCTCCTGTTATGTATTTTTCCTTTGGCCTTTTGATTTTGGAACACTATTCGTCATGACCTTTTTTCATTGATAAGAAGGGTCCACCGTATGTATGTTTCCGACTTCTTTAGAAAAGGATTTTCCAACGTTATGTGTCTATGTTGAGCTATGAAAGCTTTGGGCTCCAGTTTTCACCCGGATGTCATGGTTGGACTGTTTACTCATTTCAGGTCTTTCCAATACTTTTCAGCTCCCTCGTTTTTGTTCTTGTCCAGCTACGCAGGGGCCGTCTTTGTGGGTTCCTGTCCCAGCCTCTCTGATGAAACTGTTTAGTGGTTTTCTTTATCATGTCTGGCCAATCTATTGCTTTGCTCTTTTTTGATATGTAGGGTTGTAGGGTTGTAGGGTTTTCTACAAGGTACGCTCCAATACGTACTCGTTTATCATTTTTACTTTACAAATGTGCCTTAGGCATTTGTTGGTAAATACCTTGAATTTTTATTGTAATCCTGCTTTAGGTTTCCAGGTTTTATGTTAGGTTTTATGTCCATTTCGTTAGCACTGATTTAAATTTTTTTGCTTTCATTTAGCAAAGTGGAGCAGTATATTGGATCAATCATTGCAGTCTTTAGAGGATTTCCTTATTCTGGGTTTGATGTCTTCGTCTGAACCACCAGTCTTACTGATAATAGACCATTAGAATTTGAATTACTCCACTTCTTCCAGTTCTTTTCTTTGAATTGTAATTGGTCCTCTTTTCCTAGCTCTAATCTTCATTAGTTTTCTTGCTGTTAAGTGTTAGCTTTTTAACTTTTGATTTCCATTAAAGTTTGTTGGACTTCTCTTCGATGTCTTTTATCTGGTAGGACAGTAGGGCGAGGTCATCAACAAAGTCTTGGTCTTCTAATATACTGACCATTGCGACTGTATTACCCTTTGCTGGTCAAAAACCTGCTTCGTGATCCAGTTTATAACTATTAGAAAGAGGGAGGACAAGAGTAAACAGCCTTGTTTTACTCCAGTATTTACTGAAAAGGGGTCAGTAAAATGTGTATATATATAGATGTTTTATGTATTTTTTCACCAAGAATTCTTAATTCATGTATAGGGTCTTGATAACATTTTATATCTTAGATGGTATTCCATAATGTCCTAGTAATTGCGCCATTTCATCTCTGTTGAACTTGTCAAAGCACATTGATGATTTCCATTCAACAGATTGACTCCATAATTATTTTGTGATTTGCAATTTTGAAAAGAAAAAAGTAAAAAAAAGGTTTATAGACGGATGAACAGCGGACAACAGGTGTTCAAAAAAGCTCACTTGAACCTTCGGTCAAATCATCAAATCTGCCTTAACCTTTTAAATATGATATTTTGAACCTTAAACGTTTATTCAGGAAAGAAAAAAATCGACAGTTTTTAGCTTAAAAATTTAAAAATTCTCCTATTTTAAAAAAAATATATAATTATATGTCTAAAGGGTTAAATATAGCCTAAAGATGATCACGGGCATTAAGCCCTCTCAAGTAGGTTCACTTCTTAATTTAAAATTAGGCTGCTGCAATGTTCAGAGTATTTACCCAAACGTCGTAGTCTTCGGGGAAATTAGGAGCATGATGCTATGTTATATTAATTTCATTTCATAGACACTGCATTCCAGATTGCTCCAAATATTGATAATGATTTCAAAAATATGTCTTCTTTGTTCATATCTACATGTATCGTATTTCATGCAATGTACGACAACTAATGCATAATGCAAACGACATTTAAAAGTAGATAGCTATATGTAACTTGTGTACCTCCGGTACTAAATTACATTTTAATACACAACAACGAGGCATTAGATGGACAAAACAAGTTTTTATGAGCAAATTAGAAACATGGAAGTATAACAAAATACAATTGTTTTCATTGGAGATTACAGATACAAAACACGTCTATTCTAGAATACTTAGTGAAGTAAACGGAATGTATCAGATACGTATGAAACACCTTTATTTTTATTTTGGATTCAATTTATTTTGCATTTAAGACAAACTTTCTGGTCTCAGTTGCCAGTTGCCCGTTAAAATAGGCTATCTATTTAAAAAAAATTGGATCTACGAGATATGCATCCCAAAGCTATTCAATTTTTGGTATCATTCATCATCACCACGACAGTCAAATATTCTATCCCGAGAAATGTTAACAGCAAATAAATACACATCTTTGTGTGTAATAGTTGTAACTATAAATATAAACATACTTATAGTATTACACCAGGGTTTTGCTTTATCTACTTTGGTCATTTTTCCAATTAAAAGACCGGACCAAATGCCACAAGTTCTGAGTTTTATTTTGTCTGCGGGATGTAAATATCAAGTCGCATAAGGCTTTCCTAACGAACAATTAAATTCCAGGAGTTTTCCCCAGAGTTCCATTAAACTTAGCACTGTACTTACTTCGAAATGCATATGTTTGCTTGGTTTAAGAACATATTAAGCTTTACACGTTACAGCACAACATCAGTTTTGTAAGTTCTGATAAAATATTAGTGATTGACTTTGCCCCCCCCCCTCCCCCGAGAAAATATAAATGTGCTCCAAAATATAGATTACTAATGTCATACATTTTTGTAAATATATTTTCTTTCTTATCATTATACTTTCAAAATTAAATTAGACGTTTTAAAAATGACAGTGTTTTGTGAAGAGGCTGATAATAAAGAAAATCTAAAAATCAACAACAAAAAAATACTTAAAATATTATTAAAATTTGTTTTTGTATACAAAATATGCGCGTGCTAAAAATGATTACAAAAATACTAGAACGAGTTATGTAAATTTGTCTGTAATAATCGCTGTCCTTATATCTATTAGTTTCTATAGAGCTATGAATCACACAGTTTTCATGAGAAATAGTGGGTTAAATACTTGTTAGATATAAATATAAGATGATAAAAATATTAACTAACACATTAAAACTCAAAGTACTAAAAGCGTAAAGGTTAATGTATGTGATTGGTCAAGGTGCAAGTTTTTATCTTTACATCTCATCTGCATACTTGACAGGGAATCGGTCTTTTATATCCACATTACACACACACTTTGGATGACGAATGCAGTTTTCACACATCAGGTGCCTGCAAGCGGAGCTGATCCATGTTCCAAACTTTTCTTTACAACCCTTGCAGTAATATCTGGTTTGTTGGTCAACGTCTTTGTCATCTACCAAAAAAAAAAATTGAGACAAAATGAAACCGGTATTTTAACACCTTTAAAACTATTATAGTTTCATCATCCATAAAGTATTTTAAAAACTATGGACTCAAACGAATAGATACATGTGTACGTTACATAAACCTATCTTCCCTTCCACACATGGCTAAGTGATTCTGAAGAAATCATAATGGTGACCGTGTGAATTAAAACGTACGGTTCTTAACAGAAAGTGACCAGAAAATCGAAGCTTTTAGCTCAAATGGCAAAAAGAAAAAACAGTTTTAGTTATTACGATAAAGGTTGACGATCATGTGAAACGGTCCAATCTTAAACCATTTTATTATCGTTATACTAACAACGTGACAGTTTGCTTGTCGGGCTGTACTAAAATTTTGTATGCTGATTATCATATTACTCATCGATTGGCTGTTCGATTTCATTGATGGAATGCTTTGCATATCAAACACAGAACCCAGGAACGCGCTGACTAAAATTTTGTATATTATGAAGAAGAACCCTCTAAAAATTTCAGTCACATTCTTTAATCATGCGATGTCATCCGAAGAAAAAAGAATACAAAACAACGGCTGTGTTAAATTGACAAAACAAGTTTTCATCGGCTACTTTTTTCACGTAAAAGAACTGAGCAATGAATTTGTTAATCTGCTTATATATTGTGTTTGTTTGGTATACTGTTTGTAGGCGGTCGCCAGGATCTTATGTAGTCTCTAGATATATTGTCGCGACTGCTATATAGAACATGTTTTTAAACTGATATTTACCGGATTTCATAAAAAGTAATGGATAATACTGATCATCATTATTCAGAATCATCGACTTGAAAGGAATTCGCTTAAAAAATTTTAAGATTGTAAAAACAGAACTTTAATTAGTATACACTAAACATGTAAATTCTATGTACTAAGTTTAAAACAAATGATCGAAGCAACAACCTTTTTTGGATTTCATGAATTATGTAACCTAACACTTAATATTTTTAATACATCTATACTCATGAATTAAGACATTTTGCCAATAAACTAAAAAATGTTTGCACCAGTGTAACTGTATACACCTTTTGTTTTCAACACGTGTGATATAATGTCCGTAAACTATTGAATGTTACCTGAAGTTATTGTAAAATTAATAAACATCCTACTTTCATTTTCGATAAATTAGCCCGAAATACCAAAAACGAAAGTAAGGTGGTGGACACGCTTTGGGGGATCCAAGTCGGTGGGAGTGTGCACCAAAATATATATTGCAATGAAATAATATTACATGATAACGTAAAGAGTGAATATATTTACTGGGAACTTACTTAGAGTATACATATATATAGATATAAAAGTTAAGATTTGACAAACGCTGAACAAACAAAATAAGGCAATTCTTTTCTTGAATGTGCGCTTTTAGTTTTGATAGATTGAACTCATTCGCTTGCAAAGCACGACCTCTGCTGAGAGAATGGGATATAACTTTCCAGATCGGTCTTACAAAGAACACGTGTTGATTAATTAAAGCTGACATGAATTCATTAAAGCGTTTGGTCGCCATATTAGTTTCGATCGCTCCTCAACTGTCTCTGGGGTATAAATACCGGGCGGGAAAGTTACGGTCGGTTGCTTTCCGATCGAGGAATTGAGGTTGCATGGACTTCTAAATGATATAATTATACAATGTAGTAATATATTTGTAAAGATGAATAAAGGATACTTCAATCAATAAAAATAAAATAAAATAAATAAATAAATAAATAAATAAATAAATAAATAAATAAATCAGTAAATAAATCAAATGTTTCCATAGAAAAAAGTCCTATGTATCTGCAATATCTTGCACACACATTGTTGTGCTGTCTTTTTTCGCATGCACATGGAACACGTGTGTCGTTCATACAGAGTGCATAACGTCTGCATCTTATTGAAAACCCCGGCCTCATAACATCCAGCACAGTAAATATGTGAAAGTAAATCCAAGAGTGTATAAACAACGTAACATCGCTATTATCAGTTTCTAAAAAAATAGTCTGATTTCTATAGCCCATGCTGTCACTTCACGATCCGCTACAGTGTGTGGTTTGCGCATGTGCAATATTATAACAGTACGACATAGGAGAACGATCCACAATGATCGAGGATTTTTGAAATATGTGTACTTTGATTTGAGTCTGTTTGTTTCGTCTTTCATTGGATGTTTCTTACCAGTGCAGTAGTTGTCATATTATTGTTGTTCAAGGCGCGTTTATTCAAATTTTCCGGGTCCAGTGTAACGTATTCGGGTGATTGAAATAACTAAATGCGGTGAATCATAAATAGAAATATCTGCTTTATATAGGGGGTATGAAGTGATGAGCATAGCAATAGAAATCGACAAGTAATATGACGGTAGTCGGAGATAAAAGGGAAAAATTGCCTATTTAAGAATTCATGTCAGCTTTAATGTCATTGAGAAAAGTGTAGGACGAGTTCATCATGCATCGCAGGCAGATACCTTGGATAGGACATCTTTGGTTAATACAATAAACTTTGATGAGACCAAAAAAAAGAAAGAGCCTAACACCATTTGTGTGTTGCTATGTACTCCTGTTGGCATGGTAACAGATGGTCAAAATGTCAAATTGGCATTTTAAAGCATATTTGAAAATATAATGTTAGTAATGGCAACAACTTGGGGCTTTCAGAGTTTTCAGTAAACAGAACGGAGAAATGCATATTTTCAAAGTGTGTTCATGGTAACTAAACAAATATTCTAAATTGTAATTTCTTCATTTAATTTGAAAGGATTAAAATGCCAATCATGAAGTTTTGTTTATTCGCTATGATACTTGTTTAATTCTAGTAATGAAAATTGAGAACCGTTGCTATGGTAACGAGCTATAAAAAAAGAAAATTTATAATATTTTGAGGCATATTTGAGTGGGAAAATGTTGACAATGCGGCCGATCTTTTTCTTATAGACTTTATAT
>WFKH01011925.1:11386587-11409538 GCA_016163765.1 Magallana hongkongensis | reverse complement strand
CCCCCCCCCCCAAAAAAAAACCCTGATAGGATGTTTTACTTCCTTATTTATTATGAATAATTTCTACATGTTATAGATATTTATTTAAAGTTTTATAAATTTTGAATCATTACAAGAAATAAAAATTCTATTATCTTGATTTAGTTTATTCTAACCTTCAAATATGAGCTCAAAAGCCTTGCGTGATATTGTGCTTTTACTACCATTTCATCATTTTTTATATTGAATTTAGAAATCATTATGTAGTTTAAAATGTTCTTCCACCTCTCCTTTTCTCATTACACTGAGTTTCATCCTTTTTTAACATAACAGTCTTGTGAAGTTGTAACTAAAAACGTAATTGAATGAATTCAACTTGCCATTTGACCAGCCATACTTTTCACACCGGGATTTCTAAATGATGTATCTGAAATATTGGAAAAGAACATATATATATATGACTGACTAAAATCAACAACACTAGGCATCTTTATAGTGTCGGATATAATATATAGATACTAAGCCAGTAAACTCAATATATAGAGCGCTAAAAATGGCTAACGAAACGAACAATTGATATTGTCAACTTTTCGGGACAACCAGCTCCTTCTGCAAAAGACATAAAATACATGGGTAAAAACAAAGGAATATCTAGAACTACAACTAACACTACTAAAGAAACTATAAAAGAACAACAGCTACATTTTAAACAGGTTTGAATCACAATGTTTGAGAAGGTGTTGGCGATGCGGTCGAAGGTAATCAATCAACTTCACGCCTGATTGATCGTGAGTTAGCTAATTAAAATTGACGTCCGAGTTAATAAAGGAAAATTTAAACCACCTTTTGTTAACTCGTACGGAGCTTATAGTTTAGATCCAAATTATTTAATTATTTTCATAATTATTAAGAGTTTGCTTTAAAAGAGAGAGAAAGCAAATAATTAATAAATTAGAAATTATATGAAATAATTTTCAACAAATAAAAGGTAGTAGAGGAAACTAATAACTGATAGAGGCGCAGTTGACAGATTTAATATGATTACTGTATGGGTATCAGTTGATGTTAGGCTATGAGACGTTCATTTAAATGAAGTCAATTTGCTTGTTCATGCCATCAGGTCTGAATGATTTGAGTCTGTGCATTCAGAACTTTTCTTTGCTTTTCCTCTCCGCGTCTGTCAAATGAGGATTATGGTCAATAACCACTATTGTCATGTTACCGGTGTTTGCCACAATTACAATTGATTTCAAACAGGTGGTAAAATATCTTCTCTGGATGAAGTTTTAGGATTGTCATTGAACAATAGCATTGCAAAAGGTAACGCCCACCGTTCCCGAAGAAAGGAAAAATTATTAACCGTGTTCAAGCACTGGAACGTGTTTAATACACAGACTCCTTTAATACATTTTTACACTGAAATGTAGTATTTACCCTATATAATATTGTTGGTTATGTGCAGAAAGATTCCTCGTGTAATCATGGCCGGGTATCTGCACATAATCAACAATATTCTTGATGTTGTTTTTTACATGAGATAGTGGGCGGATTTTAAAAATGTGTGTGGTATGTACAGATAACCCACACTTTTAACAATAGAAAACTCGTCATGCTATGTACAAACGATAGATACACGTCGTGTACATTTGTACATGTGTTCTTGATAAGCAGGATAGGTTTGTTTAACTTCATTGGCCATATCAAAAGGCTTATCGTACAATATTACTTTTACCAAACAATAAAAGTAGTATATGATTCCTTTTTTGTGTCACATGGCTATTGAATACCGATCATTTGCTTGGTGACAAGTATTGACCAGTCATTTATATAAATGACCGATTTATCTGACGTGTGTAAAAATTTGCTTATCGGTTTATTAATACAGACTATAAAAGTAAATTAGAATTCTGATATAAACTATAAATAGGTGTACTGCGTAACTTCCAGTTTTTTTGTTTGTCGTCTGTTTACAAATCATGGCTGACGAAACGGAAACTTGGTTTGCTAATTTCTCCAACGATATAAATAGCAGCCAATGAGGAAAATGGAGGAAATTTTAATTTTCTTGCCACCTTCCACTTCAGAGAAGAAATATTTGAATTTACAATTGAATCAACAAAAATTATTAATGAAATTTTAAAGTAATCACTAGATGATAAAAGAATAATTATTGATGCATTACTTCTTTATAAATTTTCCTTTTAAATTTGGAAGTGATACAGAAATTCAAATTTCCTCAGATTTGATTGACAGATGAGAAATCGACTTTTTGTTTATATCTCTACCGGAAATGTCCTATTGCTATAGACGCACAGTAAATGGCGCACTGCTTGTTTTACCTCAGGGCTGAGTAACACAAAGTAATGGATTATCCTTTTAATTGTTTAACTACTTTATTATCAATTTGGTGATCATAAACAAAGAGAAAGATATAACACACATTTGTGTTACATTTGTGTAACGATGGAGACTCAATCCTGCAGGTAATTCACACTGATAGAATCAAGTTTACTTATTTATAAACGCATGGGGTCTCCAACATTTGTAGGTCACAGGTTTCAGCAGTATAAAAATATGATCATAGGTCATCACATTAGTTGAGTTAATTACAACAGAAATCCTTTGTCATTGATCCCAAGTTCTAGAAAAAAAATCAACTTTCCTACTTAATATATGTGTTTTTGAACTAGAATACATGTACAGTTCTGTGAAACAGTATTGTTGATTTTCCCCCTTTTTTGAATGAAGTTTTATGTCTGTTTGGAAGTTTATGATTTCTACCATTTCGGACAGCTTCTGCTGGGTCTGCATCAGCAATGGGAATATTCCTAAACTATTGCTGTTCTGACGAATTGTTCAACAAACTCATCAGTCTTCATTTGTCTCACCAGCATTGCACTGTCTTGGATCACTGGTTGACTCTTGCAAATTCCAATTTATAAGTTTAAAAAATGTGCTATTGTTTCTCTTTGCTCTAGTTTACCCTCTGTGATCTTTTCCGCCATTATTTGAACTACAGTGATGTTAGAGCAGGGGTAAAAAAAACCAAAAAAACTTGAGCTTATAATGTACTACAGTGAATTACAGCTTGTAACATTAACAGCTGATTTAATATACTGTAAATGAAAAAAAATGTTTAAATATTTATGATACTCAAAGATATAGCACATATCCAAAATAATAAGGGAAATATTGTTTTAAATATGGAAACACCTCCCTTGTACCTCTTCTTTACATTTGCAGATTTTAAGGCTGATTTATTGACATTTGGCGGTAGAAATTCCTCACTGAGTCAGAACTCCTGTGGATTAGACTCTTGCATCTAATCCATATTGTTGTTGATCAGAGTTATTCTGACCTCAGTGAATTTAGTTTTTTTTTTAATTTAAAGCATTTGACCAATTTAGATGTACATACATTTTTATTATTATTAAATAACCCTAAATATTTTGTAGTTCTCTGAATAGCACGTACTTCTGGTATGAACCTATCAATTAACAGATACACTATACAGTGTTATCAGTAATGAGGTGTGGCCTGCTTCCTTATATGCCTAATTCCCGTCCATGTGGAGATTCAACTAAGTCAATCCCAGTCTTAAAAGGAGAGAAAGGAAAAAGCGTCTGACAAACTAACCCGAAATCTTGACCAACTTCTCCGCCAATTTTCAAAATCCTAATTCGTTAGGGGAGGGGCGTTTAAATTTCCTAACCTCTGTATTAATGTTACTATTTTATGTACTCTCCTGAAAGTGGAAGGAGAGCTACATGTACTCCTTCCAATTTCAATGTTCTATATGTAAATTAATTAAGAAAAATGTTCCTGCGAAAAAGTACTATGCTATGTGCCTAAATCAGATTTACCTCAAAATACGTAGTAGAAACTTGATGGTACCAATTCGATATTATTGTCACTTTTTCTCAGAAACACACACAGTGTTTGCATGCCTCTTGACGACCCCGAATAAAAATATTTAGGGTAGTATTGTATATCATTATAACCACGATCTGTGCATTTTTAACCATATTTAATGTATTCTGGGTATGATATTCGATCTATTGTCCGAGCTAGGACAGGCCATCCGAAGACTGATTTGCCTTGATTATCCTACGGCGGCACCAGCGCAATTGAGGGAGACGCTGGGGAAGGATGCATTGGTAAATGCTTGCGCATCAAACATAATAGACCCGAAAATTTAAACGATGCTATACGACTTGCACACTAAATGCATATAGAACAAAAAGGCGAGTAATTTGCGGATGGCTTAGGGTAAATAAGACGAGTGCGATCAATTCACACAATCAATAGAGCTTATTGAATTAATGGAGAGGCTGCAAAACCAGTTGAATAACTTGGAAAAAATGGCCCAAGATCAGTACTTTAGGAGGAGACGTCAACATCACAGTTGCCAGACAGAAAAACTATTGATAAGATAGTTTGTTATTATTGCAAGAAAAAAGGACACATTCGTAGGCTTTGTCTGACACTTAAGAATAAATAAACAAATAAAAATAACAATGCATCAGCGATGAAATCTTGTGGCAATGTGCATCGGATTCGTAGTAAGCGCCAGAGAACACAGCACAGAGTGCAGGGACATTTAGGGAGAATCACCGTAATCAACGAATCTGGTATTTTTATTGAAGCTGAGATAAATGGAACACGGTGAAAAATGTTGATTGATAAGGGTGCATCATTGACATTGATTTAAACAAGAGGCCCAGGGGCCACATCGCTCACCTGAGGAACAATAGCCTTAACTCTGATCAAATTAGCATTACAGTATCAAAATCAAAATATCTACGTACAGTAGATATTGCTCAAAAAATTTAAAATATCTGCCGATTTTTATCCACATATTTAAATGTCCGCCGATTTTTATTCACATATTTTTATGGTAAATACCAAGCCCCTTTTGTTGTTGTACCTGTAAGATTTTTCTCTATTCCTATATACCCCCCACTTCTTTGTGGCCCCACTTTTCTCTAGGGAATCATGGTTTCATCAAACTTTAATCTGCACAACCCGTGCTTTCACACAAGTTACTGCTTTTTGGACTGAAAACTTTCCGAGAATATTTTTAAAGATTTTCTCTATATATTCCTATGTAAAAATTCATCTCCCCATTGTGGCCCCGCCCTACCCCCGGGGACCATGATTTAAACAAACTTAAATCTACACTATCTGAGGATGCCTCCACACAAGTTTGAGCTTTTCTGGCCAAATAGTTTTTAAGAAGAAGATTTTTAAAGATTTTCTTTATATATTCCTATGTAAAAATTCATCCCCCTATTGTGGCCCCACCCTACCCCTAAGGACCATGATTTAAACAAACTTGAATCTACACTATCTGTGGATGCTTCCACTCCAATTTGAGCTTTTTTGGACTAATAGTTTTTGAGAAGAAGATTTTTAAAGATTTTCTCTATATATTCCTATGTAAAAATTCATCCCCATTGTGGCCCCACCCTACCCCTGGGGACCATGATTTAATCAAAATTGAAGCTACACTATCTGAGGATGCTTCCATTCCAATTTGAGCTTTTCTGGCCTAATAGTTTTTGAGAAGAAGATTTTTAACGATTTTCTCTATATATTCCTTTGTAAAAATTCATCCCCATTGTGGCCCCACCCTACCCCTGGGGACCATGATTTAATCAAAATTGAAGCTACACTATCTGAGGATGCCTCCACACAAGTTTGAGCTTTTCTGGCCAAATAGTTTTTAAGAAGAAGATTTTTAAAGATTTTCTCTATATATTCCTTTGTAAAAATTCATCCCCATTGTGGCCCCATCCTACCCCCGGGGACCATGTTTTGAACAAACTTGAATCTACACTACCTAAGGATGCTTCCATACGAGTTTCAGATTTTCTGACCTTATAGTTTTTGAGAAGAAGATTTTTGAAAAATACCTACAAATTTTCAATAATTCTAAGTTATCTCCCCTTTAAAGAGGGTGTGGCCTTTCATTTGAACAAACTTGAATCCCCATCACCCAGTGATGCTTTGTGCCAAGTTTGGTTGAAATCTGCCCAGTGGTTCTGGAGAAGAAGATGAAAATGTGAAAAGTTTACAACGCCAACAACAACGCCAACGCCAACGACGACAGACAACGGACAAATTTTGATCAGAAAAGCTCACTTGAGCTTTCAGCTCAGGTGAGCTAAAAAGCGTGCATGATATAATTACAGACGAAAAACACCCGGCACTAGAGGGCGCAAGTGGAAACCCACTTTCTCTGTATGAAAAAGGAGAATATCATATCAAAATGTGGAAACCTTAAACATTTATTTTAGCAATGGTTACAGATATTACGGTCGATGGAATACTTGGTGTAGGCTTTTTGAAGAAAGGCAGCGATCTTAACTCTAATACATTACAACTGAACAAGGAGGAATATTGCATTTCTTGTGAATGGACCCTGGATTGTTTTCGTGTCGTTGCGGCCGACGATATTGGTATTTGTGAAATGATAATAGAGGCTAAAATTCCAGAACAGAATACATTTTGAGCTTCAGATTATGTTGTCGAGCCATAAGAGTAATTTCTTGAGAAGGGCCGTGATGTTGTGGATAGGACGTTGGTGAAAGGGGGTAGAAAGGTGCCTGTATGTCTGACGAATATTACAGACGTTGCTCAACAAATATACTAGGGAACTCTTATTGCAAAGATGACGGCTGCTGATGAGGAGAATCCGCCAGAAACAGCAGTAGAAAACAGTTCAAAACTACAACCTGATTTGCAAGAATTGCTAGATCGATGTAAGAAAAATATATCGCATGCACAGGCTATGAAAGCTATTGTAAAATAAGCAAATAAATTTTACTTCTGGTGAGATATATCAAATATCTCTAGGTAGCTTTCCTTTTTACAAATGTGATGCCCGCGAGATTTTAGTCAATGTAAGTGATTGAGAAACGAAGCTTTCATGAATAATAGTCATTTGATTGATGCTATGTTTAAGTTTTATTTTGTCAACCGTCACTTCCGGTTTTCACCTGAAGGATTAAAAAAAAAAATCATGTTTTTAACAAGTTTAACAGACTTTCTTCGGTGTTTCATCTAGCCTGATAAACAGTGCTGTACGCTAGGCAAATGTGCAAAAAATACCTGTTTTTGTTTTTATTAATCACATCCGTTTGTCCGTTTCCGGTCCCGAGACAAAAATATTGTTTCAACGAGATCTCAGATTTGGCAGAGACGTGAACAACCAAACTTTGAGAAAAGATTTACTTATGATTGTAATAATGTTTAACATGTTTTGTTAGGTTCGGTGTTACTTCCGGTTGTCACAGAAAGTACTTCAATAATTTCTTTCTTTCTCATTCTTGTTGTTTTACAAGGAAGTAACGTCTGGATATTTCATTCACAATAATTATCATATCCACTATGTTTTCTATGTAAGAGATGCAATGTCTTACAGTTAAATTGATATATGTATATCAAAACGGAAGACCTTTTTTTTGTTGCTTTTGCAACAAGAGTCTAGTTTTATTTATTATTAAATTTCCAGACCTTAAAAGACAAATTGTGACAAGAATTAATGTTAGAATCAACCCTGTTTCAAGAAAAACTTGTGTTGGCCATTATTCAGAAATGATCGTCAGGTGCATATTAATAATGTCTTAATATTGTCTGTAAAAAAAAAATCATTCACACTTAGGTCAACATTAGTTGCCCCTCGTCCTTACCCATTCGGTGACTTGACCTTGGCATCGGTAAGGTCATGTCACCTCGTGGGTCAGGTCTTGGGTCATTTATTTTGACCTCATGAAGATTGATTAATTGTTAATTAGGTTTCTTATTACCTCTCTACGGATATATTACGAGTTATTAAAGTAAAGTTCATTGAAGACTTGGCGAGCAAAGCCTTCTATGTACTTATATATTTCCATAAACAGTTTTTTTTCTCTTTATTTTATACTTTTGTATATTAATAAAATAAAAAAGACCCCTCTTGGTCCCCAATTTAAGGGGCAAACCCCTTTTTCTTGGTATTAAATGAAAGGACATTTAAAACTAAATACATTTTGTTCATCAAGTGTTTAGACATCTGAGAAAGAACGTTTAAAGGACATACCCCTTATCTCCTTTAGGGGCCGTTTAACGAAATTTTGATTTTTCGATATTGTTTAGTACATCATTATTATCACTTTTTCTTCTATACTGAGAATCAAAATATTTTTCTGTACGGGATATAGGTGATCAAAGTTTTGATATTCTGACGTCTAAAAACTCCTCATTACGTAACACATGGGAAAACTATTATACTGTATGGGAACATAACAGTATGATAAACAATTTTGCTTTTATATATGATCTATTACAAAATATCCCCCAGTAAAGTGCTAAAAACAAAAGACTTAAGACTCCTCTGGTTCCCTAATTTTAGTCATTTTTTCTTGCTTTAAACGAAGGGTCTTGAAAATATTTACCTTTTTACATTATATGTCTTAACAAAATATTTTTTCCAGAAAAGAGTTAAAGAAAACCATGAAAAATTACGACGTTGTTTAATTTTTTTGTATCCAGGCAAGCTTCAACGCTTTTTGAGAATGACAAATATGAACCAAATTAAACACCTACAATCTCTTGTCTTTAATCCCTGAAAGTTTGAACTCAATATATTTTACCATTTAGGAGGAGATCCCTGGAGAAGCCGACCCTCTGAAAATCGCTAAAACGTCATTTTCTCAAGAACGGAAATGACGTCAACAAAATAAAAAAAGTATATTCATTTCAGATCAATAACTATTAGATCTCAACGTTTTATGAAAATCGGCCGAGCCATTTCAGAGAAATCGCGTGCACAAATTTTGCGAGCTACGAAGTCTTCCGTCCGATTTAAGCAGTTGAGATACATGTATGACCTTGATCTTTTTGGAGGTCCGTGTAGCTCTGCTTTGAATTTGTAGTTCGTTTTCTGGATTTTTGAGATGGTTGACGATTTGTTATTGTCATTTTTTCATGAAAGGTCTTGTAAATACAAACACATTTTGTTCAAGTGTTTAGGAATTATAAGCCGTTTTATGGATATATGGGAAAGAATATTTTAGGGGCCGATCCTTAATTTCCTTTTCGGTGCGTATGCCGTTTAAAGAAATTTTGATGGTTGAATATTGAAAGGAACATCTTTCTAAGCATTCTCTTCTCTATGATGCTTTTCAAATTATTTGTCCTTTTTTATATATAAATGATCGAAGTGTTAGACGTCTGTCCCTTAAAACCCCTAATTACGTAACGATTAAAATATTTTTATAATTTATGGTTTCAAAACTGTAAGATGAACATATTTGCTTCTATAACATATATATTTCTCAGTAAAGCGCTATAAATGAAAAACTTTAGACCCCTATTGATCCCAAATTGAAGGGGCCAGACCCTTTTTCTTGATGTCAAACGAAGGCTTTTTAAAAAATAAACTTTATTTGCTCGTTGATTAAACAAAATATTTTCAAGAAAAGAGATAAACAAAGAAAACCTTGAAAAATGGTAACGTTTTTCGGCTCTAGGCGAGCTTTAGCGCCTTGTAAGTCAGACAAAAATGAATGCCTTGAGACACATCTAACATTTTTTGTCTACAAGCCCTGAAAGTTTGAACTCAACATCTTCAATTGTAAAGGAGGTGATCCCAGGACAAGCCGACCCTCCTAAAATCACTAAAATGCCAATATCTCATTAACGGAAATGACGTCATCAAAATTAAAAAAATTACGTAGATCAGTATCTATTATATCTTAAAGTTTGATGAAAATCGGTCGAGTCGATTTGAGAAATTGCGTGCACCAAATTTGTTGATAAAAAAAAGAACTAGAGCAAAGTTCGTTGCAAAACAACGAGTGGGTCTTCCGTTGATGTAGAAAGAAAAGCTTGAAGTTCCTGTAAGAAGCAGAATTCTTAAACCAATAATAGGAGTAACTAAATAATAAAAAAATAAAATTAAAATAAGAATAATTCTTGCTACGACGTAACATAGTCCGAATTACGAATTAACAAAAACTAAACAATTCAAGAACGACTAAACAAAACCATCCGAAAATGTTCATGTACGACTTAACAATTATTAAATTATTTATGATACGATTTAATTTAACTTTAAACTTAAACTTATTTTTAACCAAGAACGTGGATTCAAAATTTTCGGAAAAAATCAAATTTTCAACCCCAATATCTCTGCAATGCAGCTTCCGATTTTAAAACGAGTTCAGATTTCTATTCAGCTTGGAAAATCTATATTTGGTATATTTATTTCGATATAAAAAAATGAAAATTTCAAAAATCGGAACTAGTTTCGAGCAAAACTGATGAATACAAATTTAACCCCCCAGTACACCATAGTATTGATGCATCTATCATCAGTTAAAATTTTAAAGCGGTATCTTTATTGTTTATTGAGATTTTCCACGGACAAAATTACTTTTATGAAAATTAAAATCGGACGTAAAGTTTGAACAGAAATGATGTAATCGCTGAAAGTTAAACAACTTTGAGGCATGATCTCTTCATAAAAGATTTGAATATTTCATTAATATCGGATGAAAACTTTTTGAGCCAATAAAGAGCCAGAAAAAAATAAAATAATAACAAAAAGAAACTGAAGAAAAAAGGAGGGTCTTTCGTTTCCAACGGAAGACCCTAAAAAGAAACAGAACAAAAACAATAAGGTCTTTCGTTGGAAACGGAATACCTTTATAATACGAAAAAAGAAACCGAACGAAAACAACAAGGTCTTGGAAACGGAAGACCTTAATAACATTAGACTGACATGTTGTCCTCGAATATGTACAACTGACTGGAGAATAATGTGTAATGCATCGGTTATAAGCTTAGGTAGCAAGGGACAGTTTCGGATAAAGTACCCGGTCAATATTTTTGTAAAATTGAGAATTGATGTACTTGAAGGCTTATGAGTGTTGCTAAAATTCATGAAATGATTTTTAAGCGCTAAGCGTACGTAGTACGCAAAGCGCTTATTGGCATTGCTTTTCGGGGATGCCACTTCCGAATTAGTGCCACCTATAATCATCTAAAAATAATCTGATGACTCAATGTCTAATAATAGAATCCAGAGAAGTACTCGGCTGCGGTATCGGTGTAAAGGCAAAATATTTCTAATTTTTTTGTAGCAGCACACAAATTATCACAATATTTTTTTCTTAAACATCGAAGATTTAAAATAAAAGAATATTCATCAGTGCATTTAAAAGGTCAAAGAGCATACGTAGTTGTGTAAACACCATATTGCAATGGGTTTCATACAAAAGTACACAGGCTGTGATATCGATAATTAAAATAGGCTAGCTTATCATTCAATAGACATAACGTAGATATCTATAACCTAGCGGCTATGCACGCATCTCGGTTATTGAACGCAGTACTGGATATTGTTTGTAGTTCAATTTATACAAAAATGCAATATCTTAGCTATATTTATATTCAAACTTTTCAATTCATTCATGATGACACATGTAGTATAATGCTATTATTTTTTGCTAATGTAGGGACAGCTTAGCGCTTTTCAGTACCTTCAGTACTTTGATTAATGATTATCATTAGTTAGAGGGGTGTCTCTTGTTGAAATTGATATGCTATATGTAGGCCACATATGTTAGGTACATGAGAATCAGAAGTAAAATGCGAAACCTGCGGCTATGACTGTTGTGTTGACTTTACACAGTGAAATTGCAAGTTACAGACGGGAGGGAAAATAACACAAAAAGTAGGTGGATGTGACATTGTAACCTATACACCGGTAGGTTTCTGACATGTGATGGTGCAACATGCACACGGTACGGAAGGTCAACCCTTTGCAGGGAATTAGCTGGGGGAGGTCTAAAAAAGTGAAAAATCATGAAAAATTTGCAAAATGTGAAAGGGTCAAAATCTCATTAAAACCAGTATGTAGAAAACTTTACAGGTTTTGACTAGTAATCTTCTTCAGAAATTGGTGATTGGCCTTATAAAGAGTGAATTAAAGGTATATGTGCTGAATGGGAACTGAGGAAATTCTAGTTACAGAGTTTCAAAGACAGGTAGCTCCTGGCTACAATGAATTGTATAAAAAAAATTGTCCCGTGCCACCTGAGATGTTGAATGACCGATCAGGAGAGGTAGAGGATCGCAAAATAATTTTACCGATGAGTTTCAAGCAAAACTTCCAGCTGATGTGACAGTTTGAAATAAATTCAAAATGGTGGCGATGGGTACTTTGTGTATTATTGTGAAGGTATATATTTACCAATGATACTTACAAATATGAGTTATGAGTTGTTAGAAACCTCTAAAGTCTGACGGATAAAATCGACGTCCAACTCGGGAAAGGTACAGGTAACAACTGAACTTTGTTTACAATGGATCTATATTTAAGTTGTTATTTATGGAATCCCGAACCCGATGGTAAAATCCACTACATTCCTCCCCATCATATTTAAAAGGGCTGGCGTGTAAACTTTAAAACATACATGTATTATTTCTAACTTACTAAGTAACACACTATTAGACAGCTGTTCACAATCAGACAATCCGACTGTAAATACAGCACTCCAAAAGTGTGATGTTTCATATATGTTAAGATTAAGTAAAAACAGATGACACTGTTATCAAGAGGCATAACTATAAGGGCTTAATTAAAAACTAATACATGTAACGTTGAATGGTCAGTTCTAAAATATTTTTGTTTAAGTGTAAACACCACATTGGTTTGAATATCTAAATTAAAAGATTTCATTGAGAAGTACTTTGTCTTTCTCCATACCTTCTATCAGGATGTTGTAAATTGTTATCTATTACTAATTACTAAACTACTTGAAGTTTCAAGATCTTAATAAAATCTGACAATGATATCAGAGTATCCGACATCTTTGAATGCAGAACTTAATCACATAAAGTAATTTTAAGTATTATTTAACTGGAAAACATCCTTCATTCTGTCTCATACTGGTACATGGTTTTATTTAATTCTAATATTTAAATCTGGTATGTGGTTGTGGCCTTGGTTCATTGAGTCGAGCTGACGAATGGCCTATTTCCTCAGCTCGTGAGAGTTTAAATCTCCCTGTGACTTTGATGGTGATTGTGGGGGGTGATCTGCTTTGTGATGGTGATCTAGATCTGGAAAATGTATAGTACTGTTTTGAGCAGTGTCTCGCAAAATGACCTATCTCCCCACACTTGAAACATTCACTCTCTCTTTTGGAACTAATAAATCTTGACCTTTTGTTATCTGTGCTAGATAGTATTTCATCTTTATCATCAGATGTGACTTTTCTGACATCTTTCTTTGGTCCCATGATTAATTTTTGGTTAATAATTGCGGTATTCATGTGTTGAATTGCTTCATCAAGTGTTTTAGGATCTTTATCAAGTATAACTATTGCAGCTTTTTTCTCCATACAACCCCTTAAGAATGCATCAATGGTAATGGTGCTTCTAAAAAACTCTGGACAGCTCTATGGGTAAGCCTCAGTGAGTATTTCTTCTATCTTCTCCGCAAATTCTTCAAGAGTTTCATGTGTCTTCTGTTTGATCTCCTGAAGTTGATGTCTCATGACATGACGATCACTCTTGTTTAGTCTTTTCTCTTTCTGCTCTACAAATCTGCCTAATTGATCATCCAACTCTTTAGCATATATTTTTTCTTTAAGATCATTCTCTCTCCTTTCACCCATATCATGCACATCATCCACAAATGTATCTCTCTTTTCTCTGCTTTTGTACAATAGTGACATTTCTTCCTCTTTCTCCTTTAATGTCTGGTCTCTTTGTTTTATTTCATGTTCTAAATCTCTAATAATATTTTCTCTTTCTGTAATCATCCTCTCATTTTCAACAAGCTCTCTTTCTAACCTCTCAATCCTTTCCAATAAATTTGTTACTTTCATGCTAGTCTCTGTTGTTTTTATCTCTTCCATTACTGCTTTGTTTACCTCAATAGGAGTAGCCATGATCTTGATCTTTTACTCCTGTATACACCTACCTAATATTGATCTTAATATATGTATGAACTAAATCATCAGACAATCCGATGAATTAGTCAAGTTGTAATTGATCTTAAAAACATGTAGGAGTATACTAGAAAAAAAATACACACACACAAAAAAGAAATAGGAAAAAAAATCAAATTAAACAAGAAAAGTAATACAGTTCTTTCAAAAATTATACCAACACTTTAATATAAAAAAATGATCTTCCCAGATCGAATTAGGAAGACAGAAAAAAAAAATTATGTCGCCAAAATGCACGAACTATTGTGCGGGGTGTTTAATCTGAGAAAAATAACAGATCTATACTAACACTTCTGACACCATTATTGTGAAGGTATATATTTACCAATGATACTCACAAATATGAGTTATGAGTTGTTATAAACCTCAAAAGTCTGACGGATACAATCGACGTCCAACTCGGGTAAGGCACAAGTAACAACTGCACTTTGTTTACAATGGATCTATATTTAAGTTGTTATTTATGGAATCCCAAACCCGATGGTAAAATCCACTACAGCATTATTAGATATATGGTATTTGTGCCTGTGGTTTTATCCAAAGATGTTACGATAATTTAGTCCAAAGCAAGACAAAGAGGAAAAAACATCTCAATTGATGTAAGCATTACTTTTCTTAAAGGAAAAAGCTGTGTGTAATAACAGATCTCCCTAACATAGTCTTGAAAAAGGTTATTTAAAATTATATACATCCCTATTAATGCCCTATTACAGATCAATGTCTTATTAATGTTTTTGAACATTGTATAAGCAATGTGCATATACATATCTTAGGATTGGAAACAATTGTTGTAACAAAACATTACAAAACCTTAAAGCAAATAAAGACATTCAATTGAACATGTTCATGCAATAATGCAAATATGTACATAAATGTATAAATTTATAAAAATATATTTAAAAAAATATCAATTACATTACGTGTAATCTGTACGATTGACCGAACGATTGACCGTTTGCAAAATTTTATAATACTTTTGAAGAAAATGCGTTGTCTCATAATATATGTACTTACCTTCTCCAAGTATTAATAAATAAACTGTTGGATTGTTTGTTTAAAAATAAACATGGAATTTTTCAACTATAAATAATTCTCTATTTATAAATCCTTGTAATAGCAAAACCGTCTAATTGAACAGTCATAAAAGTTTAGTTCTATTTTTGGCATTGGGAGAGGGTGAATGTAAACGAAAAGTATCGAGTACGTATAAAGTTCACAACATGTTATGTATACTCTTTATCTCTCCCCTCCAATCCACTTGAAAAAAAAAAACTTGCTTTCTTCCTCTATTCCAGTTTTTAGTTTTAGTAAATAGCAGGAACTATACATGATAAGTATAAAACGTTTAGATAAGTGTTACAAATATTAAAATAATTGAATTATTATCATTGTTATAAATCGTTGTATTCATATATTTAAAATGAATTTGTAATTTGTATGTACTTGTAAATCTAAAGAATATATAGTCGTGTGTAAATGTTTTGTTATTATATCGTCTATATATACAAAAAGTATAGATGTGTAGAGTACAAATGTGCTTTGTCTCCACAGCTTCAGTTTTTGACATTTGCGAATCAATATTGGTACAATATTGTCGATATTGACGATATAAACGTAAGTTAAAGACATCTTAAATGTGAAATGTCTCAAAACAAACTGAATATCTTAATCTTGGTAAGTTGTTAACATTCGCAAATTGAAATCGATACGATATCGTTGAAATCGAAACCACTGTAAGACAGCATTGTTGCAAATAACATCTTATTTTATGGGAATGATGTTTGACGATGGTGAAATGATATCGATACGATAGCGTAAATATCATCAATATCAATACTACATCGTGTCTTGAACATATTACAATATAACATAGCAATGCATTACTAGTATTAAGACATTTACTATTAACGATACTTGCGTAGTACTTTTCAAACGTCATTATCAACCACGTTGAGTAGAGTGGATCGAGTTTATGAACGAGAACAAACGAAAAATATATTGAACAAAATAGAAATAGAGAAAGAGAGGTTGTAAGGTAGTTGTGTTATTGTATGTGTTTCGTTCTTTTGTTTTGCATGGTTGTACAATTCGATCATTCGAAGATGTACGAGTAAATGTAACTGTATCAATCTATTCCATCGAATTCCATTTTTAATCATAACTTTTACTATTATTTCAAAGTGATAATAAATTTAACATTAGGTTCTGATAACCAAATTTCTGCTTCATATATATATATATATATATATATATTTATATATATATATATATATATATATATATATAATTTTTACGTTCATTTTTTACACCTTTTTTATTTTATTTTGCACATAATAAGTAAACAAGACATAACTCAAAATGAACTTGGTTCTTTCCACCTACGTCGTATATTTACTTTCTTTTTTTCTCATGATGTACATTTACCTTTTTCATCTAAAGTCTCTTGTTTATACATGTTGTAAACAATACTTAACACTTCTTCATTTTTATTTCATAACAGTCGGTAAAAGCAAATTGTTTATTGCATATTTTGCTTTAGGTACAAAGATTTATGCTCAATTATATATAGAAATAAAGGATTTACTGTATTCTGAATGTGATACTGGCTGTTTTTACATTGTTCATGACTGATGCCGTTCCAAGTTTCTTTCACCTACTTACCACCCATGTACAAATAACTGATAACTATTCACTTAAATACTAAAACTCTTAGTCAGAAAAGTTGAAGATAAAGAATGCATTAATATTTCTTTTTTTGTTAATTAAAACACTAATTAAAGAATATATTGCATGTTAATTACAAATATGTATAAAATGTTAGCAATTTATTGGAAAGTAACAGTTTCCAAAATTACGCTCATATCGCAAGAATGTTATTTCAAGTTGGCTTGAATGATTTTCTCTATTTTGTTCCGACACATCGGACATTCAATGTAGGTTGGTGCACACTCTGAGCAGCAGACGAAGTGTCCACAAGGAATAAATACTGATGTGACATAGTGTATTATACAGTTTTTGCACATCAAATGATCGTTGGGCTTTATTAACTCTTCCCCCAGGTATGTGGACTCTAAAACAGCAAAATCATTATCAATTTGTAATTAAATAAGTAGTGTGTACATGTATTATATTTTAGCATAATGTCATAAATAATAAAAACTTTGAATAAAGCTATCTAACGCGACACTCTACATTTTTGTCTCCATTTTAAATTTAATTTCACTAATTTTTGAACTCTTTCCTTTAACATCTTACTGTATGAATACCAGATTTTAAACTCTTTACACAGACAGTACAAAAATCATACGAGTTCTAGTCAAAATATAACAAAAAAATATCACTGGCAGATTTGTTGGTGGAACTACAGAAAATCAGTTTTTGTTATTCATCGATTTTATCATATGTCAAGTATAGTAGTAAAATAGCTCAATAAGTGTTTGAAAACCCCCTAAAACCTAAGAACATTGGATACCAAACCAGGGTTTTGTCCAAGACCCACAGGCCTTTTCGTCCCTCCCCCTTTTAACAAATCCTAGATCTGCCATTACTGAATATGAATCTTATTTGTTTATCTGCAGAAACTAATAAAAATCAAAAACATAACCCTAATCGCAGTTAAGTAAAATTTATATATAAAACAAATTATGTACTTACCAATTTTATCAATTTTCTTGCCCATTATAAGCTTCGGCATGATTGTTATAGAATCAGAATGTAAAATAACCTAAAGTTTTCCCCTACTCTATTAATAAATAGGTCTATTTCTAAAAATAGTATGTGGTTTTCCCTGGTTATAAATGTTTAGATGAAGTATGATATGAACGCAATAAATAAACAATCTATTTTGTGAAAAAATAGTTTTGATTGAAGCAATATTTCGAGTTATTGTAACTGAATATTCAAATTTAATTTTAAACAAGGTTGGTTTAAAAACGCCGACCTATTTACACCAAAACATTCTCGGTACCGCCATTTCTCTTATTTTCGTTTTGATGTGTAATGTTTTCATTTTTAATTAATAATTTAAAAGAAATTGTGCATGGGTTGTTGATTACAATTAAACAAGAGGTTCATTAAAGATTTAAAACACTTACATTTGATAAATCCATTAAATAGAAATAATTTCTTTATTGTATTTTTTATTGATTTTATTGTTATGATATTACAGTAAAGATATTTAAGAGTGAAATTCTTCATTTTTTTTAGATCTCGTTTGCATTATTTTATTTGATGGGTACCATTAAAATTTAGAGAACTAAAATAAAAACTATAAGTATTCTTTGTTACGTTCATAAATGATACATGCAGCGACAAACTATTTGTATCAGTTGGTCAAATACTTTCTATATCCAGTTCACATTACACACAACTCTTATACTGAATTTAAAATCTTGTGTTTCTGATTAAAATATTGATCACTACAAGGCTTTCGAATTTTCTAACTGGGATAATGTAAAATATAAAATATCCTTCATTTCTGCATAATGCACATCATCTATGCTAAGACTAATAGCTAAGGGTTTCCTTTTCCTGTAGATATACCAACTTATGTACATGCGATAGAAAGACTATAACTTTTAAAACGAAATTTTTGTGAGGTATTAAAGCTCACATGAATTCATAAATACGCATTATTTCCTTTCTATCTCCGACTACCGCCATATAAGTCGCTACACACCCCCTATATAAGACCGAGAGCACTATTCATACTTGACGTCATTCAGATATTTCATTCACCAAAACACGTTACATTGGACGGAGATTGAAGAAACGCGGTTTGAACAAAAATGATATTACAACCACTGCACTGGTAAGGGATATCAAATGAAAGGCGAAACAAAACAAACTGAAATCCAGGCACACATTTTTCAATTTTTACACTTGCAAATGTTTTCCCTTATATAACACTGTTTACGCAATCCGCTGTTATTCCTGCATAACATCATTATGGGTCAAGAGGTCAAAGTAGCGCATGAATAATCTAGGTCACTACTTTTTCTATGTCCTCAAACTAACCGACCTGTGCTGAAACACACCTATTAGATATCGTAATGAAAACATAATTTAGGCATAAAAAAATAAACGTATCTGTATTTCGTTATATGAAGTTTTATTCATTCATTTTTTAAAAAATATAACATTAATTGAGGGGGATAAATGATTCATGTTAGACAGGCCTGTAAACAGAATCGACATCGTAACGAGGCGTTCTCGAAAATTACAATCGCAATTTGTCAAAGGAGTTAATTAAGCTAAAATTCATTTCTGACTTAATTACAAGCCTCGATCAATTAAAATCGCAAACGGAATATCACAGACCTTTCGTGTTTAGTCCATTCACGGATCATGGTCAAATTTAACTCCTTGTGCTTCTCTGTTAGTTTTGTTCCGTAAAAAGAACTTAGAAGTTAAAATTGTTTTCCTCTATAATGTCGGAGGAAAATCATTATGCTCTTGAATCTGATTCTGCGATAGAGTTTCCCCTGAATATGCCTAAGTATACTCTAACTCAACTTTCAATCGCTTTGTTTTCAAATTTCCAACCGCTCTGCGACTTCAACAGAATTGGTAGATCTACTATTCCGCCAAGCTTCAATCGTTTTTTTCAATTGTATAAGTGAATTTTCTTTTCTCTTTCACTTTATAATAATAAAAAGTGTTGTCTTGTCAAAAGTAGTGTCATTAAGGTCTTCCGTTTCCAACGGAAGACCTTATAGTTTTCGTACTGTTTCTTATTATTATTATTATTTTTTTTTTCCACAAATTTTGTGCACGCGATTTCTCGAAAACTATCCAACCGATTTCAACAATTTTTTCACAGATGATTGTAAGTGATCTGAATTTATTTTGTTTTTAATATTTCTGCCGTCGTCACTTCCGGTACCGATTTATTGCTGATTTTGTAAGTTTTTCGACCCACTTTGTGCACACAAAAACTCAAAAACTATCAGAGATATGGATATGAAATTTTCAGGATAGGTAGACCATAGTTCAAAGTTGTTCCGAATGTTTTTGTTTTTCGCCAGTGGCGCCATTTTTTAGAGCTCGCCATGGCTCGAAAATTGGGTACCAATTTTGACATTCACCCCCCTTTTTTTTTTGTTCACAAGATTTCTCAGAGACGGCTTAGCAAGTTTTTTTTGAAATTTTCAGGAATGATAGAAAATAATAATATCTGCATTTGATTATTTCATTTTTTTAAAAATTCATTTCCTCTTGTCCGTTTCCTGTCCCGCGATAAAAAGCTTGTGACATTGAGATCTCAAAAATGATAAGGACTTAAGCATTCAGACTTTGTAGGATGAAAGAACTATAGTTGTAGATGTCTTCAAACTATTTTGTTTTGTTCGTCATAACTTCCTGTCGTCACCGGAAGCACTTCAAAAACTATTTTTTTACGCATTTAATTTATTTTTACATAGATTTGAAATATAAGTATAAAGCCTTACATATGTCATCTATTCGATGTTAAAAAAACAAAAAAATTCTACTTCCGGTGAGATTTCTCAAACATCTCAGATAACCTTTTTTAAACCAATGTTTTACCCGCGAGATCTCAGAAAGTGCAAGTGATCAATACACGAAATTTACACGGATGATAGAAATTTAATAGAAAATGCCTTTAATCACTTTTATTTTGTCAACCGTCACTTCCGGTCCTCACCGGAAGGGTTCAAATAGATTAGGTTGTTTGAAAGTTTAACTGTTTTTGTGTGACAATTTTAGTAAAATTGATAAACAATAAAGTACAGTTATCCAGTATTAAAAAAACACAAACTTTTATTTTCACTGAGCACTTCCGTTTGTTTGTTTGCTGTCCAGAGACAAAAAAAACATTGACTCCACGAGATCTCAAAAACGGTGACGACTTGAACAACCAAACTTTGTGGGATGATAGTCCAATGTATGTATCTGTGTTGACATTATTTTGTGTGATTCGTCGTAACTTCCGGTCGTCACCGGAAGCACCTCAATTTTTATTTATCTTATTTTATTTATATTACATGGAATGATTAAATCAGTATAAATTCTTATATATGTTGTCTATACAATGTTAAATAAGCAAACATATTTTATTTCCGGTAAGATATATCAAATATCTTAGGTAGCTTTCCTTTTTACAGATTTGATACTCGCGAGATTTAGTCACTGTAAGTGATTGAGACACGAAACTTTTATGAATGATAGTCATTTGATTGAAAATGTGTTTAACGGGTTTTATTTTGTCAACCGTCACTTCCGGTTCTTACCGGAAGGGTTCAAACAATTCATGTTTTTAACAAGAATAAGATACTTTCTTAGGTGTTTCATCTAGCCTGATAAACAGTGATGTTCACTAAGCAAATATACAAGAAATTCCAGCTTTTATTTTCATTAATCACTTCCGTTCGTCCGTTTCCGGTCCCGAGACAAAAACCTAGTTTCAACGTGATCTTAGATTTGGCAGAGAGTATCGATATTTCATTGTATCATATAAAACAAATCGGGCGGAAGACCTACTCGTTACTCGTAACGAGATCTAGTATTTATTTATTATTATAATCAAATACTTGCAACATTGTTGTACTATTTTTTGTTACGTCATCTTAATCGAAACGGCTTTCTAGGTCATCACAAAAAGAAAGTATGGAGCATTGTTATCGTCATAATTTGCAACAAATGTAAATATAAGAAATAAGAAGGTATCATTTTTGGATGTATATCGGGATAAAAATACGGGTTGGTACGTGATCAAATCCTCCATAAAGCCCGAGAGGTATCATTTTTGGATGTATATTGGGGTAGAAATACGGGTTGGTACGTGATCAAATCTTCCATAAAGCCTTTCGGGCTTTATGGAAGATTTGATTTGATCACGTACCAACCCGTATTTATATCCCGATATACATCCAAAAATGATAACTTATTTCTTTTAAAAAACCCTCGATCATTGTAGAACGTTCTCCTGTGTCGTACTATTTGGGAGGGTACTAGTTGAAATTGACACCCCGGAAAAAGCCATTGTCAACCGACGCGAAGCAGAGGTTGACAATGGTTTTAGAGTGGAACCAATTTCAACTGTTACCCTCCCAAGCAGGCACTATAAATTTTTTTATACTGAATGTCTTAATTTTAATGAAAACTTAACTGCTTTTATTTTTATTATTTATTTGCTTTATTTCAAACGCATAACTGACTTCTTTAGGAATGACGTGAATTCTACGGCGAACCATACGTGCATAATTTATGCGTTTCTAACAATTCGTTTTTAGCTCACCTGAGCTGAAAGCTCAAGTTAGCTATTCTGATCACATTTTGTCTGTCGTCCGTCTGTCCGTCTTTCCGTCTGTCTGTAAATTTTTCACATTTTCAACATCTTCTCAAGAACCACTGGACCAATTTCAACCAAACTTGGCACATTGCACCCTTAGCCTAAGGGGATTGAAAGTTATGACCAAGCCCTCTTACAAGGGGAGATAATTAGAAATTAATGAAAATTTTTGAGAAATTTTCAAAAATCTTCTTCTCAAGAACCATTTGGCCAGGAAAGGTGAAACTTGTGTGGAAGCATCCTCAGCTAGTGTAGATTTAAAGTTGTGAAAATCATGACCCCCGGTGGTAGGGTGGGGCAACAATGGGGGGTCGACTTTTTACATAGGAATATATAGAGTAAATCTTTAAAAATCTTCTTCTAAAAAACCATTTAGCCAGAAAAGCTGAAACTTGTGTGGAAGCATCCTCAGGTAGTGTAGATTCAAAGTTGCGAAAATCATGACCCCCGGGGATAGGATGGGGCCACAATGGGGGGTCGACTTTTTAAATAGGAATATATAGAGTAAATCTTTTAAAATCTTCTACTCAAGAACCATTTGGCCAGGAAAGATGAAACTTGTGTGGAAGCATCCTAAGGTAGTGTAGATTCAGAGTTGTGAAAATCATGACTCCCGAGGGTAGGGTGGGGCCACAATTGTGGGGGGGGGGGGGGG